>CM068368.1:909440109-909706232 GCA_034769895.1 Magicicada septendecula
TATTATTCTAATTTTTATTCTGCTTTTACATTTATGTATAATTTATTTATTTTAATATTGGTTGAATGTCTTTCATTCCAACTTTAATTAGTGTCTTTCAAATGTTTATAATTACAATGGTTTTTTATCACCTCGTTTGACGTGGTTATTCATCTGTTCGTCCTCCTTCTGGTCCTCTGGTCGTGCCCTCCGTGTCCTTCTGGTCCTCTGGTCGTGTTCTACTGCATGTGCTGATTAATAGTCGTCTCGTCTCACGTCATATGCTGCCGGTGTGTCCATAGACCTCATCGTATGTATTCTGCAGCTCTGGTTGGACATCTAGTTTGTCCTGTGACTCTTACTATAGATATGAATTGGCGTCGTCGACTGACATAGCCTCCTGCGGCAACGGTTGATTCGAGAAGAAGAAACTGTATTAGCACGACCTGGTATTTATAGTCAGGCCATGCAAAAATTCCTGTCTGAACAATATTTGACCTGTCAGATTCCGTCGAGCGTCACTTTCCCCACTCTGGTTCAAGTCACAATTTTCACCTATTTTTGCAAATTATGAAGTTTGTTTCACATCACTCGATGCTCAATCGATCACTAATTTTTATGTGATTACTATACGTAATTGCACTTCTTTATGGTACTCACAAAAAGAGTTATTCATTTTTTACCTATAGTAATTGCACTTTTCATCACATCAATACAGTTTTTAACACTTTATTTACCTATAATTTCTATACACTTTGGTGTCTGTTGTTTTATCCTATCATACATAGTTTTCTTATAATTAAAATAAACATACAACTATTTTACTTGCAAAGGGTTGGTTACATTTCAGGAACGGACAGGTTTCACACACACCAACAAAATATGCGCGTACACAACGCTAGCGACAGGTGTGTCGAAAATGCATGTCCATGCATGAATTCTGCGCTCCCTATTTTTACTACGATCCAGCTTATGCAATCTGAATCATGTTTATTAATTTATATTTATTTATTTTTATTATTTATTTCATTTATTTTGGCAATGCACAGTACCGTTAATGTTTGTACTGTTGCATTATATAAAGCGATCCTCGATATAATGCGCTTTTTGGCCGGTCTGCAGAAGAGCGTTATATCAAGGTTTCACTGTATATATCCAGATCCTTAATTGTTTAAGTCGTTAAGTTCAATATTCAAATAATTCACATAGTGTTTACTATGTTTACTATTTAAGAGTATTGTTAAAAACTTTTGAAATTGTCCAAACACTTTTTCAACTTTTACTAGCTATTTATCAATAGTATTTTATTCTGGGAAGTTATACATTCTTAATTGTAATTTCACAGCTCCAATGTGCTGACATTTTTTACTCATTTTTGTGATAGGTTACATGACTTTCTCCTTTTCTCTCCTCACCCTAAATGCTTCTAATGTTCTTCTTCTTCAATCTTTGTTCTTTCAGCCCTCTTCTTTGTCATCAACCTATAATAGTTGTTCTCCATACAGTAGACACTTTTGTGTCTTTTAAATCGCTTATTATTTGATGGTATATAAGAGCTGTGGTCTCTCCACGCACTGTTTCCCCCTCATTTATTGTTTTGACAAGTCTGCCATGCCATGTAGTATCTCCAATAAGACTGTGTTTTTATTTTACAATTTTTTTTTCATATTTTACTGTGCACAAAAGTAAATGAACTATATGAATGATAAATATATTTATTTATTAAATACATTTATTAAAGATGCAGAGGAATATCTTTACATCCTGTTGCGTATAAAATATTTTCAAAGATTCTATTGAACAGAGTAGAAAAAACATTGGATAGCCATTTGTGTGAATATCACGGTGGCTTTAGGAAGGGCAGATCCTGTTGAGAACAAATATTCACTCTGAAGTCAATAATCCGTCACAGGCTACTATTCAAAAGAGATTGTAATAATATTATTTGTTGATTTCAAAAAGCTCTTTGATTCTGTTGATTGAGTAACTATAGATAAAATAATTCGAGAATTTGGTGTTAAATCTAAATTGGGATATCTAATGCATGAAGCCCTATGGACACGGTCTCAAAAATAAAATTTATGGGAGAAATATCTCAAACATTCAAAATAAATACAGGAGTAAGGACAGGGTGATGGTTTATCCCCAATTCTTTTCAACTGTGTCCTGGAGAAAGTAGTGAGAATTTGGAATGAAAAATTAAAGGAATGCGAAATATCACCAAAAATTTTGGGAAGAAGGAATAAACATATTGAAATAAACTGTTTGGCATTCGCAGATGACTTTGCAATACTTTCCGAACATCTGACATCTGCAGTAACACAAGTTAATTTTTTTTAGGACATAGCCAGTAGAACAAGCTTAATAATTTCTGCAGAAAAAACAAATTTCTCGTGAACATTAAAAATGCGCCAAAATTCCTGCAATGGATATTGGTCGAATAGAGAGGGTTAGACAATTTAAGTACCTAGGGGAAATAATACAAGAGAAAGGTTTACAAAAATCTGCTATAGAAGAATGGATTCATAAAATGGAAAGAGCATATGGTATAACTAAAGATACTTACAATAAAAAGTGCATATCTAAAAATGTGAAAATAAGGCATTACAGTACAATAGTGAAGCCAGAATACCTATATACACGTGAATATCTAGCATTGAATTATAATTTAGACAAACTAGAAATATTGGAAAGCCAAATTGTTAGGAAAATATTAGGTCCACGAAAAACTTCAAAAGGTTGGAAATTAAGAAGTAATGATGAAATATATCAAAATAGAAAATATAACAAAAACAGTGAGAAAAAGAAGACTAGTATTTTTCTGGACATTTATATAGAATGGACGACAACAGGTTAACAAAACAGATCTTCAAATATCTGTGGGGGAAGAAGTCAACATCAAGTTGGATTAAAGAAGTCAAATAATATAAACGCAGAAGAAGCAATTGAAAGAGAAGTTTTTTGGGCCAAAAGTGTTAAAAATGAAAGGAGTCCAGGGTAGGAGACAGAAAAACACAGGTTCAAAGTAGAGTAAAGACAGGAAAAAAAGACACTAAAAAGATAAAAGAATATTGGAGAAAAAGAAAAGAACAAGGACTAAAGATTTGAAATTGGCATGGGGTCATCAGATGGCGGATACAAATAGAAAAATATATTTATCATCTTCAGCAAGTATTAAACCAAAAATGGTTTGTTCCAACCCCAAACAGATAGACTAGAGCCGGTCACTCCACCACCTGTTTGCATGCCCCACATCTCTCCATCCTTTTAGCTTATCATTCTATAGCTGTTGGGGATGTGGCAGTCATCCATTTGGTTAAGACGATCCAGCCATTTAGCCGATATTGGGCAACCCTATGAAGTATAGTCATAATATTTAGTTCCTGCCATACACCAAAATTTCTTTTGCAATCGTGAAAAGCATATCCCGCCAGGTGCCTGTGAAATCTCATTCAGCTGCTTGAATATGCCTGGCCTGGGGCTTCATTAAAGTCCAATTCTTAGATTCACAGAGAAGTGTGGGGAATTTTAGGTATGTTTCTTACTCGTTAATTTTAAAATTCTCCTGATGGTCCCACGCATATGGTTGAACTTGTGTAGCTTCTTCACCACATCATGCTCTGTAATGTAAGACACATTACAGCCTGGATATTCAAAATTACCGGCCTGCTCCAGAACAGTACCACTACAACAATTTTTGCTTGTATGGGATCAGCTCCATGAAAATGCATTACCTCAGTCTTCAATGTGGAGATATGTAATTCAAAATTCTTGCAGATTACACTCAATGTAAATACAGTGGAACTTGCTTACAACCAGATTCAAGGGACCGGACAAATGTGTTCACTACATCCGAGTTGTTGACTCGCATTCCTAAATTTTTATACCGTGTTATTCTTCCGATAGATTTTTATCAAACACACAACAGAAAAGTCTGCTATAGACGAGGCTTTGCACAATAAAATTTTGACATATTTTACATTCTACGCTTAAAAGTGAAATTTAAACTTTAAACATTCTTCTTTACACTAACATTCTTTACTGAATAGGCGTATAGTGCATTCACAAAATATAGTAAAAGTAACTGTGTAGTAAAAACTTATCAAAAGTCAGCAGGCTATCTGGCAAAAAACGCAAAATTTTCCATGCCATTTTTATTTTTAAATCACAAGAAAATTCACTCTTACTTTTATTTGTCTTTTTGTTCTTCATTCTAAATTGAATCGTCAAAATTATATTTCGCACAGAACTTAATTAACCATACAAAAGTCATCCATTTTTGTTTGTTTAGTAATTTTGTATCTTCAGATATTGAAACAGTTTTATAATTTATTTAAATATTCCACGAATTCATCAGTTACATTATTAGTTTCATTAAATTGTGTTAATGACTTTAAACGAATGTTTAAAATGCTGTATTGCAACGAGCATTTTTAGACCTTAACCCATGAACAAGCCTGCGATAAAATGCTTGTTATAACTAAGTCACTAATGCATTCCTACTCGTTAAAAGCGAGTTTAATTATCATTATTAAGATACAAAACCAAACAAATCTGATACTTTTATTTGTTACATCTGAGTTCTCGTTATAAGCGAGCTCATTATTCATGAGTTCCACTGTATATTTATATAACTATCAAGGATCTAATATTAACTATTTATATTAATATATTTTGATTGCTCTATGTCAAACCTCTAGTATGGCAGACTGGTTCTGCAATTCTGCAGTAGTTGTAAAGCTAACCTGATTTTCCTGCCATACTACTACTGTATCTGCTATCATTTATTAGTTTAAAATAATTTTAAGTATTGAGACTTTAAGCATTGATTGTACTTTACAGTTATACCTGGAGCAGTTATTAAAAGCAATAAAAGGAGATGAGTGCAATGTAATAGGGTACACAGCATGGAGTTTAATGGACAGTTACGAATGGGACTGCGGCTATACGTAAGTAAACTCATACAATCGATTGTATGTAGGTCACTCCAGTGTTGTAGTTATAATGATGACAGTCATCTTTCTGGAAGGTTGAAGATCTGATAAATTTCTGAAGAAAAAAAATAGTTGAAACCTAATAGTTCCACCAACATAAGTGATGTCTAATTAGATATTTTAAAAATTCAGCGCTGCCTACATAATACAGTAACGTAACAAAATTATCAGCTTGAGTAGTCAATTGACAAAACAACGTGCTTTATGAGTTTCAGATATATTTTCAGACAAAACAACATCCTTTCAGATATATTTTCTACTTTGCAGGGAAAAATTCGGTTTATTCCATGTTGACTTCTCAGACCCAGAGAAACGAAGAACACCAAAAATGTCAGCAAATTTCTACAAGAAAGTCATTGAGCTGCGGAGTTTACCAAAAGACTAATAACAGTGATTTAGAGATGTACCGTACTACTATATAAGTTTTGATACATAAATTTTATGTTTTGATGTACCGGTATTGTTATTGTATGGTATATACAATATTGTGTGTAATAAACTTACTGTACCTAATGCGACTATAAATTTAGACAGGAAATAATACCTCTTAGGATACTGAGGATGTTTCCTATTCTTGTTCGTATGGTTAAAACTACAACGATAATTTATATCTCAAATTATAATTATAAATTATAAAAATCTCTAAGCAGTTTTTATAATTATTTTATCAATCAATAAAAATAATGAAATACAGTATTTATCATATAAATCTAGTTATAAATAAATAAATATAGTTATCTGGAGCACATTATAACTATTGTGTAGATTATTTAATCAATAATTGACTATCGTACAATTTTAAAACACAGTATTTTGATGTCTGTGTGTGATTCTTACAAAAATTCAGTCACATGGCGTCCATGTAACCACTGTTGCCGGTGACAACAGTACTGGAAATAAGAGAAAATAATATTAATTATACCACAGAATAAATACTATAGTTATTGAATAATTTGAAATCTGAACAATATTAGTAGGGAAACTTGAAGAAAAGCATAGCATTGCTTTCGAACTGCTGGGCGCATGCACCGTCTTGTGTTGCCGGCTCAGACATCGACGATGTTTTAATCTGTACGGTCATTGACCTCGTACTAGTTGTCAGTATACAAACTGTGGAAGGGGGCACACTCGTCCACCCAATGTGTTGCCACTGAAAAAAACGGCAAAACGCTCAGTTAGCACGTATGTTCGTTTTCATAACTGGCGTGCAGCAGATACTAGGTACGGTACCTATTCTCGTTTCGTTCATTTAGTTATGTGTTTCTCTGTTGTCTTTATTATTTTTAATTCAATTATTTCTGTTCTTATTTATTTTGAGTAAGTATAATGAGAGAGTCAGATCCCGTTGAACCAGTGCCCTTTTCTCTTCTCCCGGCGAATTAAATAGAAAATGCTAAAAAGAACATTTGGTACAAGAAAAAATTTGAATTAATTTTTAGGTCAAGTTTTATGCCTATCACAACCGGCAACAGGTGTTATGTACCCATGCCACATCATTGCAAAAAGTTTACCTAACCTCTACAAAATATATAATATCTTTTGCATTCTAGCAGAAGTCTTCCTCCAACACTTAGAAAAAACAAAAATACTCACAAACAATGACAGACACTCACATAAAATACTATATTGGCACAGATACGTTGATGACATTCTAATACTATACAGGGGAAACAAAAGACAATGTGAACAGTTACTAATGCACATAAACAAAATACATAAAAACATAACCTTTACTGCCGAATACGAACACAACAGTACCATAAACTTCTTAGACCTCTCCATCACAAAACTAGAACACAGGCACAAATTCAGTATATACAGAAAACCAACTACAACTGACACACTAATACACAACACCTCCAATCACCCAATACAACACAAACTAGCTGCCTTCAGAACCATGATACATAGACTTAACAACATCCCCTTAGATGAAAAAGACTACAAAGACGAACTAAACACGATCAAATGTCTAGCAGAATCTAACGGATATGACAGAACAATAGTCAGTAAACTCCTACACAAAACAAACAACAGATAAAGACAGAAAACAACAAATTCATAACACTAACATACATCAACAAACAAACTGAAAAAATAGCCCACAAATTCAAAAAAACAGGATACAGAATCGCTTACAAAACTACTAACAAAACAGAACACACACTATCAAAACACACACACAAAGCACAAAACAAATTCGATCTACCCGGTGTTTACAAGCTAAATTGCTCAAATTGCAACAAATTCTACATAGGCCAGACAGGACGTAGCTTCAAACAGGGATACATTGTACACACAAAGGCACTCCACTCCACTACAGAATCCACCTTTGCAAACTACCTCATTGAAGCAAACCACACATGTAAAAACATCGACAATAACATGAACATTCTACACGTACACACAAAAGGCCGAAAACTAGACACTCTAGAACAATTGGAAATATACAAACACACGAAAACAAATAAAAACGACATTCTAAATGAACAGACACAATTCAAATCGCACGCATTATTCGAACATATCTCACCCCACACACACACAGCATCGAACTTTCGAAATTCGATTCCGTCGCCCACAACAGGACGGACAGCGCTACCAGTGGCAGCTTCTGAAGAAGCCTTAATATAATAGTGGTATTTAGTTAAGTAACGGACACGTCATGGACAACGAAATCCAAGATAATATCTTTGCAATGACAGACACAGATAATCAAATCAACAAATTAAACATTTAAAAAAGATGATAATTAACAGATATTCAAATAAAAATACAAAACTGAAAATTGTTTATTACAATTTTTACTCACCTTTGACAATCTACTTAGTGTAAATGGGCTGCCAAGCAGATACTGAGCACAAAACAGGGATAGATATTCAAGATTGTTAATAGATACTTATATTATTTAATTATAAGTATAATACTACTGACTCGGAACACTAAGTTTTTTCATCAGAGGCTGCCAAAGCATATAATAAGTGAAAACTGGTTCAGGCTATAAGGTAAAAATTTTACATTTTACCAATAAAAAACTTTGTGCTCTGGAGTCATTAGTATTACACTTATAATAAGTTAATCAACAGACACATCATGGGCAACAAAATCCAAGAACTTATATTTATCAAGAGTTGAGACACAGAGACGTCTACAGAAGTGTACAGAGAAAAATATGATTCTGATTGGCTGAAGTTAATGGGACTGATATGAGAAGAAGCCATATAAAACCAAATACATATTGCAGCATGTGAACACAGAAATTGTGATTATACTACCAGGAAGAATCAAAAACTACCGGGCTGTTTGGCCATTTCGATTGCGTATAGATTGATCCATATTTTTCTCTAAACACCAGAGGCGTTCTTCGATAGTAAAACATGTTCGACACAGGGTGGCAGGCTGAACATATCCCCAAGCTGATGTAAGCTATAAGTATTGACCTCGGCCAACATTTTTTACTACTGAAGAAGGCTTCCATTGGGTGGGTGGCCAAAATGTTTAAAGAAAAATATGGATCAATCTGCTGTAAGCAACTGACCACAGGGCAAACAGCTCGGTAGCTTTGGATTCTTTTAATGTGTTCATAGTAGCCTCCATAACAGACACAGAAACTGTGAATTGAGAGAGAATCACTAGTGAAAATGTACAAGTGTGTTTCTTATTTTTGTTACCATAATGAAATGTGTATCAGGCAAGAAATGAGTTACACAATATGCTGAAGCTTAACAGAACTATATTAATATTCTTGAAATGATGTTTGACTGCTGCTGAACAGTGAGTTTTTTGTCTTTGTCACTACTGTCAACTCTCGGTAGGTAAATAATGTACAAAGCAAATATGTACAGACCTTCTGAATATGGATTACCGCTCATTTATCTATCCATTAACGTCAATTAATGAACTGGCCACAGACTTAAACATGTTGGTCCTTCAAAGTCGCCTTTAAATTTTGACTAAAGCAAAGAACATATCATTTTGGTGAATTTTATTGTTTTCTCTTTGAACACATATTTGAACATTTTTTAATCTGAGAATGTTTTTAGTATTCAAGTAAAGGGATTCACACATAGAATAGATTTTTATATAAATACAACTATTATATTAACGACTCAGAACACAGAGTTTTTTATAAGTAAAAACATAAAATTTTACCTTACAACCTGAACCGGTTTTCACCTTTAAAAGGCTTCTTCAGAAAAAAAAACTTTTCTTTCCGAGTCGTTAATATAATAGTTGGATTTTTTATAAAAAACTTTGTGTTCCGAGTCGTTAATATAATAGTTGTATTTAGTTAAGTAACGGACACGTCATGGACAACGAAATCCAAGATTTTTATCATCTGTATGTGTGTCATTTCATTGTAATCACAAATTATGTATTTTTGAAATTTCATCACCACTGTCAGTGGTGTTATGTAACATTTAAAGAAGGGCCAGATAAAATAAACGCAAGACTAATAACAAGTTCTATATGTGAATAATGGAATGGATAGCCTAAGAATATCATATCATACCATCCTAAATCATCAAGGAGGAATCTACCTGAAGATGGCAGACATGATTCTACCCAAAAATTGTGGAAACAGCAAAACACAACACGGAACTCAAACCGGAAAAACAACAAAGCATACAACAAAAACACACACACACACATAAAGAACTAAAGGATTTTAGTAAAATACTTATAATTATATAGGCACATCAAGAAAGTTTTTTTTTTTTAATTTATTGTGTATTTGTTGTCCAGAAAGGGGCCATTTTTATGTTAAAATTAATTTCATAAAAAGATATTTATGAATTATAAGTATAACACTACCGACTAGGAACTGCTGCGGCACTTCCCGCTGCTGGGCCCCGGAAGTGTTCAGCATACACACAAATAACATAATTTAATATCTAAGTACACCAAAATGCTTAAGACACTTTTTCTGTGTTGTGACTTACCTCTCAAGTATTTCTATAATTAATATAATTCTCTAAAGGGAGGAGGTATAAGTAAAAGAAATTGTTGAATGCGTCAATCTGTGAGCAGAGTCGGTTGCGACCCGTTTATTTAAAAAACATTACGAGCCTCAAAATTTATCTAATTATGTGCCAGTCAGCAACGGTCAGTACTGAGCTAATTTTCTTTTGAAAAACTGAATATAAAAAATGTTAAATGCTAAATATGTGGGTGTCGCATAAATCAATGCTAGTTTACAAGATGTGTTCAGCGTACACGCTGTGATCTACTTAAAATTTCTGACACTGTTATCTATCGAAAAGGTTTATAAAATTCTTTCAGACACTTGTAAGTAACTAGTTTGTCTCGTTTTTTGCTTCGTGATTATGCAACACTTGCCACCGTAAGTTGTTAAAGGTAAAAATGTTACTTGGCAATCCAGATAAGTCGTTTTGCAACCTGCTGTATCTGGTCGCTACGGCTGCGTGTTCCTCAGTACCTGGTTTGAACCACTGCTATGTCTGTGCTGGAAGATCGTTCAAAACTGTACGAATTTCGTGTTCTCGTGTCTTCGGTCCGGAACGTTGAACCAAGTTTCGAACTTGGTTATTGAGGCTCCCAAACTTGACGAAAGTCCGGCGACGGGCCGCTCAGCTCACAGCGTCTGATGGGAGACTGACTAGATTTTACAAAGCAAGCGATAGGGTTGGTAAAGGGGAGAGCGTGACGTCAGTGCGTCGGGCAAGGTACAATCCGCGGATTGTTGCATTCGGCAGAAGACGAATAAATGCAACAGACTCTCCCCCCGAAAGGCAACCGTCGAGTGCAGTAACGGCGGTTGTCCAAGGTTTAACTCGTCAACAGCACCCAAAAGAGACCACGCAAGGTTTCTCGTAAAATTAAGATATCACCCGCAATCAATTAATCAACACTCCCGTAAGGACATGAACCGTCCAATAACTCCGTGACCAACGAGAAAATATAACCCCTTAACACTATCACGTTAACAACAATAATACAAGCCAACACATACTCCAATAAATACTAAACGACAACAATAAACACAACAACAACAACAAGGCATAAACAATTGTTAATCGGAGGTATCTCAGACAAGCACTTCATAAATGGGTATCCCCTAAACCAGGATCCCGTGGATTAGTGTCTCGGCAAAAGGTCTCCCGCGCGCGGGGAAAATTCCGGACACTATCGAGTGAAATTTACTTCGATAAACTCTACACATTACATACACCAACTTGGATCATTCCAATTACTCTATACGGCGTTTGCCGCTAACTAAGGACAAATTCGAGAGACGCCTTCAGTCTCCTTAGAAGCGCCGCCTGTACACAACAACGCTTCGACACCGGAAGCGAACGACAAGGAGGTGATCAGTCTCCGGTCGCTCACCCAGCAAGGGGAGTGAAGGCGATATGGCAATTTTAGTTTCTGAATGCGCAAGGGAAAATCCTTACTATGCCGACATGGCGGCGTCCGGGGCATGGCAGCCATCTTCATGAAACGCGGGTTTCAAGGAACTAACATGGCCTTTTTTTACGTGAGCCAGGGTCTCCGGGTGTCCCAAATTCACGGTCACCGGAGTTAGGAAATCGATAATACGGAAGGGACCCGACCATCGGGGCATCATTTTAGCTGTAAGTTTATTCGCTCCCGAACTAAGAGGATGGGTCTTACACCACACCAAATCGCCTATTTTAAAATGACTAGCCTGACGATCCTTATTGTACGCGTTAGTAGCTCGGCGATGAGCTTTCATTAAGTGGGACTTCACCGACTGCCACACTACCTGAGTATCTTCCGCTGCCTCGGGCAAAAGGCTCTGAATATCCCACGCGCAGGTCAGGGGAGTGGACGGAGCGAATTTAAATATTACCTCAAACGGGCTTCTTCCAGTGGATTCATGCTTTGCAGAGTTAAAAGCTATTTGCAGCCAGGGCAGGGACTCATCCCAAGAGGACTGCTTCCCCGAATGGAAAGCTATAAGGGAAGCTTTCAGGTTGCGATTGCAGCGTTCCGCCAGCGAGGGTTGAGGGTGATAAGGGGATAAGGTACTGTGTCTAATGCCGTGGGAAAAACAAAAATTGCGAAACACATGAGAGCTGAAACAGGTAGCGTTATCCGAGATTATGTATTTAGGAAAGCCAAAATTCTGAAAAACATACGTGTTCAACGCCTGCACGGTAGCCGCCGAGGTGGAATCGCGTACAGGACACAACCAACAAAACTTCGAAAACGAGTCCACAGCTACCAGGATAAATCGATTTCCCTTTTTACTCCGGGGCAATTTGCCGACGTAATCAATATGAATTTTTTCCATAGGTCTGTTCGGCACTGAGGATGACAGAAAACCTATTTTTGTGTTTCGGGCGGGCTTACTCATTTGGCATACGTCGCAACGCTGGACCATTCGCTTCACATCCCTATGACAACCAGGCCAGAAGAACTGGTTGCAGATTTTAATTTTTGTTTTAAAAAAACCCAAATGCCCTCCCATGAGGGAGTTATGGAAATACTTAAAGACCATGTCCCTTACCGCCTTCGGTAAGTAAATCTTAAGAGGCTTACCCGTTCTATCTGTCGTACATAAAACCCCCTTCGACAGACAGTATTTGTCCTTGCTCGATCCTGACTCAACGTCCTCTATTATTTTCGCTACATCGTCATCCTCGCGCTGCAGCTGACGCAGGTCGGAAAAACTTAAAGGAAAGTTGGATAGGACGCCAGCACACAGTGCCGGCGTATCCTCATCGCCTTCCACGTTAAACATTCGAGACAAGGCGTCGGCTACGGGATTCTGCGTGCCCCTGATGTGGCGCACCTCGAACTTCAGCGAAGTGAGTCTGGCGATCCAGCGCCCTAACTTGCCTAACTGGCGCGGATGTGAAAGCAGCCACGAGAGCGCCTGATTATCAGTCTCCAATACGAACTCTCGGTGCTCCAAGTACTGCCGGAACTTCTCCACCCCGAATATAACCGCTAAACATTCGAACTCGTATGCGGATGACGCTCTCCTTTCTTGTGGAGTAAGCACGCGGGAGGCGTACGCGATAGGCTGACGCACCCCCTCGATCTCCTGCAACAGCACGGCGCCGAGGGCACAAGAGCTTGCATCGGTTTGGAGGATAAATGTCTTGTCAAAGTCTGCCATGCGCAGGACGGGGGGCTGGGCAACGGCTTCTTTTAAGCCGGTTCCCCAAAGGAGCTTTTCGCCTTTTCTTCTAAACTGGTTCAAGGGTGCCGCGATTTCCGAAAATTTTGGGATGAACTTGGAGAAATAATTCACCATCCCGATGAAACGAGCTACGCCCTTGGCGTCCTTGGGACGCGGGAACTCTCGAATGGCGCGGGTCCGATCCGGATCCACGCAGACGCCCTGCTCGGACACAAGGTGTCCCAAAAAGCTTATCTGCTTGACTCCAAAACGTACCTTCTCGGGGTTAACCGTGAGCTTGGCTTTTCCCAGCCTCGTGAGCACTTCGTCCACATGGCGGACGTGGGCCTCCCACGATTTGGAATATATAATAATGTCATCAAGATAGTTGAACACGAACCTGTACTTTATATCAGACAAGACCGTGTCCAACAACCTCGTAAGCACCTGCGCGCCGGTACTCAACCCAAAGGGGACCCGACAAAACTCATACAACCCGTATGGAACGACAAAAGCCGTAATGGGCATCGATCTTTCGGAGAGTGGGATCTGGAAATACGCGTTACAGAGGTCCAAGACGCTGAAATACCTCGCGCCGGAAAACCACTGGAAGCAGGTATGGATGTTCGGTAGCGGCTGCGCTTCAATTTCAATATTTTTATTCAGCTTACGATAATCGATGACCAACCTGGGTTTTTATCCGGCCGGCAGACCAAAAACGCAGGACTCGCATAAGAGGATACGCTCGGCCTGATCACGCCCTCTTTAACCAGCTGGTCCGTAATCTCACGCATGGCTTTCATTTTGGGAGGGGCGAGCTGGTAGGGATGGGCCTTGACCGGCCGGTTATCCAGCAAGGTTATATCGTACGTCAACCTGTCCGTCCGGCCTAGCTCCCCGGTCAAAACGTTTTTATGACGGCGACACACCTGAAGTACTTCGTCGGCCTTCTCACGATCGAGGTGCCCGACCTCAAAGGACTCTTTTACTAAAAGGTTAGAGCTACAGCCTTCCGAATTATTTTGGAGATCGCACAGAGAAATAAGATTCTTCGGGCGAAATTTAAAATATATTACGCCCTGGTGAATATCCAGCACCAAACGGGTGTGGTGGATGAAATCCGCGCCGAGTATGAGATCGCAAGACAGGCCGTCGGCGACCAATATAGGGAAATTCCAGGTAAACGCGTCGATTTTCACCCGGCACAAGGCTTCCAAATTGATCTTCAAATTGCCGTTGCAGGCACTCCTGCATACTACGGCACTGTTAGTCCACTTCAAGACGCTTCGGGTGTCTCCAATGTTCTCGAACAGCCGACACGACATAATTGTACGTACCGACCCGGAATCAATCAGACCTTTCACGGTGCTATCATTAAAAACTACTTCCACCTGGGGCGAAAACAGTTTGTTCTTAAACAAACTCGCTAAGTTTTTTCCGGACCCCAGATGTTCCTTATATAAGTCGTGCGAAGTGACTCTTTGAGTCAACATTCGGCTCATTCTTCCGTTGGTCTTGCGACGACGTTTTCGGGGATTCTTTTTGGACGTCTTGCCGACAAACGAACGACACCGCCAGATATAGTGCCCCTTTTTTTTCACAGGTAACAAATCGGGGTGAAAACAGTTCCGAAGGGAACGCGGTCACGGCCAGTCAGGTCAGGCTTAGGGCAAAAGGTTGAGAAACAGTTGCTGACCGTACTGTCTCTCAATACGCGTTTTTTTGTATTCGTGGCCTTCAGACGGGGACAGTAACGTCTCACGTGCGCTTCTTACTTACAATGGTAACACCGCCTCCGGTCCTCGCGCGGTCCGGCATTAGCTGGGGGGGCAGCAGGGCCTCTATACGCGGTAGTCCGATCGGTGAATTGGAAATTCGCCACCTCTACGCAGATCTTGTCTAGATCGGCAAACGTGGACGGGCGGCTGCAGAACACGAGACAGGTTCTCGTTTGGGCGGATAGCCCCGAAACGATGTTATCAACTACTTCCCTCTCAGTCACGGGTAGTCGCAGCACCTGAGCCGCCTCTTTTATTTCGGAGATATAAGTCGACAAAGGTTCTCCGCGCTCTTGGGCTCTTAAAAACAGTTTCTGCTTTAAGGACGAAAACAACCGATCGGGAATGAAATATTCCAGGGCTTCCTGGTGAAAACGGTCAAAGTCGTCGGCCGCCAGGTTCCTGGCAAGTCGATCGCCCAAAGCCCCGTTACAATAAGGCATAAGCAACGCCAGAAACCCGGCCTCCGAAACCGGAAAGCACCTTTTCAGTCGCATAGCTATTTTAAAAAACTCTAGCAGAGTTTCCACACAGAAACCGTCTGCTTTAGGGAGACCGCGAACTATTTTTTCGGCGGGGTGAGGCAACTTGCTGTAACAACAACTGGTAGGCAACCGCGAAGGGTAGGTGTTAGCTTCGCTCACGAAAGAGTTCCGCTCGAGTCCGGGAACGGTACTCCCTAACGGGGCCGCCTTATCTTCAAATTGAATAAGCGGTCCAGCGTCAGAACGACCGTCACCCGGCGAGGCTGACTCTTGCGGGCTCACCTCGTTTTCCGCGACGGGACAAGTCTCGCTGTCGGCCAAAACCCTCTTAACCTTTTCGCCTATAGAGAGTATATGTTTCCGGGAGTTTACGTCACCCGACGATTCCGCCCAAGACTCTAACAACTTTAACCGGCCCTCAAAAGCCCAACACCTGGCTGTAAGCCGTTGATGGTCGGTTCGGCACTGGGACTCGCCGATGTTTGCAAGGTCGACATCCAAAATTTCCGATATCAAGTCACATTCTCTGCGCTCGTTCGAAATATCCAACCCCTCGAGGTATTTTGTGTCGGGGGTCTTCCCTTCATGCATTACATTACGTAGGCATTTCCGCAGTTCCCCTACTGTCCCGTTTTTTACGACACCACGAGCCCTTAGTTCAAATAATAAATCGTGCTTTCGCAGCTGATCAATGTCTCTGAGTAAGGCCATATTACGACCGATAGCAAAATCAAAACATAGAATGTGCAACGATAAGATAAGGGGGCAGCTGTTCGGTGGAATGCAGATAAGAGGAACAGGTTCGCCTGGCAGCCTTATCTGCCAGACAAAGTTCACCTAGCGGCTTTGTACTCGCGAGCGAATAATTTGAACAATCTGATTTTACGACAACTTGCAGCAAAAACCAACTCGTGACAAAATTGTTAACTACGCATATAACATTTAAAATACATAACCCTATACAATACAAAATTCTATACAAAACTTCACGCGACCAATACCGTGTAATACAAACAATACAAAATTTCAACACACACAACATCAACAAAATTACTCTTAATAACTATGGCTTATAACCCATTAAATTTAATTAAATGCCTAGTAACCCATGGACCAAGGAAAACTCAAAATAACCACGCTCCGGCTACCACTTCTGCTGCGGCACTTCCCGCTGCTGGGCCCCGGAAGTGTTCAGCATACACACAAATAACATAATTTAATATCTAAGTACACCAAAATGCTTAAGACACTTTTTCTGTGTTGTGACTTACCTCTCAAGTATTTCTATAATTAATATAATTCTGTAAAGGGAGGAGGTGTAAGTAAAAGAAATTGTTGAATGCGTCAATCTGTGAGCAGAGTCGGTTGCGACCAGTTTATTTAAAAAACATTACGAGCCTCAAAATTTATCTAATTATGTGCCAGTCAGCAACGGTCAGTACTGAGCTAATTTTCTTTTGAAAAACTGAATATAAAAAATGTTAAATGCTAAATATGTGGGTGTCGCATAAATCAATGCTAGTTTACAAGATGTGTTCAGCGTACACGCTGTGATCTACTTAAAATTTCTGACACTGTTATCTATCGAAAAGGTTTATAAAATTCTTTCAGACACTTGTAAGTAACTAGTTTGTCTAGTTTTTTGCTTCGTGATTATGCAACACTTGCCACCGTAAGTTGTTAAAGGTAAAAATGTTACTTGGCAATCCAGATAAGTCGTTTTGCAACCTGCTGTATCTGGTCGCTACGGCTGCGTGTTCCTCAGTACCTGGTTTGAACCACTGCTATGTCTGTGCTGGAAGATCGTGCAAAACTGTACGAATTTCGTGTTCTCGTGTCTTCGGTCCGGAACGTTGAACCAAGTTTCGAACTTGGTTATTGAGGCTCCCAAACTTGACGAAAGTCCGGCGACGGGCCGCTCAGCTCACAGCGTCTGATGGGAGACTGACTAGATTTTACAAAGCAAGCGATAGGGTTGGTAAAGGGGAGGGCGTGACGTCAGTGCGTCGGGCAAGGTACAATTCGCGGATTGTTGCATTCGGCAGAAGACGAATAAATGCAACAGACTCCCCCCCCCCCCGAAAGGCAACCGTCGAGTGCAGTAACGGCGGTTGTCCAAGGTTTAACTCGTCAACAGCACCCAAAAGAGACCACGCTAGGTTTCTCGTAAAATTAAGATATCACCCGCAATCAATTAATCAACACTCCCGTACGGACATGAACCGTCCAATAACTCCGTGACCAACGAGAAAATATAACCCCTTAACACTATCACGTTAACAACAATAATACAAGCCAACACATACTCCAATAAATACTAAACAACAATAAACACAACAACAACAAGGCATAAACAATTGTTAATCGGAGGTATCTCAGACAAGCACTTCATAAATGGGTATCCCCTAAACCAGGATCCCGTGGATTAGTGTCTCGGCAAAAGGGTTTCCCGCGCGCGGGGAAAATTCCGGACACTATCGAATGAAATTTACTTCGATAAACTCTACACATTACATACACCAACTTGGATCATTCCAATTACTCTATACGGCGTTTGCCGCTAACTAAGGACAAATTCGAGAGACGCCTTCAGTCTCCTTAGAAGCGCCGCCTGTACACAACAACGCTTCGACACCGGAAGCGAACGACAAGGAGGTGATCAGTCTCCGGTCGCTCACCCAGCAAGGGGAGTAAAGGCGATATGGCAATTTTAGTTTCTGAATGCGCAAGGGAAAATCCTTACTATGCCGACATGGCGGCGTCCGGGGCATGGCAGCCATCTTCATGAAACGCGGGTTTCAAGGAACTAACATGGCCTTTTTTTACGTGAGCCAGGGTCTCCGGGTGTCCCAAATTCACGGTCACCGGAGTTAGGAAATCGATAATACGGAAGGGACCCGACCATCGGGGCATCATTTTAGCTGTAAGTTTGTTCGCTCCCGAACTAAGAGGATGGGTCTTACACCACACCAAATCGCCTATTTTAAAATGACTAGCCTGACGATCCTTATTGTACGCGTTAGTAGCTCGGCGATGAGCTTTCATTAAGTGGGACTTCACCGACTGCCACACTACCTGAGTATCTTCCGCTGCCTCGGGCAAAAGGCTCTGAATATCCCACGCGCAGGTCAGGGGAGTGGACGGAGCGAATTTAAATATTACCTCAAACGGGCTTCTTCCAGTGGATTCATGCTTTACAGAGTTAAAAGCTATTTGCAGCCAGGGCAGGGACTCATCCCAAGAGGACTGCTTCCCCGAATGGAAAGCTATAAGGGAAGCTTTCAGGTTGCGATTGCAGCGTTCCGCCAGCGAGGGTTGAGGGTGATAAGGGGATAAGGTACTGTGTCTAATGCCGTGGGAAAAACAAAATTTGCGAAACACATGAGAGCTGAAACAGGTAGCGTTATCCGAGATTATGTATTTAGGAAAGCCAAAATTCTGAAAAACATACGTGTTCAACGCCTGCACGGTAGCCGCCGAGGTGGAATCGCGTACAGGATACAACCAACAAAACTTCGAAAACGAGTCCACAGCTACCAGGATAAATCGATTTCCCTTTTTACTCCGGGGCAATTTGCCGACGTAATCAATATGAATTTTTTCCATAGGTCTGTTCGGCACTGAGGATGACAGAAAACCTATTTTTGTGTTTCGGGCGGGCTTACTCATTTGGCATACGTCGCAACGCTGGACCATTCGCTTCACATCCCTATGACAACCAGGCCAGAAGAACTGGTTGCAGATTTTACTTTTTGTTTTAAAAAAACCCAAATGCCCTCCCATGAGGGAGTTATGGAAATACTAAAAGACCATGTCCCTTACCGCCTTCGGTAAGTAAATCTTATGAGGCTTACCCGTTCTATCTGTCGTACATAAAACCCCCTTCGACAGACAGTATTTGTCCTTGGTCGATCCTGACTCAACGTCCTCTATTATTTTCGCTACATCGTCATCCTCGCGCTGCAGCTGACGCAGGTCGGAAAAACTTAAAGGAAAGTTGGATAGGACGCCAGCACACAGTGCCGGCGTATCCTCATCGCCTTCCACGTTAAACATTCGAGACAAGGCGTCGGCTACGGGATTCTGCGTGCCCTTGATGTGGCGCACCTCGAACTTCAGCGAAGTGAGTCTGGCGATCCAGCGCCCTAACTTGCCTAACTGGCGCGGATGTGAAAGCAGCCACGAGAGCGCCTGATTATCAGTCTCCAATACGAACTCTCGGTGCTCCAAGTACTGCCGGAACTTCTCCACCCCGAATATAACCGCTAAACATTCGGACTCGTTTGCGGATGACGCTCTCCTTTCTTGTGGAGTAAGTACGCGGGAGGCGTACGCGATAGGCTGACGCACCCCATCGATCTCCTGCAACAGCACGGCGCCGAGGGCACAGGAGCTTGCATCGGTTTGGAGGATAAATGTCTTGTCAAAGTCTGCCATGCGCAGGACGGGGGACTGGGCAACGGCTTCTTTTAAGGCCACAAAAGCGTCCTGATGTTCGGTTCCCCAAAGGAACTTTTCGCCTTTTCTTCTAAACTGGTTCAAGGGTGCCGCGATTTCCGAAAATTTTGGGATGAACTTGGAGAAATAATTCACCATCCCGATGAAACGAGCTACGCCCTTGGCGTCCTTGGGACGCGGGAACTCTCGAATGGCGCGGGTCCGATCCGGATCCACGCAGACGCCCTGCTCGGACACAAGGTGTCCCAAAAAGCTTATCTGCTTGACTCCAAAACGTACCTTCTCGGGGTTAACCGTGAGCTTGGCTTTTCCCAGCCTCGTGAGCACTTCGTCCACATGGCGGACGTGGGCCTCCCACGATTTGGAATATATAATAATGTCATCAAGATAGTTGAACACGAACCTGTACTTTATATCAGACAAGACCGTGTCCAACAACCTCGTAAGCACCTGCGCGCCGGTACTCAACCCAAAGGGGACCCGACAAAACTCATACAACCCGTATGGAACGACAAAAGCCGTAATGGGCATCGATCTTTCGGAGAGTGGGATCTGGAAATACGCGTTAGAGAGGTCCAAGACGCTGAAATACCTCGCGCCGGAAAACCACTGGAAGCAGGTATGGATGTTCGGTAGCGGCTGCGCTTCAATTTCAATATTTTTATTCAGCTTACGATAATCGATGACCAACCTGGGTTTTTTATCCGGCCGGCAGACCAAAAACGCAGGACTCGCATAAGAGGATACGCTCGGCCTGATCACGCCCTCTTTAACCAGCTGGTCCGTAATCTCACGCATGGCTTTCATTTTGGGAGGGGCGAGCTGGTAGGGATGGGCCTTGACCGGCCGGTTATCCAGCAAGGTTATATCGTACGTCAACCTGTCCGTCCGGCCTAGCTCCCCGGTCAAAACGTTTTTATGACGGCGACACACCTGAAGTACTTCGTCGGCCTTCTCACGATCGAGGTGCCCGACCTCAAAGGACTCTTTTACTAAAAGGTTAGAGCTACAGCCTTCCGAATTATTTTGGAGATCGCACAGAGAAATAAGATTCTTCGGGCGAAATTTAAAATATATTACGCCCTGGTGAATATCCAGCACCAAACGGGTGTGGTGGATGAAATCCGCGCCGAGTATGAGATCGCAAGACAGGCCGTCGGCGACCAATATAGGGAAATTCCAGGTAAACGCGTCGATTTTCACCCGGCACAAGGCTTCCAAATTGATCTTCAAATTGCCGTTGCAGGCACTCCTGCATACTACGGCACTGTTAGTCCGCTTCAAGACGCTTCGGGTGTCTCCAATGTTCTCGAACAGCCGACACGACATAATTGTACGTACCGACCCGGAATCAATCAGACCTTTCACGGTTCTATCATTAAAAACTACTTCCACCTGGGGCGAAAACAGTTTGTTCTTAAACAAACTCGCTAAGTTTTTTCCGGACCCCAGATGTTCCTTATATAAGTCGTGCCAAGTGACTCTTTGAGTCAACATTCGGCTCATTCTTCCGTTGGTCTTGCGACGACGTTTTCGGGGATTCTTTTTGGACGTCTTGCCGACAAACGAACGACACCGCCAAATATAGTGCCCCTTTTTTTTCACAGGTAACAAATCGGGGTGAAAACAGTTCCGAAGGGAACGCGGTCACGGCCAGTCAGGTCAGGCTTAGGACAGAAGGTTGAGAAACAGTTGCTGACCGTACTGTCTCTCAATACGCGTTTTTTGTATTCGTGGCCTTCAGACAGGGACAGTAACGTCTCACGTGCCCTTCTTCCTTACAATGGTAACACCGCCTCCGGTCCTCGCGCGGTCCGGCATTAGCTGGGAGGGGGCAGCAGGGCCTCTATACGCGGTAGTCCGATCGGTGAATTGGAAATTCGCCACCTCTACGCAGATCTTGTCTAGATCGGCAAACGTGGACGGGCGGCTGCAGAACACGAGACAGGTTCTCGTTTGGGCGGATAGCCCCGAAACGATGTTATCAACTACTTCCCTCTCAGTCACGGGTAGTCGCAGCACCTGGGCCGCCTCTTTTATTTCGGAGATATAAGTCGACAAAGGTTCTCTGCGCTCTTGGGCTCTTAAAAACAGTTTCTGCTTTAAGGACGAAAACAACCGATCGGGAATGAAATATTCCAGGGCTTCCTGGTGAAAACGGTCAAAGTCGTCGGCCGCCAGGTTCCTGGCAAGTCGATCGCCCAAAGCCCCGTTACAATAAGGCATAAGCAACGCCAGAAACCCGGCCTCCGAAACCGGAAAGCATCTTTTCAGTCGCATAGCTATTTTAAAAAACTCTAGCAGAGTTTCCACACAGAAACCGTCTGCTTTAGGGAGACCGCGAACTATTTTTTCGGCGGGGTGAGGCAATTTGCTGTAACAACAACTGGTAGGCAACCGCGAAGGGTAGGTGTTAGCTTCGCTCACGAAAGAGTTCCGCTCGAGTCTGGGAACGGTACTCCCTAACGGGGCCGCCTTATCTTCAAATTGAATAAGCGGTCCAGCGTCAGAACGACCGTCACCCGGCGGGGCTGACTCTTGCGGGCTCACCTCGTTTTCCGCGACGGGACAAGTCTCGCTGTCCGCCAAAACCCTCTTAACCTTTTCGCCTATAGAGAGTATATGTTTCCGGGAGTTTACGTCACCCGACGGTCCGCCCAAGACTCTAACAACTTTAACCGGCCCTCAAAAGCCCGACACCTGGCTGTAAGCCGTTGATGGTCGGTTCGGCACTGGGACTCGCCGATGTTTGCAAGGTCGACATCCAAAATTTCCGATATCAAGTCACATTCTCTGCGCTCGTTCGAAATATCCAACCCCTCGAGGTATTTTGTGTCGGGGGTCTTCCCTTCATGCATTACATTACGTAGGCATTTCCGCAGTTCCCCTACTGTCCCGTTTTTTACGACACCACGAGCCCTTAGTTCAAATAATAAATCGTGCTTTCGCAGCTGATCAATGTCTCTGAGTAAGGCCATATTACGACCGATAGCAAAATCAAAACATAGAATGTGCAACGATAAGATAAGGGGGCAGCTGTTCGGTGGAATGCAGATAAGAGGAACAGGTTCGCCTGGCAGCCTTATCTGCCAGACAAAGTTCACCTAGCGGCTTTGTACTCGCGAGCGAATAATTTGAACAATCTGATTTTACGACAACTTGCAGCAAAAACCCACTCGTGACAAAATTGTTAACTACGCATATAACATTTAAAATACATAACCCTATACAATACAAAATTCTATACAAAACTTCACGCGACCAATACCGTGCAATACAAACAATACAAAATTTCAACACACACAACATCAACAAAATTACTCTTAATAACTATGGCTTATAACCCATTAAATTTAATTAAATGCCTAGTAACCCATGGACCAAGGAAAACTCAAAATAACCACGCTCCGGCTACCACTTCTGCTGCGGCACTTCCCGCTGCTGGGCCCCGGAAGTGTTCAGCATACACACAAATAACATAATTTAATATCTAAGTACACCAAAATGCTTAAGACACTTTTTCTGTGTTGTGACTTACCTCTCAAGTATTTCTATAATTAATATAATTCTGTAAAGGGAGGAGGTGTAAGTAAAAGAAATTGTTGAATGCGTCAATCTGTGAGCAGAGTCGGTTGCGACCCGTTTATTTAAAAAACATTACGAGCCTCAAAATTTATCTAATTATGTGCCAGTCAGCAACGGTCAGTACTGAGCTAATTTTCTTTTGAAAAACTGAATGTAAAAAATGTTAAATGCTAAATATGTGGGTGTCGCATAAATCAATGCTAGTTTACAAGATGTGTTCAGCGTACACGCTGTGATCTACTTAAAATTTCTGACACTGTTATCTATCGAAAAGGTTTATAAAATTCTTTCAGACACTTGTAAGTAACTAGTTTGTCTCGTTTTTTGCTTCGTGATTATGCAACACTTGCCACCGTAAGTTGTTAAAGGTAAAAATGTTACTTGGCAATCCAGATAAGTCGTTTTGCAACCTGCTGTATCTGGTCGCTACGGCTGCGTGTTCCTCAGTACCTGGTTTGAACCACTGCTATGTCTGTGCTGGAAGATCGTGCAAAACTGTACGAATTTCGTGTTCTCGTGTCTTCGGTCCGGAACGTTGACACAAGTTTCGAACTTGGTTATTGAGGCTCCCAAACTTGACAAAAGTCCGGCGACGGGCCGCTCAGCTCACAGCGTCTGATGGGAGACTGACTAGATTTTACAAAGCAAGCGATAGGGTTGGTAAAGGGGAGGGCGTGACGTCAGTGCGTCGGGCAAGGTACAATTCGCGGATTGTTGCATTCGGCAGAAGACGAATAATTGCAACAGAACACAAAGTTTTATATTGGTAAAAATGGATAATTTTCACCTTATAGCCTGAACCAGTTTTAATTTATTATAAGCTCAGTCAGAGGCTCATTTTTACCAACATAAAACTTTGTGTTCCGAGTTGGTAGTGTTACAGTTATAATTATTTAATCAACGGACACGTCATGGATAACAAAATCCAAGAAGACATTTATATTTATATGTACAGGTTGACTTGGCATTTTTATAAGAACATTTAATATTCAAATTTAGCTAACAAAAAGTGGGTACAAATCTATATATTATGTCTACGCTTTGGTTTGTACTCAACCAAATTTATATTATCTGATACTCTAGCTGAGTGTAACAAAAAAAAAATCACTATTCATATATCTGTGCATCTATGTGTATGTAAGTACAAAATATATATATATATATACTAGCAAAATACCCGTGCTTCGCTACGGAGTTTCACTTTGTACGTAATTGTACAATTATTGCTCGCTTAACAGCATAGGATTAGATAGATTGTACAAATTCTCAACTCTTAGTTTGTTTATTTACATTCATAGCAACAGCTATTTATTATTTATTTCGAGAAAATCGTTAGAGCCGTTTCCGAGATAAGACATACATTTATTAATTAATTGAACTTCGAAAATTTCTCGACTATAAGAACCTGCAAACAACGAAGTTTTTTCAATTTAAAACAATGATTAAAAACTCAGGACTAAATGTATTCGAGGTTTCCAGTAAACTGAGATGTCAACCACTTCATTTACAAAGTATGCATTTCCCGCGATAAATTTCAGTATTTGGTTTTTTGCCACTTAGGAGTGAAAGTTTTTAAAACCGTTTCTTAGTGAGCACCTAAGACCTATGATGAAGCTATGTTCAAAGTTTCATTGATATCCATTCAGTGGTTTCAGAGATATCATGATCAGTGAGTCAGTCAGTGGTATTTGGGTTATATAGATATCTATATCTAGCCGATTTACCCAGCGTTCCTCGGGTTCATAATTTATTCATAGGCTCATAGGCACCTATTCTTGTTCTAACGTTATATTAGGCCTACTTGTATATTGTATAATCTTCCTTATATTGTTACGTTCGCATTCTCACTGGAGGAATACTCTGTAGCGCACCTGTTTAAGACCATGTCATAAACTGTATTCTTATATCTGGAGAAGAATTCTGTTGCGCTGATGCTCCTGCTCGATTTCTAACTCTGGGAGAGGGCGAACAGCTAAATTAGTTTTCAATAAAATGTCTACAGTACTTGCACGCGCTGCGTATTTAACTGTCGTCTTATAATTCATTGTGTTAATGTTGAAATAAGGCATTTGTTAAATTAGTGTCTCCTAAACTTATTCTAACAATACAATACCTCTATAGATTTCAGCTTATCAAATTTAAAATTCAAACTGAAGCAAGTGCATTTATCTTGTCTGAACACTACGATCTGAATACATTCGCTATCAAAACTTTGTTTTTTATACTCGCTTATAACTTACTTCGATCTTAACTTATCCACTTTTAAATTCAAACTGAAACAACTCTGAATTCACACACTATTAAGAAGTTTCTTAAGATGCATACACCACCTTTGATAGCATAACCTATATCTTAATTTTTAAAAACCGTCGACTCTGGCCCCGCCGTCTTTCGCGGGATCCGACCTAAGACTCCCCGGGTTCCGTGGATGAACTCCGGGGAAGGCCCGTCGGACGACTCCCGCGCTATTTCCTACGCGGGAGACTTCCACCGATGCCATGGTAACCAGAATCTATTCTATTGGGTTGCCATAGTAACCAGATCTAATAGGTTTTTAAGACCCAAAGGGCCCCCGAAGGATCGTATCGAAAAAACACCTATCCTATGTTGGTTCTCCCGTTGCGTAAAATATTTGTGCAAGTTTGGTTGAAATCGGTCCAGTGGTTTAGGAGGAGATGTGGAAGACCCCAAAGGACCCCATCGAAGAAAACACCTATCCTATGTTGGTTCCCCCTTTGCATAAAATATTTGTGCCAAGTTTGGTTGAAATCGGTCCAGTGGTTTAGGAGGAGATGTGGAAGACCCCAAAGAACCCCCCAAAGGACCCCATCGAAAAAAACACCTATCCTATGTTGGTTCTCCCGTCGCGTAAAATATTTGTGCCAAGTTTGGTTGAAATCGGTCCAGTGGTTTAGGAGGAGATGTGGAAGACCCCAAAGAATCCCCCAAAGGACCCCCATCGAAAAAACACCTATGCTATGTTGGTTCTCCCGTTGCGTAAAATATTTGTGCCAAGTTTGGTTGAAATCGGTCCAGTGGTTTAGGAGGAGATGTGGAAGACCCCAAAGAACCCCCCAAAGGACCCCATCGAAAAAACACATATCCTATGTTGGTTCTCCCGTCGCGTAAAATATTTGTGCCAAGTTTGGTTGAAATAGGTCCAGTGGTTTAGGAGGAGATGTGGAAGACCCCAAAGAACCCCCAAAGGACCCCATCGAAAAAAACACCTATCCTATTTTGGTTCTCCCGTCGCGTAAAATATTTGTGCCAAGTTTGGTTGAAATCGGTCCAGTGGTTTAGGAGGAGATGTGGAAGACCCCAAAGAACCCCCCAAAGGACCCCATCGAAAAAAAACACCTATCCTATGTTGGTTCTCCCGTCGCGTAAATTATTTGTGCCAAGTTTGGTTGAAATCGGTCTAGTGGTTTAGGAGGAGATGTGGAACATACATAAAATAGGGGGGGGGGTTGCCCCTTAGGAGTGAAAGTTTTTAAAACCGTTTCTTAGTGAGCATCTACGACCCCATAAGAATATACCTTCAAATTTTGAGATCATTATCTTCAGTAGTTTTTGCTCTACGTTGATTCTCTCTCAGTCAGGACAAAGCCGCTTATATAAGTTATATAGAGAAGAGATAATTAAACGAGCGAAATAAGCTCCCAGTTTCAATTCGACCGTTTGGTATTTATCTGTCTGCCTGAATATTTGAGGTATGTATGATGATAACTTTTGAATGCATCAACCAATTTTCGTAAAACTTAGTAAGTGTATCCACCATTTTATCCCATAGAACTCTATCGTTTGTGATATTGATCCCCCAAATAGGAGGGGGACAGGAGGCAAAAAAGTGAAGGGGTGAAAATTGTGAAAGAATCATCAAAGGGCATGTGGGGTATCACATGAAAGGGAATTTTAACCACAATCTGAATATAATGTTAATTTTTGAAAATTTCAAAATTTTTGGACAGCAGGGCTCAAAAACTGAGTAAACATTTTTATAGAACTCACAAAAATTTATGGGGGGTGTCACATTAAAGAGAAAGTTAACTAACGTGTGAACGTAGCATTAAGATTTGGAAACTCCAAATTCTGGGGCTCTTGGCCCAGAAAAAAAGATAAAAATTTTGAAAACATTGTGAAATTCCAGCAGCGTGTCAGACTAGAATGAGTTGTAACCCAAATGCGGATGATTCGAATTTTTTAGTGTTCATTGTATGATTCTATCCTCTATAATTGTTACAGTACTAAATAAATAGTAGAGTAATAGAGATTTTTGTATTTTTTCCCATAATTGAAAAATTATCTACTATTGAAATTTATGCACTAAATAAAATACATTTTCTGTAATGACCAAAAACCAATGTAACCAAAGTTTTTATGGTGATAACGTTGCATCCAAAAAAATTGTAGTCGTGATCGATAAGAAACAACGCTGTTATCAATTGGAGTACCGGAAGGAAACCTCGAAATTAAATTTACACACTCACACACAGCCAAGTGTGGCATTGTCGTTGACAAGGTTAAGTGTGGACAGAACAGGAAAGCAAGGCCGGTGAAGGTCGCATCCTTGTAGGCCGGCAAATTGTAACGACGGACGACTCACGCCAAGTTGCGAAGCTCGAATACGCGGCAAATTATGTGACCCGGTAATAACAGATGTCGGCTGTAATGTTAATACCAGTGGCGGGTCCGAAATCAGAAAATGTTAATAGGTTATATTGTGAACGTGTCAGTAGTACCGAAAATAATGCTCGAATAAGTCATTCATTTGTAGTAGGCCTACCAGTTATACTAAGAAAGACTTTAAAAAAAAAAAACTAAAAACCTTCAGTAGCGTGTCTAGAATTGCTTGCGGTGGTGGGGTCCGGTCGAATCGGTTCATACAACAAAAAACAAGTCAAGACTAATGAACATTACTAAAGTGTAGGCAGCTGCAAAACCAATGCATCCTGCAAAAATGCAAAAATGAATAACATCCTGAAATCAGTCCCATTAAAGTAGACGGTAGGCCTAATAACACAATATACGGTAGCCTATATATAGGCCAACGCGTTATTGAAACATTGTTTACAAACTACTTATAGACTGAAGTGATTTTCCTATATTTCATATTGCAAACTTCTACGCAAATTCTGTGTAATTAATAAACCTGTTTGTATACTTAAAAAATGAGTTACTACTATATTAGCGTACACAGCGGAAAAAAAAATTAAATCAGCCTCAAAATTAAGAGATAACAAAATTCGTTAACTTTGTTACGTGTCGTATGATATCTTGGGTAATTAAAATTTGACGCTTCTCTCAGAACTTATATAAAAAAAAATTTTGTTTACAATAAATTTGGCCAGTGGCGTATCTAGAATTTAGGTAATTATATAATTACCTTTTTATCCACTTACGTGACACAAAGTTTCGTCTAATTATGACGCGTTTCGGGACTAAGTCGGATGTTACGTGTCATCTGAGGATGGGACTTAGTCCCGAAACGCGTCATAATTAGACGAAACTTTGTGTCACGTAAGTGGATAAAAAGGTAATTATGTAATTATTTAAAATAAGTGACACGGTACGCTAAAAAAGTATATAGAATTTAGTCTTGGCGGTGGGGGGTCCGGGATCGGGTAGGCTTCACATAAAAGAAAAAAACTGATCAACATTACTATATTTAAAGTGGCTGAAATATCTCCCATTAACGTAAACGGTAATAACACAATAAAAATATGCGTTGCTGAAACATTGTTTACAAGATAATTATTGACTGAATTGACTTTGATGTGTTGCATATTGCAAACGTATACGCAAATTCTTTGTAATAAACCTGTTTATATATTTAAAAAAAAAGAATTACTACTATATTAGCGTAAACAGCTGCGGAAATAATAAAACAGCCTAAAAATTAAGAGATTAACAAAATTTGTAAATTTTTTGAACCCTCTGAAGAGGGGTCCGGTCCCGTTCGGCTCCCCCCCCCCCGAAAATACGCCGCTGAAGTAGGCTAATTATATGCGCCTTTAAGTGCTTTGTAAAAACGACGTTTGGCAACGCTGGCTAATTGATAAAGGCAGCACTCTTAATACCGTATAATACAGTACATTATGATAACAATTGCACGCTTAGAGAGAAATTACTTTTTGTGTGAAATTACTTATTTTTTTACTGCCTCTGCACGTGTCTAAATACTGCAACATAAATAACATCGGACTTTATTTCTTCTTCTTCTTTGACTTTTTCCCATAGAGATTAGTCGTTCTTCTCTCCGTAAATCTCAGTCTGCCCAATTGCCTTCCATTAAGCTTGTCTTTACTGTATTTTCGATTTCGGAGCTATGGTATCACAACTCGTACCGAGGCTGACTTCCTTCTAATTTTTCTTCCAAGAATCCTGATCTCTTGCCGGTTTTTAACCTCCCCACCCCCGGAAGAATCTCGGGATCCATACGATACTATATGATTCTAGTGTAAACACAAAACTAAACTATACTCTGTTGCGGAAGTGAGAAGAATGTTGCGGCCGCGCAGACTTAGCCCCTGAGAAGTAGCGTCGGACGAGCGGCAGATGGTCGACACTGCGTTCTTGTCCTACGCCAGGAGTGTGACGGACCGTATCGGGAGGTTGCTCGAGCGGTGTGGGATGCGTGCTGTTTACTTTCTGACACAGAAGATCCAACAAGGCGGCTCAGTAGACCAGTAGGTGTGGCACCTGGCTACTAATCTAGAGGTTCCGGCTTCGATTCCCGAGCCCGCACCACAAAAACAAGGTGCGTTTTTCAGCCCCCAGTTTGACTCAGCCTGTTGAAAATGAGTACCTGGGATAACATCCTGGGGATAATAATGGGCGGTTGAAGCGTAGTGCTGGCCACACTGCCTTCCTTTTATGCCGTACGGCTCACATAAGGCAGCTTACCCTGCCTTACTCCTAAGCTACTTCGGTGGTATACATGGGAGCCATTATTAATATTACGATCCAACAATCGGATCAATCGGTTAAGGACGCCAGGGATCCACGTTCCTGTGTATAAAGAGTGCCGGTCTCTCAACTCGTTCCGAGAACCCCACCCTGCCGTACGCTGCCTTACGGGGCACTGGTCTATCCGTTTTTCGGCAATATCAGTGCTGATAATCGAGTTAAAGCGTACGTCTAGCGTTAGGGGAGCGCCGGCGCGAGAACTCGCGTCTGTGTGTGACCTGCGCTGCTGCTGGCCTGTATCCGACTCGAGTGCGGTGGCTGACCCCCACCATTCGGCCTCCACGAGGCCCCCGCTGGGTCACGTTGCGTTTTGTGCGGCCATTTGTGGTTTCACATAACGTAGCGGCTACGTCCGTTAGTCTCCTCCTGACCCGCTCGCGAACGTATCCAGCGCACGGAGAGGGGGATTTTTCCCGGTTTCCTTCCCCGGTTGTGGGGATCTTTTTAGTAGATAACACGGGGTCTGGTATAGAGGAAACCCTGTGGAACGGCTGCGACAATGCATGTGAACAGAGTGCCTTGGTATGGGGTACGTCGGCACTACGAAACATAGGGTGAACATAAGCGACACTGTCGTCTGGGCCAGTCCGAGTAATCTGCCGTTGCCGAGCGTACCTTGTCCAACGAAGGCCACAAGATTTTGTTCGGTGGGGCCCAAGCATTGTCCTCAACTCGGCGGTACTTAGCTAGCTTGCAAATCGGAGGCGATTGAAATCCATCGCTGCAGAGATCGTAGCTTGAATACAGGATTGCGTAGCGTTCTTTGCGCCCGTGGCCTGACTGCAGCTTCCGAGACCTGTCCGAAGACTGTTTTATGAAAACAGCGCTGGTCTTTCAGAGAGAGTACCTAAGACTGGGATGGGACACGCCAACGCGATTATTTCCTAGATGGTGTTGGAATTTTGATGAGTTAATTTTAGTTTAGGGACCTTAGCATGTTTTCACATCCAGGAGTAGGATATGCGGAATATAGAGCCGTTTGGACCGGAACCTCTACCTACTCAAGACCGTCGTGCGTGGTGAGGAGCCACACCCTTTTCGAAGTGGTCCTATAACAGAACACGACGGATCTAGACCAGAGAAGGTCGATACAAAATCTAGCCGTTAGGCCTATAGTACTTGTTTATTCGTCAGTTGCGTAGGGGGGGGGGGTCCAACGACTCGGAACCGCGAGGCCGCGAGTAATCGGAACGGGTATTTCGACTTTTCAGTTTTCAGTTGTCGTTGAATCGGAACAGGTATTTCAACTTTTCAGTCACTGTTATATCCGCTCCACAAAAATAATCGTTCCAAAATACCTGTTATAGGTATATCGGCCCACCTCGTTGTCACTTCAGAAAAAATAGTCATTTAACTCGATGGCATCTATACGCTCTACCTATCGTGCCCCTTGATCCTTTACAACCTCGTTCCTGTTTCTATGCACTTCGTATATAAAGTAAATAATATTATATAAAGTCGACTTACTCCTATATAAACAAAGCTGCTGTGTTTCAGATTACTTCTTTATTATATAAGATTAAGCGAGAACAGAGACTAGACTGTAACGCAAAATTTGAGCAATCGCAAATTTTACTAAATCAAACTATGCTGAACGCAAAGAAATGTGTATGTTTTAGAAAGCGGGGAGGTAGTGAAACGCCTGCACCGTTAGGCGGCATTACTTGAAAGAAATTAACTTGTAAAAACTGTAGAGTATAGCGGTAGGTTAGCAACGCCGGCCTTGGGGCTGACGTCTATAAGGAAGGTAATTTTAGGCTCAGTCACGTTTTGGGACATAACTATCATAAAATGTATTATTCGCTAGGATATTAAGGGTGTTTGCCAATGTTGTAAACTTTAACTGCATGTAACAATAGATACCGTTATGTGAGAGAGAGCGATGTGTGAGTGAGATAAATAGAGACGCTAGTTTTTTTAAGCACGTGGGACGCGGAAAACGTTCGGCAAATCAGAAAAAGCGTCATGTGTTGAGCGGGAGGTTTTCGCTAAGGAGATTGGGTGATTTTGTATTTAGCGCTAGTTTAAACCTATGGGAGTGTTTTTCTATCGAGACTTGGTAAGGGAAATTCAAAGCGAGTATAAAATATGAACTTGAAGAGAAATTAGTTAGTCTTCTTTATACCGGCGAAACCACACTGAAGAGACTCGCGTGCGCTGTTTTGCGTTAACTACACAGATATATTTTATTAGTAATGTAAAGAATAAAGTAAATTCGCAGAAGTAAACGGAAGTACGGGAACGCGATAATTACTAACACTAAAGTTATAAAGTTTAATAAACAGTAATAAGTAAATGAGTGAATGTTCGGAGTAGTAACGAATAACGAAAAGTAAATACTGCATGTAAATTCTCATCAATCCGGGATATTGTGGTGAAATCACTGAAGAGAGCGAATTAGTTCGGGTTAAAGTCACGACGGTATGAGATAATCGAGAAGCACGCGACGCGAACTGTGTTAGATGCACTTAAGGTAAATTCAATAATACGTTGTAAACCAGAGTGTATAATTATACGACATAATCGTATGTATCATCAATATGTCAAGTGTAGTGTAGCCTACATCTGTGATAAAGTGAATTAGTGCATTCATAACCAGGATTAACACGCAACAAACAGCTGCTGACGACTCACCGACCTGCAACACCATAAGGACTACGCACATCGGAAGGATTCTCCACGCAAGTAACAAATAAATGAACATTTGATTCTATATTGTTTGATAATTATATATTTGTAATCAAATATAGTGACTCAATTTGTCTAAAAAGAACTCATTGCCACTAAATAATATTCAAATTGTAAGGTAAAAACTATCCAAGTCATAAATATCACTATAATATTGACGACTCGGAACACTAAGTTTTTTATAAGTAAAAACGTAAAGTTTTACCTTACAGCCTTATAGTGATATTTAGTTAAGTAACGGACACGTTATGGACAACGAAATCCAAGAATATCCAAGTCATATTAAGAAATTTTGTAGTATATAAATGCAAATGAATCATTAAAAGTTGATTGATATATTTTAATTTGTGTTTATTATTACTGGCGCCCTGAGGTACAATAAAGAGTCGGTACACTGGAGTAAGTGTTATAGACTAAAAGTAGTTGTAAACCTTACTTCTCACATGCTCGTAGGCCAACATAATATGCAAATTAATGATTTAACTCTTTCATAAAGGCCTATCAAGTAGTGTATTTCAAGACCCATATAGTTACGTAATGTGTGTATTGTCAGGCAGTTCGCTACACAAGTGTATAGGTACATATTATGTACGTACCAGTCAATTGGACAAATGCTGTGCCTGCGCGTGGGCGTGCGTGTCAATGACAGTTCGAGTGGTGGATTATGATTGAACACAGTAGTATTGTAGAAGGCCTGTATCTTCGTTATTGAGTCAAGGTCTATACATAATGAGAAACCATTAGTGAGGGGGGGGGAATGCAAATGTTACTCGAGGCTTCATCTCGGCAGTAGTGTTCTGCATTCGCACGCAGAGTACAGCACGCACCGAGGTATGTACTAGTTAGTAGTAAATAAACTAACTTGTTTACTTGCTTCTCTTGTTATAACTCGCAGACTTTCACTTTAACAAATTGTGTTCCGCTAGAGTTGTTTACTAATTTGTCGCAACGTACGAATTAAAAACAATAACTTTTGTTTGTCAGCACATATCAGTATTTAGTATTTGGAGTTTACAAACAGAGGAATATTTACATATTGTATACATTGTGTGCACTCATTTAAGTTGAAAATCTGAAAGTTAGAATACACGTAATTCACGAACTAATATTGCTGCTGTAATTATTATTTTATAATCTATATTGTACCGTAGGATAAATTATTTTTATATTAGTATATATTAGTAATAATATAAATGACATGACGATTAGTATTGTTTTATTTTTGCGTTTTTATTTTTACTTTTAATTCTATATACAGTGGAAGTTGCTTGTAACGAGATTCAAGGGACCGGACAGATGTGCTCGCTAAAACCGGGTGCTCGTTACATCCGATTTGTCGACTCACAAGCCTAAATTTTTATACCGTGATTATCGAACACACAACAAAAAAAGTCTACTATAGAAGAGGCTTTGCACAATAAAATATTGACATGTTTTACATTCTACGCTTACAAGTGAAATTTAGACTTTAAACATTTTGTAGACGCTAACATTCTTTGCTGAATATTGGCGTACAGTGCATACTCGAAATATAGTAAAAGTAATTGTGTGGTAAAAACTTACCAAAAATCAGCCGGCTATCTGGGAAAAAACGCAAAACTTTCCATGCCACATGAACAATATTTATTTTTAAATTACAAGGAAATTTACTCTAATTTGTTTGTATTTTTGTTCTTCGTTCGAAATGGAATCGTCAAACTTATATCTTTCGCATACAGAATTTGATTAACCTTAAAAAATGTATCTATTATTGTTTGCGTAGTAATTTTGTATCTATAGGTATCAAAACAGTTTTGTAATTTATTTAAATATTCCATGAATTCATGACTTACATTATTAGTTTCATTTAATTGCGTTAATGATTTTAAACGAATGTTTGAAATGCTGTATTGTAACGAACTTTCAGACCTTAACCCATAAACAAGGTGCTCATGCGATAAAATGCTCGCTCTATAATCAAGTTTCTAAAGCGTTTCTACTCGTTAAAAGCGAGTTTAATTATCATAACTAAGATACAAAATCAAACAAATCTCGTATTTTTGCTCGTTAATCCGAATTCTCATTACAAGAGAGCTCGTTATTCGCGAGTTACACTGTATTTTACTGTACTGTACAATCTATATACTATTACACGCATACTGCATACACATACATAAATTTATTTTTTTAATTTTTTATTATTGATAATAATAAATAAAACTTTTCTTACTTGAATGTGTTTTGTATGTTTTGAATATTTTACACAGTTCCGATAGTTTAAAACCTGAACGATTAGATTGCAATTGTTTTCTTTGAATGCTCAGTTGTGTACATTTTTCAAAAATATAGTTTTAACATTTATAGAAATAATGTTCTCAGCCATTTAAAATTTAAACGTTTGCATATTGAGAACATTATTCAAATAAAGTATAATATATATATATATATATTACATTTAATATTTATACATAAATTTACCTCAAGATTTTATTTTTCTATTTGGAACATGTTTCGGGTAATATCTTGTACCCATCCTCACCCTTCCGGTTTTTTTGTCTGGTGAAGTACATACGTGTTGCTGGTTGACTATTATTATTGTGGCTTCCTGTTGGCTTCTGGTATTTCAAATTGGTTTTATTATGTGTGATTGTGGTGTATGTGTCAGTTTTTTGTGTATTTTCAATGTTGAGTGCTTTGAATATTGTGTCATGTTTTGTATTGATTTGTCAATATAGAAAACAAACTAATACCTGAACACACACCTTACAGTTTGACAAAGTAAAAAATCGCTATGGAGAACCATACATGACTTCCATGTTGTAATATTTATGTTTAAAATAATTTACTTGAATTCGGTTCGGTAATTTCTAAAAAAATATCGCCCACCCTCAAACTAATTTCACTATTTTAGGTAATTATCGACTTTCTGGGTCGCGCTGGTATTGGAGTGACATATTCTTTTTTCTATTCTTCTGTGTTATATAAACACGCGAAAAATAATTTTAAACGGCGGTCGAACCTATTTACGGAGAAACAAAATAAAATAATTAGGCCTACTCCCATAAGAACGCATGCAAAGGTGAACGAGCCCCATATTAACTGAGTAGTTAGTGGGATCACCACTACATTTTGCCTTAATGTAATTCAATTGCCTACAACGCAAAGCATTACATTTCGGACTCGTGGGTGGCCGGCTCATCAATTTCCTACAGGATCCACCGCTGAGAGTGATTTTGGGTAACCGGCTCACCGCACATGCTTTAGTCTCCGGCGCCTCCGAGGTTACTAATAATAAACTCGGGGTGGGCTCAACGCAAAGCTTAAAACCGCCGTTTGGGCTCAACGCAATTTTGAACATGTAAGAATCATGTAAATTTTGTTTTGAAAACGCATCAACATGATTTCCAGTCAAATTCGGCTCACAGTCTACACAGTCAATATGGCGCTCATTCACCATTGCATGCGTTCTTATGGGAGTAATAATTTAATTTTTTTCTCCGTAAATAGGTTCGACCGCCGTTTAAAATTATCTTTCGCGTGTTTATATAACATCGAAGAATAGAAAAAAGAATATGTCACTCCAATACCAGCGCGGCCCAGAAAGTCGATAATTACCACTATGTATAGATATTTTTGTTATTATGGGGTAGTCATTTAATATAATGTTATTTTCAGTCACTTTATCCATAAAAATTAGGTAGGCTTACTTTATTCTTATAAAGAAACCGAACTACGCAGATAATCATCCCTCCTACGAAGCGCTGTGAAGTCACTCATGGACCCTGAGCATCCTGCAGAGGGTTCATTCCCTAAAGACGAAAAGTCTGTCTATGAACCGTTCCTCTGTAAACACGTCCAGTTACACTGCCCAGCGATCCACAGAAAGCAAATCGGTATCCACGCTGGACACTATTTCGGCTTGCACGCGTTGTGTTGGTGTGGGTTTCGGCACTTTCCATTTAAAAAGCGTGCAAATGTAAAAAAATAAACATGAGTGAGGCCAGAAATAACGCGAAATGTGTGTGTGTGTCTTGCTTGCCTTTTTATTGCGGTAATCATAATAATAAAATGGAAACGTAAACATTATATAATTGAGATATGCTTGCCTGCCACGAAGGATATATTTTCTCTCACACATGATTTAAATTAAAATGAAAAAATATAGAATTTTGTTAAAGTGAAATGAAATGTTTCCATAGAAACTACTTCTTTGTTGTCAATAACGTATTACACATATAAAACTTACAAAATTTACTTCCTCCATCATCAACTAATATTTTAATTTATAAAAAAAATTACCCCTCCTCTTTCAACTACCCTTTTCATTTATAGATATTTCATCTACTTTCTATAGTGGATTATTATGACCTTCTTTTCAGGAACTTTATTTATCAAAATTAAGCACTTTACTCTTGTTAAAACGTAAAACGTTACAGGTAAACTACCCCTTTCCCTCAACCGATCTTCACCAAAATCAATAGGCCTTGAATGCTCTACAATTCAGGACTGTATGCAACACATTATTTGATTCTGTTTGAATTTGCGGCTGTTATCGTTTGCAATAGAAAAAATTCTACAGAGACACACACACTTTTCGAAAAACGACTTTTTTCATGTTTAGATGGTAGTACAATCAGAATCTGCCGTTATCTCGAACACGATTTTTTTCGCCATGACCATACTCCCATTTCCTTATGCAACATGGAAGTAAGTAAAATAATTCATACAGAAACTAATCATTTCAAACGGCAGTTCCTTGAAACGATAACTGTCGAACGAAATAAGCAAAATTCCGTTAACCAAAAGCCGACGCACAGAGCCTCAGTAAGTGTTATTCAAACCTTATACATTCCCAGAAAACAAACATAAAATAGAAATCTGACAAGTCAACAACCCCATCAACCCCGCTCTCCACTGGAACCGTTTATACCTGACAATTCTGTACTTTGTGCGTCCGCTCTTTCTCCAGTCACGTAATAGATTCACACACTGTCACTATGCACTATGCAGTATACAAAGTGACAAAAAAACATAATAAATGTGTATCATAATGTTTTTGTATCGTACTGTAGTGTATAGTGTTATGTAATGTGTGTATCTGTACTCAACAATATATGTAAGTACTGTTAGTTGTTCAATACAACACAACGCCACTGTTAATATCATACGACTCATATATTATAATTAACTCTCATTACAATTACATTACTTTATACTCTATGTTGTAGGCATGAATGTGATATAAAATAAATCTCGAAAGTTCGCATAAAAACCTGCATTTTTATTAGACCGAAACTCGGTATCAACTTGAAACTATATAACATATTCTTGTATAAAGGAAACAAATATTATTTATTAGTAACTATAGTAGATAGTATATACTATTATTAATATGTATGTATGTATATATACACACACACATTCACATGCGCGCGCGCGTATAATAAATAAAAGATTATTAATAATGTACATGCCAAACATATTCATACTCATATTTATTTGTGAAACAAATTCGGTATCTCAACAACGCTCAAGATAGTAACTATAAACAGCTCACATGTTGACACGTTTATCGTTAATGATAACGTTAACAATGGAAACCAAACGAACAAAGATCGTAAGCATACGTGTATACCGCATTTGGATCCTTGTGCTCGTCGATTTGACTGTGTGGATTCTTTATCTCTACGTTGCGACATCATTTTTCTCCGATGTAAGTGTGGAATGTAGCTAGTTTAAGTTTATATCTTCATACAAAATACGTTGGTACGATGGTTACTAAAGACTGTACAAACGTAGCAGAAATAAACAATCGTGCGGAACAACGAAAACAAGTGACGTGACAGTTACGCCTACATTCCACTGTATAACGCGTACCGGAAATAAAAATTAAAATATATATAGACAATTGCAGGGAGCTTTGTAACATACGGTACTGAAGTGTGAGAAACTACAGAGGAAAAGATTACAAGCCATGGAAATGGGCGGAGAAGGTGCTGAAGAGTTACTTTGCAGGATAGGATTTAAAATGAAGAAATAAGAAAAAGAATGAATACATGTACCAATATAAATGACACAGTTAATACAAAAAGATTAAGGCGGTAGGCCATGTGTATGTGATAGACGGCTATGGCCAAAGAAATTACTAGAATGGACTCCTCGCGAAAGAAGGAACAGAGGGAGGTCGCGACAGTACTTGGATGGAAGGCATAAGCAGTGCAATAGCCCAGAGAAATGTGAAGCAAGATCGTAAATTTTGGAAGCTAGAATGCGAAAAACCACTTTAAATGTTATTCAAAAGTCGAAAAATATATTTACTGTACATAAAACTTGGAAAAAGAGTTCGAGACCTGTGATTATGTAAATTGTTTACTATACTTTCATTTGTAGAAGATTTCTTGAAAACAGATCCATTACTTTGTGTTTACCTATCACGTTCCAAGGCTGTAATGTGTCTCATAATATATATTGTACTGCAGCTGTAAAACGAATTAAAACATTCCGATTCGAATATTTCTTATTATTACGTTGCAGTATAATACAAGTACAGTTTATTGCATATGAATTTAATAACGTCATCATTATCACTGTTTTGTCATCATGATAATTATGATGACAAAACATCGTTAATTGCAAAATACTCGAGACAAGCTTACGGGAAATCACCATCATCATCTTCTTAACGGTTTTACGAGTTTAGCGGTCTGTTCCTATTCCACAGTCCACATTTTCTTAGGCCTACCAACTTTTCTTCTGCCTCCAGGGTTGTAATCTTCCGCCATCTTCGGTATTCTAATTTCTTCCATTCTAACTATGTGTTGAATCCATTTTCTTCTGTATTCTTTAATCCTTTCATTAACTCCAAAAATATCCAAATCACTTCTTTTCTCCTCATTTCTTATACGACCTCGTCTGTTACACCTTTTAACTGATCTCAGAAATTTCATTTCAGCTGTTTGTGTCTTCTCTTCATCTTTTTTCTTTACGACCCAAGTTTCAGGACCACACAGTAGTGTAGGTATTGCCATTGTTTTATAAAATTTTATTTGGGTTTCTTTTCTACAATTATTTCCCAACGTTCTCCAAATCGTTCCACACATCCTTGTGAAATTCGTCACTTTATTTTCTATACCTCTATCTTGATCATAAGTAACGTCACGTCCAAGATAGTTGAAGTGTCTTACTTGTTCTATGCAAGTGTTGTCTATGCGTATTTTGGTCCGATCCGGTTCATCTCCTATAAAGGCCATTACTTTTGTCTTCGATTCAGATATGTTACAGTTATATTCTTTTCCTATTTTATGTAAGATGTGTATTGCTCGCTGGAGATCGTCTTCTAAAGTGGCGAATATAGCTTGGTCATCCGCGAAGAGAATGGTTTTCTAGCTTTCATTTCGGAGGATTTTAATACCGTCAGGGGATTGTTCTTTCCATTTTTTGAGGAGATCATCTAGGTAAAGGTTAAAAAGTAGTGGTGACAGACAACAAGCTTGCCTTACGCCTTGGTTTGTTTCAATCGGGATAGATTCTTCTCCTTCGTCTATGATTATCGCGGTGTGTCTATATAAACACTTTATGGCCTGAAATAGGTATTTAATAATGTAATTTCAACAATTAATTACTAAGAACTGCAAAACAATTGCAATTACTGTGGGAATAGATGCCCCCCTCCACCGTCCACAGATTCAGGTAATTACCAATGCTGCTTCGTCATTATTTCAATATCGTATTCAAAGCAGACTACACAAACACATACATTGATTGTTAAATCACTGCTTTGTATGACGTAGGTAACAAATGTCTGTCTGCCTAACACCTGTGAATTCCGACACTGTAAGTAGACACTGTAGTACTTTACTTCGAAAAATACACATTAAAATGTAGTACACATATAAAACTTATAAAAATTTACCTCCTCCATCATCAACTACCATTTTCGTTTATAAAAAAAATTACCTCCTCCCCCCTTCAACTACCCTTTTCATTTATAGACATTTTATCTACCTTTCTACAGTGGATTATTATGACTTTATTTATCAAAATTAAGCAATTTTCTATTATTAAAACGTAAAACGTTTCAGGTAAACTACCCCTTTCCCTTAACCAATCTTCACCAAAAACAATAGGCCTTGAGTCCTCTACAATTCAGGACTGTATGCAAAACATTATTTGATTCTGTTTGAATTTGCGGCTGTTATCGTTTGCCATAGAAACAATTCTACACACACACACACACACACACACACACACACACACACACACACACACACACACACACACACACACACACACACTTTTACTTCCATATTCCTTAAGGAAATGGAAGTATGGTGATGGCAAAAAAAATCGTGTTCGAGATTATTGCAGATCTGGTTGTACTACACACAAAACATGAAAAAAAGTCGTTTTCCGAAAAGTGTCTGTGTGTCTATCTGTGTAGATTTTTTTCTATGGCAAACGATAACTGCCGCAAATTCAAACAGAATCAAATAATTTTTTGCATACAGCCCTGATTTGCAGAGTACTCGCGACCTATTGTTTTTGGTGAAGATCGGTTGAGGGAAAGGGGTAGTTTACCAGCATCGGTTTTTTTTTTATCAAGGGAAATTTTTTTTTGGCAAACGATAACTGCCGCAAATTCAAACAGAATTAAATAATGTTTCGCATACAGCCCTGAATTGTAGAGTTCTCAAGACCTATTGTTTTTGGTGAAGATCGGTTAAGGGAAAGCGGTAGTTTACCTGCAACGTTTTTTTAACAAGGGTATTTTCTATGGCAAACGATAACAGCCGCAAATTCAAACAGAATCAAATAATTGTTTGCATACAGCCCTGATTTGTAGCGTACTCAAGACCTATTGTTTTTGGTGAAGATCGGTTAAGGGGAAGGGGTAGTTTACCTGCAACGTTTTTTTATCAAGCGTATTTTCTATGGCAAACGATAACAGCCGCAAATTCAAACAGAATCAAATAATTTTTTGCATACGTCCCTGAATTGTAGAGGTCTCAAGGACTTTCGATTTTGGTAAAGATCAGTTAAGGGGAAGGGGTAGTTTACCTGCAATCTTTTACGTTTTAACAAGAGTAAAGTACTTGAAAATTCATTTAAACTTTTTGAAACAATGGTAATTGTTAAAAATAAAATAATTTTGTTGCCAGGCAATAAAATTATATTTTTTTCATTTTAATGTAAATTATGTATGAGTTAATATCTTTATATATATAATTCTTCTGTACGTGTGTACGTCACTGAACTCCTCCATGTATAAAATAATATATCGTTCGTGGCAGGTAAGCATATCTCAGTTATGTAATGATTACGTTTCCATTTTATTATTATGCCTACAGCAATAAAAAGGCAGGTAAGACACACACACACACACACACACACACACACACACACACACACACACAATTCACGTTATTTCTGGCCTCACTCATGTTTATTTTCTTACATTTGCACGCTTTTTGAATGGAAAGTGCCGAAACCCACACCAAAATAACGCGTGCAAGCCGAAAAAATTGACATCAATTTGCTTCCTGTGGATCCTGGGCAATGTAACTGCACGTGTTTACAGAGGAACGATTCATAGACAGACTTTTCGTCTTTAGGGAATGAACCTTCTGCAAGATGCTGAGGGTCCATGAGTGACTTCGGAGCGCTCCTTCTTTTTCGCGTGTTTGTTCTGTGAAACATACACTGTAGATTCGCAGCTTTACTCTAAGCAACGCTCAATAGGAAATGTTGAAAATTTTTGTCCACAGTGTACCCTCATTCACACTAAACCTGCTCTGATGTTTTAATTGCGGACATCATAATATTAAAACTTTGGAAACTTGAGCACTACTTAATGGAGATCAATCATTAACTTATACAAGCCATTAATTTTATGCATATATTTTATATATATGTGTACAACGTTATCGGCAACAAAGAAGTAGTTTTTGTTAAAATTCCTTCCCGGGATATTCGGCCGTAGTCCAATGTTTTCTACAAAACCAGACGTTTCGGCAATGCCATCGACTTCCATCATCAGTGAAAATCGAGTGCGATAACGTGAGGTGGTACACGTTAGTGACCACAGTACTGTGGTTAAGGCTGAAGCAGTAAGTATAAAGAAGTAGTTTCCATGGTAATATTTCATTTCGAAAATGATTTTAAATATAAATCTTAGAATATGGAAGTCACGTATGGTTCTCCATACCGATATTTCCGGCTAGACATAGGCAATGTTTTACTGCGTGCGGTCACTGTATCTTATAAACCCAATGTGTTGCCGCTGTATAAACCGGCAAAACGCTCAGTTGGCAGCTATGTTCGTTTCGGAACCAACGTGCCGAAGTTACTACGTACCTATTTGTGTTTTGTTCGTTTAGTCATGTGTTTCTCTGATTGTCTTTATTATTTTACTCTCATATTCCTTAAGGAAATGGAAGTATGGTCATGGCAAAAAAAATCGTGTTCGAGATTATTGCAGATTCTGATTGTACTACACTCAAAACATGAAAAAAAGTCGTTTTTCGAAACGTGTCTGTGTGTGTTTCTGTCTGTGTGTCTATCTGTAGATTTTTTTTTCTATGGCAAACGATAACAGCCGCAAATTCAAACAGAATCAAATAATGTTTCGCATACAGTCCTGAATTATGGAGTTCTCAAGGTCTATTGTTTTTGGTGAAGATCGGTTAAGGGAAAGGGGTAGTTTACCTGCAACGTTTTATGTTTAACAAGGGTATTTTCTATGGCAAACGATAACAGCCGCAAATTCAAACAGAATCAAAAGATTATTTGCATACAGCCCTAAATTGCAGAGTTCTCAAGATCTATTGTTTTTGGTGAAGATCGGTTAAGGGAAAGGGGTAGTTTACCTGCAACGGTTTTTTTATCAAGGGTATTTTCAATGGCAAACGATAACAGCCGCAAATTCAAACAGAATCAAATAATTTTTTGCATACAGCCGTGATTTGTAGATTACTCAAGACCTATTGTTTTTGGTGAAGATCGGTTGAGGGAAAGGGGTAGTTTACCAGCAACGTTTTTTTAACAAGGGTATTTTCTATGGCAAACGATAACAGCCGCAAATTCAAACAGAATCAAATAATTTTTTGCATACAGCCGTGATTTGTAGATTACTCAAGACCTATTGTTTTTGGTGAAGATCGGTTAAGGGGAAGGGGTAGTTTACCTGCAACGTTTTTTATTATCAAGGGTATTACTTCCATATTCCTTAAGGAATGGAAGTATGGTGATGGCAAAAAAAATCGTGTTCGAGATTATTGCAGATTCTGATTCTACTACACTCAAAACACGAAAAAAAATCGTTTTCCGAAAAGTGTCTGTGTGTCTGTCTGTCTATCTGTCTGTGTGTCTGTGTGTCTGTAGATTTTTTTTCTATGGCAAACGATAACTGCCGCAAATTCAAACAGAATCAAATAATTTTTTGCATACAGCCCTGATTTGCAGAGTACTCGCGACCTATTGTTTTTGGTGAAGATCGGTTGAGGGAAAAGGGTAGTTTACCTGCAACGGTTTTTTTTTTAGCAAGGGTAATTTTGTTTGTTTGGCAAACGATAACAGCCGCAAATTCAAACAGAATCAAATAATGTTTCGCATACAGCCCTAAACTGTAGAGTTCTCAAGATCTGTTGATTTTGGTGAAGATCGGTTAAGGGAAAGGGGTAGTTTACCTGTAACGTTTTATGTTTTAACAAGGGTATTTCCTATGGCAAACGATAACAGCCGCAAATTCAAACAGAATCAAAAGATTATTTGCATACAGCCCTAAATTGTAGAGTTCTCAAGACCTATTGTTTTTGGTGAAGATCGGTTAAGGGAAAGGGGTAGTTTACCTGCAACGTTTTTTTAACAAGGGTATTTTCTATGGCAAACGATAACAGCCGCAAATTCAAACAGAATCAAATAATTGTTTGCATACAGCCCTGGTTTGTAGAGTACTCAAGACCTATTGTTTTTGGTGAAGATCGGATAAGGGGAAGGGGTAGTTTACCTGCAACGTTTTTTTATCAAGCGTATTTTCTATGGCAAACGATAACAGCCGCAAATTCAAACAGAATCAAATAATTTTTTGCATACGTCCCTGAATTGTAGAGGTCTCAAGGGCTTTCGATTTTGGTGAAGATCAGTTAAGGGGAAGGGGTAGTTTACCTGCAACCTTTTACGTTTTAACAAGAGTAAAGTACTTGAAAATTCATTTAAACTTTTTGAAACAATGGTAATTGTTAAAAATAAAATAATTTTGTTGCCAGGCAATAAAATTATATTTTTTTCATTTTAATGTAAATTATGTATGAGTTAATATCTTTATATATATAATTCTTCTGTACGTGTGTATGTCACTGAACTCCTCCATGTATAAAATAATATATCGTTCGTGGCAGGTAAGCATATCTCAGTTATGTAATGATTACGTTTCCATTTTATTATTATGCCTACAGCAATAAAAAGGCAGGTAAGACACACACACACACACACACACACACACACACACACACACACACACACACACACACACACACACACACACACAATTCACGTTATTTCTGGCCTCACTCATGTTTATTTTCTTACATTTGCACGCTTTTTGAATGGAAAGTGCCGAAACCCACACCAAAATAACGCGTGCAAGACGAAAAAATTGACATCAATTTGCTTCCTGTGGATCCTGGGCAATGTAACTGCACGTGTTTACAGAGGAACGACTCATAGACAGACTTTTCGTCTTTAGGGAATGAACCTTCTGCAAGATGCTGAGGGTCCATGAGTGACTTCGGAGCGCTCCTTCTTTTTCGCGTGTTTGTTCTGTGAAACATACACTGTAGATTCGCAGCTTTACTCTAAGCAACGCTCAATAGGAAATGTTGAAAATTTTTGTCCACAGTGTACCCTCATTCACACTAAACCTGCTCTGATGTTTTAATTGCGGACATCATAATATTAAAACTTTGGAAACTTGAGCACTACTTAATGGAGATCAATCATTAACTTATACAAGCCATTAATTTTATGCATATATTTTATATATATGTGTACAACGTTATCGGCAACAAAGAAGTAGTTTTTGTTAAAATTCCTTCCCGGGATATTCGGCCGTAGTCCAATGTTTTCTACAAAACCAGACGTTTCGGCAATGCCATCGACTTCCATCATCAGTGAAAATCGAGTGCGATAACGTGAGGTGGTACACGTTAGTGACCACAGTACTGTGGTTAAGGCTGAAGCAGTAAGTATAAAGAAGTAGTTTCCATGGTAATATTTCATTTCGAAAATGATTTTAAATATAAATCTTAGAATATGGAAGTCATGTATGGTTCTCCATACCGATATTTCCGGCTAGACATAGGCAATGTTTTACTGCGTGCGGTCACTGTATCTTATAAACCCAATGTGTTGCCGCTGTATAAACCGGCAAAACGCTCAGTTGGCAGCTATGTTCGTTTCGGAACCAACGTGCCGAAGTTACTACGTACCTATTTGTGTTTTGTTCGTTTAGTCATGTGTTTCTCTGATTGTCTTTATTATTTTACTTCCATATTCCTTAAGGAAATGGAAGTATGGTCATGGCAAAAAAAAAATCGTGTTCGAGATTATTGCAGATTCTGATTGTACTACACTCAAAACATGAAAAAAAGTCGTTTTTCGAAACGTGTCTGTGTGTGTTTCTGTCTGTGTGTCTATCTGTAGATTTTTTTTTCTATGGCAAACGATAACAGCCGCAAATTCAAACAGAATCAAATAATGTTTCGCATACAGTCCTGAATTATGGAGTTCTCAAGGTCTATTGTTTTTGGTGAAGATCGGTTAAGGGAAAGGGGTAGTTTACCTGCAACGTTTTATGTTTAACAAGGGTATTTTCTATGGCAAACGATAACAGCCGCAAATTCAAACAGAATCAAAAGATTATTTGCATACAGCCCTAAATTGCAGAGTTCTCAAGATCTATTGTTTTTGGTGAAGATCGGTTAAGGGAAAGGGGTAGTTTACCTGCAACGGTTTTTTTATCAAGGGTATTTTCAATGGCAAACGATAACAGCCGCAAATTCAAACAGAATCAAATAATTTTTTGCATACAGCCGTGATTTGTAGATTACTCAAGACCTATTGTTTTTGGTGAAGATCGGTTGAGGGAAAGGGGTAGTTTACCAGCAACGTTTTTTTAACAAGGGTATTTTCTATGGCAAACGATAACAGCCGCAAATTCAAACAGAATCAAATAATTTTTTGCATACAGCCGTGATTTGTAGATTACTCAAGACCTATTGTTTTTGGTGAAGATCGGTTAAGGGGAAGGGGTAGTTTACCTGCAACGTTTTTTATTATCAAGGGTATTACTTCCATATTCCTTAAGGAATGGAAGTATGGTGATGGCAAAAAAAATCGTGTTCGAGATTATTGCAGATTCTGATTCTACTACACTCAAAACACGAAAAAAAATCGTTTTCCGAAAAGTGTCTGTGTGTCTGTCTGTCTATCTGTCTGTGTGTCTGTGTGTCTGTAGATTTTTTTTCTATGGCAAACGATAACTGCCGCAAATTCAAACAGAATCAAATAATTTTTTGCATACAGCCCTGATTTGCAGAGTACTCGCGACCTATTGTTTTTGGTGAAGATCGGTTGAGGGAAAGGGGTAGTTTACCTGCAACGGTTTTTTTTTAGCAAGGGTAATTTTGTTTGTTTGGCAAACGATAACAGCCGCAAATTCAAACAGAATCAAATAATGTTTCGCATACAGCCCTAAACTGTAGAGTTCTCAAGATCTGTTGATTTTGGTGAAGATCGGTTAAGGGAAAGGGGTAGTTTACCTGTAACGTTTTATGTTTTAACAAGGGTATTTCCTATGGCAAACCATAACAGCCGCAAATTCAAACAGAATCAAAAGATTATTTGCATACAGCCCTAAATTGTAGAGTTCTCAAGACCTATTGTTTTTGGTGAAGATCGGTTAAGGGAAAGGGGTAGTTTACCTGCAACGTTTTTTTAACAAGGGTATTTTCTATGGCAAACGATAACAGCCGCAAATTCAAACAGAATCAAATAATTGTTTGCATACAGCCCTGATTTGTAGAGTACTCAAGACCTATTGTTTTTGGTGAAGATCGGATAAGGGGAAGGGGTAGTTTACCTGCAACGTTTTTTTATCAAGCGTATTTTCTATGGCAAACGATAACAGCCGCAAATTCAAACAGAATCAAATAATTTTTTGCATACGTCCCTGAATTGTAGAGGTCTCAAGGGCTTTCGATTTTGGTGAAGAGCAGTTAAGGGGAAGGGGTAGTTTACCAGCAACCTTTTACGTTTTAACAAGAGTAAAGTACTTGAAAATTTATTTAAACTTTTTGAAACAATGGTAATTGTTAAAAATAAAATAATTTTGTGCCAGGCAATAAAATTATAATTTTTTCATTTTAATGTAATATAATATTTTTCATTTAATACAGCAATAAAAAGGATTAAGACACAGCCTGGCTGTTTGGCTGAAAATGATTTTAAATATAAATCTTAGAATATGGAAGTCATGTATGGTTCTCCATACCGATATTTTTACTTCCATATTCCTTAAGGAATGGAAGTATGGTGATGGCAAAAAAAATCGTGTTCGAGATTATTGCAGATTCTGATTCTACTACACTCAAAACATGAAAAAAAGTCGTTTTCCGAAAAGTGTCTGTGTGTCTATAGATTTTTTTTCTATGGCAAACGATAACTGCCGCAAATTCAAACAGAATCAAATAATTTTTTGCATACAGCCCTGAGTTGTCGAGTACTCACGACCCATTGTTTTTGGTAAAGATCGGTTGAGGGAAAGGGGTAGTTTCCCTGCAACGGTTTTTTTTATCAAGGGAAATTTTTTTTTTGGCAAACGATAACAGCCGCAAATTCAAACAGAATCAAATAATGTTTCGCACACAGCTCTGAATTGTAGAGTTCTCAAGACCTATTGTTTTTGGTGAAGATCGGTTAAGGGAAAGGGGTAGTTTACCTGTAACGTTTTATGTTTTAACAAGGGTATTTCCTATGGTAAACGATAACAGCCGCAAATTCAAACAGAATCAAAAGGTTATTTGCATACAGCCCTAAATTGTAGAGTTCTCAAGACCTATTGTTTTTGGTGAAGATCGGTTAAGGGAAAGGGGTAGTTTACCTACAACGTTTTTTTAACAAGGGTATTTTCTATGGCAAACGATAACAGCCGCAAATTCAAACAGAATCAAATAATGTTTTCCATACAGCCCTGATTTGTAGAGTACTCAAGACCTATTGTTTTTGGTGAAGATCGATTGAGGGGAAGGGGTAGTTTACCTGCAACGTTTTTTTATCAAGCGTATTTTCTATGGCAAACGATAACAGCCGCAAATTCAAACAGAATCAAATAATTTTTTGCATACGTCCCTGAATTGTAGAGGTCTCAAGGACTTTCGATTTTGGTGAAGATCGGTTAAGGGGAAGGGGTAGTTTACCTGCAACCTTTTACGTTTTAACAAGAGTAAAGTACTTGAAAATTCATTTAAACTTTTTGAAACAATGGTAATTGTTAAAAATAAAATAATTTTGTTGCCAGGCAATAAAATTAAAATTTTTTCATTTTAATGTAATATAATATTTTTCATTTAATACAGCAATCAAAAGGCAGGTAAGACACACACACACACACACACACACACACACACACACAATTCACGTTATTTCTGGCCTCACTCATGTTTATTTTCTTACGTTTGCACGCTTTTTAAATGGAAAGTGCCGAAACCCACACCAACATAACGCGTGCAAGCCGAAAAAATGGACATCAATTTGCTTACTGGCGAAGCTAGTAGTTAATGAATGGGTAGGCAAAAATCTTATCTTAAATTTTTTTTAAGGAATCACTAATAGGACGGTGGTTCAAATCGGACGCTGAGGTAGAGTTTGCTGTAACCGAATGGTTCCACAAACAGCCGTAAGAATTTTATTAGCAGGGAATCTACAGGTTAGCGCAACAGTGGAACTCATGTCTTAATGTTATTGGAGACTTCTTTTAAAATCGTTGAATAAAAAATGCTTTACAGCTCTATACGTGTTTCTATTGAACAATCCTTGTATTAGTCATACACAATAATACAACTGATTGAACTTCAAATTTTTAAACTTGATTAGTTTCTATATATATGTTTAATGTTACAAATAATTCAAATAACAATCTTGATCATCTGTTAGTTCAGCGGAATAACAGTGACACTTTTAATAACCGCATAAAATAAACACTTAGAAACAACACAGGCGCTTTAACTTAACTGTTTGGACCACAGAAGTGAGGCATGCCTCAACGCTCTATGTGTACAGCGCGGGACAATCCCCCCTCCCTACACTTCCCTATCACACCACTACATTGCTTATATACGATGTATACAAAAAACGCTGAGGCAAGTTCAGGTTGCCTCATTCGCTTTAAACGAACTATGCCGAATCTCACCTGTCACCATCTAGCGGTCGCTCAATAAAGCACGTTTCGGTTTAATAAATTTGACAGTCGCAGTAACAATGTATAATCTTTACGTTATGTAGTTCATACGTATTTATAATTTTTATTCTACAGAATTTGTTAGGGTAGGCATTGCCTCAATTGCCTCCATGTAACTTCGCCACTGATATATATGTGTACAACGTTATCGGCAACAAAGAAGTAGTTTTTGTTAAAATTTCTTCCCGGGATATTTGGCCGTAGTCCAATGTTTTCTACAAAACCAGACATTTCGGCAATGCCATCGACTTCCATCATCAGTGAAAATCGAGTGCGATAACGTGAGGTGGTATACGTTAGTGACCACAGTACTGTGGTTAAGGCTGAAGCAGTAAGTAGAAAGAAGTAGTTTCTATGGTAATATTTCATTTCGAAAATGATTTTAAATATACATCTTAGAATATGTAAGTCATGTACGGTTCTCCATACCGATATTTCTATGACGAACGATAACTGCCGCATATTCAAACAGAATCAAATAATTTTTTGCATACGTCACTGAATTGTAGAGGACTCTAGGACTTTTGATTTTGGTGAAGATCGGTTAAGGGGAAGGGGTAGTTTACCTGCAACCTTTTACGTTTTAACGAGAGTAAAGTACTTGAAAATTCATTTAAACTTTTTCAAACAATGGTAATTGTTAAAAATAAAATAATTTTGTTGCCAGGCAATAAAATTATAATTTTTTCATTTATGTATTTTTTTCTCAGTTATGTACTGTTTACGTTTCCATTTTATTATTATGACTACCGCAATGAAAAGGCAGGGAAGACACACACACACACACACACACACACATAATTTGCGTTATTTCTGGCCTCATTCATGTTTATTTTCTTACATTTGCACGGTTTTAAAATGGAAAGTGCCGAACCCATACCAACATAACCCATGCAAGGCGAAAAAGTGTCCAGCGTGGATAGCGATTTGCTTCCTGTGGATCGCTGGGCAGTGTAACTGCACGTGTTTACAGAGGAACGATTCATAGACAGACTTTTCGTCTTTAGGGAATGAACCTTCTGCAAGATGCTGAGGGTCCATGAGTGACTTCGGAGCGCTCCTTCTTTTCCGCGTGTTTGTTCTGTGAAACGTACACTGTAGATTCGCAGCTTTATTCTAAGCAACGCTCAATAGGAAATGTTGGAAATTTTTGTTCACGGTGAACCCTCATACACACTAAACCTGCTCTGATGTTTTAATTACGGACATCATAATATTAAAACTTTGGAAACTTGAGCACTACTTAATGGAGATCAATCATTAACTTATACAAGCCATTAATTTTATGCATATATTTTATATATATGTGTACAACGTTATCGGCAACAAAGAAGTAGTTTTTGTTAAAATTCCTTCCCGGGATATTTGGCCGTAGTCCAATGTTTTCTACAAAACCAGACGTTTCGGCAATGCCATCGACTTCCACCATCAGTGAAAATCGAGTGCGATAACGTGAGGTGGTACACGTTAGTGACCACAGTACTGTGGTTAAGGCTGAAGCAGTAAGTAGAAAGAAGTAGTTTCTATGGTAATATTTCATTTCGAAAATGATTTTAAATATAAATCTTAGAATCTGTAAGTCATGTATGGTTCTCCATACCGATATTTCCGGCTAGACATAGGCAATGTTTTACTGCGTGCGGTCACTGTATCTTATAACCCAATGTGTTGCCGCTGTATAAACCGGCAAAACGCTCAGTTGGCAGCTATGTTCGTTTCGGAACCAACGTGCCGAAGTTACTACGTACCTATTTGTGTTTTGTTCGTTTAGTCATGTGTTTCTCTGATTGTCTTTATTATTTTACTTCCATATTCCTTAAGGAAATGGAAGTATGGTCATGGCAAAAAAAATCGTGTTCGAGATTATTGCAGATTCTGATTGTACTACACTCAAAACATGAAAAAAAGTCGTTTTTCAAAACGTGTCTGTGTGTGTATCTGTAGATTTTTTTTCTATGGCAAACGATAACAGCCGCAAATTCAAACAGAATCAAATAATGATTCGCATACAGCCCTGAATTATGGAGTTCTCAAGGTCTATTGTTTTTGGTGAAGATCGGTTAAGGGAAAGGGGTAGTTTACCTGCAACGTTTTATGTTTTAACAAGGGTATTTTCTATGGCAAACGATAACAGCCGCAAATTCAAACAGAATCAAATGATTATTTGCATACAGCCCTAAATTGTAGAGTTCTCAAGACCTATTGTTTTTGGTGAAGATCGGTTAAGGGAAAGGGGTAGTTTACCTGCAACGGTTTTTTTATCAAGGGTATTTTCAATGGCAAACGATAACAGCCGCAAATTCAAACAGAATCAAATAATGTTTCGCATACAGCCGTGATTTGTAGATTACTCAAGACCTATTGTTTTTGGTGAAGATCGGTTAAGGGGAAGGGGTAGTTTACCAGCAACGTTTTTTATCAAGGGTAATTTTCTATGACGAACGATAACTGCCGCATATTCAAACAGAATCAAATAATTTTTTGCATACGTCACTGAATTGTAGAGGACTCTAGGACTTTTGATTTTGGTGAAGATCGGTTAAGGGGAAGGGGTAGTTTACCTGCAACCTTTTACGTTTTAACGAGAGTAAAGTACTTGAAAATTCATTTAAACTTTTTCAAACAATGGTAATTGTTAAAAATAAAATAATTTTGTTGCCAGGCAATAAAATTATAATTTTTTCATTTATGTATTTTTTTCTCAGTTATGTACTGTTTACGTTTCCATTTTATTATTATGACTACCGCAATGAAAAGGCAGGGAAGACACACACACACACACAATTTGCGTTATTTCTGGCCTCATTCATGTTTATTTTCTTACATTTGCACGGTTTTAAAATGGAAAGTGCCGAACCCATACCAACATAACGCATGTAAGGCGAAAAAGTGTCCAGCGTGGATAGCGATTTGCTTCCTGTGGATCGCTGGGCAGTGTAACTGCACGTGTTTACAGAGGAACGATTCATAGACAGACTTTTCGTCTTTAGGGAATGAACCCTCTGCAAGATGCTGAGGGTCCATGAGTGACTTCGGAGCGCTCCTTCTTTTCCGCGTGTTTGTTCTGTGAAACGTACACTGTAGATACGCAGCTTTATTCTAAGCAACGCTCAATAGGAAATGTTGAAAATTTTTGTCCACGGTGTACCCTCATACACACTAAACCTGCTCTGATGTTTTAATTACGGACATCATAATATTAAAACTTTGGAAACTTGAGCACTACTTAATGGAGATCAATCATTAACTTATACAAGCCATTAATTTTATGCATATTTTTTATATATATGTGTACAACGTTATCGGCAACAAAGAAGTAGTTTTTGTTAAAATTCCTTCCCGGGATATTTGGCCGTAGTCCTATGTTTTCTACAAAACCAGACGTTTCGGCAATGCCATCGACTTCCATCATCAGTGAAAATCGAGTGCTATAACGTGAGGTGGTACACGTTAGTGACCACAGTACTGTGGTTAAGGCTGAAGCAGTAAGTAGAAAGAAGTAGTTTCTATGGTAATATTTCATTTCGAAAATGATTTTAAATATAAATCTTAGAATATGGAAGTCATGTATGGTTCTCCATACCGATATTTTAATTTATTATTTGTGTTCTGATTTATTCTGTGTAAGTAATAATGGAGTCAGTCCCGTTGAACCGGGACCCTATTCTTCTGCCATCTAATGATAGAAAATACTCTAACCAAAAAATATTTTGACTCCAAAAAGAACACTTGGTACTAGAAAAAAGTCGAATTAATTTTAACGCCAAGTTGTAGGCCTATCACAACCGGCAACAGCTGTTATCACGCCACGCCACTATAGCGTTATAATACAAGTACAGTTTATTGCTCATGAATTTAATAACATAATTTCTACAATTAAATACTGAGAACTGCAAAACAATTGCAATTACTGCGGGAACAGATCCCCCCCTCCATTCCGATACTGCTCAGGTAATTACCAATACTGCTTCGTCATTATTTCAATAACGTATTCAAAGCAGACTACACAAACAAATGCGCATCGATTTTTTGATAAATCACTGTCCTGGCGACGTGACATAGGCAACACATGTCTGTCTGCCCAACACCTGTAAATTCCGACACTGTAGGTAGAAAGACACTGTAGTACTTGTGTGTGTGTGGGGGGGGGGGGCTCCCGCTTACTTATATGTACTGTGAAAGACGCAGGGAAGACAGAGCTAGAGGGCACATACAAGCAGGGGTACCTACAGGGGGGATCGTGTCGCCATTGGCAACATTTAGAAAAATTTTGGGTGGATTTTTTTTTTTACTATTGCATGAAAAATCTTCCCCAATTTTACAAAACTGTAAAAAAACTTATAACAGACACGTACCAGACGCACGATAAATCTACCCAGTTGACTTTTTCGAGCGGGCTGTAGGCGCGGTGTGCACGGAAAAAAGGATCTAGTCTTCTGCTCGATGCTTCAAACAGGCTACACATAGAGTTCAAGGTGTCACCGTGTGGCGGCTTATGGCAAACACTTAGGGTGCCGAACGTCGATAAGGAAGCTGAAGAACATATAAGAGAACTGTGCTAACGAATTTTATGCAGTGAGTATGAAGTTTTAACCAAGATTCCGCACGAAGAAATCATTGACAAGATTGCCTTTTCCACCAAACAAAGACAAAAAATATTATTGAACAGCTAAAACCCTTACTTATTTTTATTATATGTTTTTTTATCAGTTATTTTCTCTATGTTAGCAGTCTTCATCACAACTTTGTCAAATTTTGTTGCTTCCCTGCTATATACACTTTTTCCTCGAACGAGGCCTTTCGGTGTCACAACCATTATCAAGTTCTTCCTACAACAACATTAAAATACCTACTTCCCTTATATATATACTAACCCTCCCACGCATCACCGGTTACATTCAACCAATAGGAGGCAGTACTTACCGCCCAATCCTTGTTAGCCCCGCCCCTTACTCAGTCACGCTGACCTCGTCATATACATTATCCTCTAGAAATCTCCTACAGCTTTCTACCTTCTGAACCTATCCTGTAACTGTATTACACCTTTTTATACACTACTCTTTCAAAATATAGTAAAATATATCCTCATTACTAAATTCAGTCTTTATGTTCATCAGCGCATTACTATTCTTTTTCCTTACTTTTAATATTTCTAATTCCTCATACAATTTGCGTTTACTTATGTTATTCTCTAACCTTACTATTTCTACGTTCTCTGTTGGGTCTAAAAACCTATGCCCTGTTTCATTAAAATGTCTCGCGTAGAGCGAATTCGTAGTTCTGTCTCCTTCTCCTCTCGCATGCTCTCTCAATCTAATTTCGAACTTACGTCCTGTTTCACCCAGGTAAACCTTATCACACTGTTTACAGTTCAACTTATAAACACCGCTTTTCTGTAATTCAGGCGTTATTTCAGTACTACTATTCTTTATATAATCAAAAACTGTCTTTGTCTTTTTTACCGCTACATCTATATCGTGTTTTTCAAAGCACTTTTAATTATGTTCCTCGTTTGAAATCCCAGATACGTTATTGATCCTATGTATTTCTTTTCTTTCTTCTCTTCTTGTCTACTATTTCCTTCTATTCTTTTTACAATTTTCTCTACTATCCCCGGTTTATAATTATTATTTTTCGCTATTTCTTCTATTCTTTTTAACTCTTCTGTTTTTTTGCTTACTTATAAGTTATGTTTCAACTTCAGATACAACAAATATTGTGATTGTAAGCTTAAAATATTACATTGTTCATATTACGATAAAGTAATTTTGAAATGCATTTTTTATTTATTGTATTAATAAAGTACAGTATGCAATAGAACTTTGTGTCTATATTTTTTATTTATCTTGGTTTCTGCTACATTTTAGTACACTACGAAAAGGTTCAAAAACAGACTGAAATTTTTATAGCGTTTTATCGATATTTAAGTGAGACGTTTAAGCTGCAAAACTAGTATCTTTTCAATGAAGTCATAGAGTACTGGTATTGTAAAACAAATCACGTTTTACTGAAAATATTAATTTGTGATTTATTATTAGAAATCCTAATTTTTTTAGTTTATAACTACCTACAATCAATATATCGTTTCGGTAAAAGGTAATATTTTGTAATAGTTTTGAGTTAGAAAGCCCCGGTCTTTGCTCGATTAGGTAAGAAATTTTACTGTAAAAGAGAGAAAGAGAGAAAAGATCTTGTCAGAAAAAGGGGGGATTTTTCATAAAATTTGGGGAAAGCGTCATAGGGGTTGGGGGGATCGGCACCTCTGCATACAAGGGCCTTCAAATTCCAACTTAACGTTTTTAAATATAAAACCAATACTCTAAATACAGAAGGTCGTTTCAAACACGTAGCAACAGTTTCCATTGAAACACAATGCTAATGAATACGACATTAATCAACACAAAGACATTGCTGGGTATTATGTAATTGTGTGTTCTCAACTTTGATCCCGTTTGTTATCGCAGTGTTTACGGCAGCGTTTCAGGTCAATTACATTTTCGCTGCAATGCCGAATTGTACCGGCACGAAACTCAATCCGGTACAACAATAGTGTATTCCGTCGTCTAACGACAATCCATGTTCTGCTATCGCGGAACTGTCAATCCGGCACAACAATCTGCCAATACGGTGTAACAATGGGGTACAACGTCTAACAACAATACATGTTCTGCTAAACGGAACTCTCAGTCCTATACAACAATGAGATACACGTTATAACAACAATTCATGTTCTGCTAAACGGAACACTCAATCCTATACAACAATGAGATACACAGCACAACAATACATCTTCTACTAACACAGAAAGTTCAATCCCAGTCATACCATCTCGAATAGGCTTAAATTAATGTAGAGGTGTTACGTCTAACCTAACATATCTCAATTCATTTCTTATCTACACACACTTCATCGTTAAGCTAAACAATAAAAAAACGTGCTCTTAACTATCGAAAGTTATCGTACATTTTAATTCTGTATTCTTTAAGACATGTATTCCAGTATTTGTAAATTTATCTTTAGAGTTACAAATTCATTTTCATTTTCTCTGTAATGAAATACGTGTTTTGGGTATCATGTTATTCACGTCAGTCTGGCCGATCATTAGATATCATCTTATTCACGTCAGTCTGGCCAATCAGTCGTCTATCTTTGCATACATGCCGCGTAACGTGAATCCACGGCCGTGTCCTTCATTTTTAAATTCATAAAATTAGATACGTCTAATGCAAAATATTCCGGAGTTTCAATTCCCCCATTCGGTTCTCCGGGGGGGGGGGGGGGGGAGGTATTGGATAGAGTCAATTTTGAAGAAGTAAATCCTATTGTCTACAAACGAAAAAATGGATGCAAAATCGGCACTTGGAATGTTAGAACATTACTGAAGCCTGGCAAAATGGAAGAGGTAAAGCATTCTATGATAAAGGCAGAGCTTAATATATTAGGTGTCTGCGAGACAAAATGGGCAGGATGTGGTGATTTCAGAATTATTTACAGTGGAAAGGAAGACCCAGGAAGAAATGGAGTAGCATTATTCTTAAGAGGTGAATGGAAGAGTAGTGTCTTGAATACATGTCACAGTAGTGATATATTACTGATGATAAAACTTAGGGCAGAGCCAGTTGATTTGTGTATAATTATGGTGTACTTTCCAACAACAAGTAGTAACGATGAAAAATAGACATAAATGGATGTAAAAAGGAAGCAATAATAAGAAGAGGGGTAAGACAAGGTTGCCCGCTGTCACCGTACTTGTTTAATTTGTTTATAGAAGATGTTGTAACTCAGATGAAAAGGAGTTCTAGGGGAATTAAAATAAATGGGGAACGGATACACAGTATTCGCTTCGCAGATGATATTGTACTGATGGCTGACTCAGAAAAGGATATGACCCGAATGTTAGGTACGTTTACCAAAATTCTTCACGCTTGGAGATTGAGGATAAATGTTAGGAAAACTAAAATAATGGTTGTAAGTAAAAAAAGAGAAGACATTAAATCAACCATTATGTTGAACAACACAATATTGGAGCACGTTACTGAATTTTGTTACCTGGGTAGCATAGTTACAAGTGGGAATAAGTGTCTGGCAGAGATTAAGAGGAGAGTAGCTCTGGCAAAACAAGCATTCCAGAGCAAAAGGAACTTATTAACAAACAACCATATTAGTACTGAAACAAGGAAAAAGTTTGTTAAGGTATTTGTATGGAGTGTTTTAACTTACGGGTGTGAATCGTGGACCTTAGGAAAGGTGGACAGTGACAGACTTCAGGCAATGGAGGATGTGGATTTGGCGGAGAATGACAAAAACTAGTTGGACAGATAGGAAGACGAATGAACAGATCTTAAAGGAAATACATGAGAATAGAACACTGCTTAGGAGTATAGAGGTGAGGAAGATTAAGTTGATAGGGCATGTGATCAGACATAGTGCTTTTTTAACTAACATCTTTGAGGGCAAAGTAGTGGGGAAGAAGCCCAAAGGAAGACCAAGAACTGCATACTTCCGCAGCACAATGAGTGTCGTGAATAGTGGGTCCTATGGAGAAATGAAGAATATCGCAAGGGATAGAGTGACGTGGCTACAGCGACAAGGCATTGCCTTTAGGAATTTAAAAAAAAAATTAGATACAAACAGTGGCACAGCAAAGGGGGGTTTCGGGGATTAAACTCCCCCCCTCTTGCAGTGGGAAAAAAAACTAAATTTGGATATCGAAAATTTTAAAAATGTTTATAAGATTTTAAATTTCGGGAATATTGGGCCTTGGTCGATTGCTTGTCTGATAGCGTTTTATTATAAGCACTAGACGCTTTATAAACGTTTTGTAAAACGTTTCGTCGAACCCACCGGAGACCTTCTTCAGTAGTAGAAATATTAAAAATCGTTCGAAAAGAGATGGTAGGCCGATCGTACACTACGTTAAGGCGAAAGCAATTTACTGCTGAAGAAGGCTTCCTGTTAACGGACGAAACGTCTAGTGTATGGTGTATATACACGGCCCACGGCCCTATCGACCACGGTAGGGCCGTGGTCGATTGCTTGTGTCTGATGGCGTTTTATTATAAACACTAGACGTTTCGTTTCGTTGAACCCACCGGAGACCTTCTTCAGTAGTAAAAATGTTAAAAATCGTTCGAAAAGAGATGGTAGGCAGAACGTACCCCAAGTTAAAGCGAAAGCAATTTACTACTGAAGAAGCTTCCTGTTGGTGGGCGACACGTCTAGTGTATAGTGAATAAAATAAAGTGACAACAGAAATAAGCAATCGATCTTGGCCCAATAGTCCGGAATGTTTAAACTCTACCAATATTGACTGCGGCCGTGATTAGCCTACCAAATAGACTTTAAAAAAATGTGTCGGATCAAATAATGTAGTCATAATGTAGTATGCTAACGAATTATTTGAGTGGAGTATTTGAAACTACAGTATGCTATAGTCGTCTTGGAGGTACGAGATCGCTTCGTGTAAACACTGCTAGTTATCTCGTGTCTGACGTCGTATGCTTCAAATGTTTATCTTATTTTTCGTGGTTGTGTCCTCTTACCGAATGCTAAACACGTAGCCTTCCCACGTTTCGCTGCGCTTTTTACTCAATTTACGATATTTATATTCGGTAATTTATTCTACAGAAACTGTTTAAAATAAATTTGACTTCTATTTGAAAACAGAGAGTTTTGCTTTTCATTCGAGTTGTAGGGTTATCGCATACAATTGTACATGGTTTTTCGTTTTTCGATGTGTATCTAATTATTTTATTCGTATTTTTTTTCCTTAAATTTAATAAACAAACACTTTGTATAGTTCTACAAATACTTTTTATTTTCCGATAATTGTTTCACCAGTTAGGGCAGCTTCAGTGGTTAGATTTGAACTGGAGTTAGGGATTTAAAAACCTCCCAGTCCATAAATCAGGCGTTAACTAGGAACTGCTCCTAGAGGAAAAGACTAGCTTGAAGGGTGAACTCTTTATTTTTCTCAGGGCAAATGAGAAAGTCAGGATTCTTCCCACACAGTTGTGTAAATACATGTCAAAGTTTCTGAGTAAACAGACATGAAGTATGTTGCAGATACGAACGTTATTTAGCAAACGTTGAATGATTGTCGTTATTAAAGAAACTCTAAATTAATTTTATTAATTTACAAATATCGTAATTCCTTTTATTTCTACAATTATTTCATTATCATCACCATCTTTGGATCACGGCATAGGCGTTGCCTGTTCTGCCTTTCCAAGATCCTCCAGCCATCTCTTCCTGGGTCTGCCCACATACCTACGTCCTATTGGTTTAAATTTCCAGACTTGTTTGGCCAGTTAGTGAGGCGTGGGTCATGACAAAAAATGAAAGCGGCAAGATTCAGAGTGCTGAAATGCAGTTTCTTCGAAATACCTTAAATTATACATTGCAAGATAGAATAAGATATGAAGATATCAGAGCAGAATTCGAAGTAAAGGACATAAATGAAATTATTTCAATTTACAGAAGACAATGGTGGGATCATCTGCAAAGGATGACAGAGGGTCGATTGCCGAAAGCGGCACAGAACTATAAAGCCATTGGTAGAAGAGACGTGGGTCGTCCGAGGATGAGATGGGTGCCGGAACAGGTTTATATAACCTAATTCTTGAAGTGATGAAGAATAAGAAGAAGAAGATTATGATAATAATAATAATAATAATAACTCTCTCAATATTTTGAATCAATGACTGCGAAAAGATAGGATGGTGAGGTGGGGAGTCTACGTACAGAAAAGACGGAATGTGAGAGGCATTATTAAATAGGTTTAACTCCATAATCTGTTGTAACTCCAATAAAAGAAGAAGTGTGTGTATTTGTGTGTGTGTGCGCGCGCGCACGTGAAGAAGGGAGTAATTATCGCTGTCTAACTTAACACAAAAACTACTTTATTGCCATAAATTAACCTGTTGTAGAGTGTAGGTATACGTGTACACACACACACACACACACACACACACACACACCGTTGGTTATGATGTGATGGCCGGTTATTAATCCTTGTGTGACAGCTCTTGACAGGGAGATACGAACGAACCAAAGTTATTATTATTACATCGTCTACGAGAGAGAGAGAGTTCCTCCCTAGCTTCTGGGGAAGAGCAGCAGAATATTTAAAGCTTTAAAATTACTAGGGTTGTAGTGAGACTTTCTGAATAATTAAATATTTTATAAGGTCCCTATCCAATAGGTTAAATGCATGCCAGATTCAGGCTATGGGGGGGGGGCCCGGGGCTATTTAAGACCAGGAGCCCATGTATGAAATTTTCGCGTTTTGCACAATACTTTACTTTATTCAGACGATCATTTAATAAATATAATAAACAAAATATTGTGCTTAAACGGTATTTTTATTGACATATTTTTTCATATTATACTGATTAAATAGATGCTGAAACTGTTTACTATTATTTTATTTCGCAGATCTTTTTACAATAATCAACAGTACAAATAAATTAGAGAATACAAAATAATTTAAATGAAATATTTCTTTTTGCTCTTCTTTTCGCCAAACTCTGCTATCAAACCATCCAAATCCAATTTATTTAATAATTCTATTTCAATAGTTAATCTCGGAAAATTTTACTTATTCGTTCGAAAATGAGAATTTTTAAATGGTCAGGCATGGAGCGCCCCGACAAGCGGGGCCCGGAGCTTTAGCACCCCTAGCCTCCATAATCCGGCACCGATTCAAGCTTCCTGTCTGAACGTTCTAGCTCTTTTACAACCGTTTGATGGATCATGTTCTAGTCACAAAATAATCTTCGTTTGTCACATATGCATCAAAAGGAAGTGCCAGTCGTGGATAATGTAAAAACGTCAATACAACAACACATCCCCCTACTATTGGTACTGCTGCTGCTATTTGGTGGCGATGAAACAGAAGAAGACGATGAAGAAGTGAACGTGTCTCGTCGGCACTCGCGCTTGTTTTTGGTTTCTTTCCAAAAAATTTAATAGATCTCTTCTTCTTCTTCTTCTTCTTCTTCTACTTCTTCTTCAATTGATGGTCACAACAATTTGGGGGTTTTTGTCTTGTCAATAATCCTCCTCCATTCGGCCAGTCCTTCCCAGTTTTGTACTTTTCCTTACGATTTTCCTTCACTCATTCCTCCATCTCTTGCTATATCTACCTTTCATTCGTTTCTGCTAAGGTTTCACTCAGAAGCACTGTTTACAATTCTACTCTCGTCCATCCATCCGCGCAACACGTCCAATCCATGCGATACGCAGTGATTTAATTTATCTCACTACGTCAGTTACTCCTATAATTTGGCGGAGTTCATGATACGTACGGACCCTCCACATGCCATCAACATTTCTTATTGGTCTATATGTCTTTCTTAACACCTTTCGTTCTAATATTCGGAGTAGGTGTTCGTCATTATCTGGCACTGTCCATACCTCACTACCATATATTAATAATGGCTTTATTAACGTTTTGTACGTGAGAAAATTAGAAATGAAGTCGTTAAGGACAGAATGAATGTGAAAAATTCAATTGTTGATTTTATCCAAACAAAAAAAAACTACAATGGTACGGACACACAAAAAGAATGGTACAGGGATGGCCAACGAGAGTTATGGAATATCCCCACCAGGAAAAGAGGAAGACCACCTATCACCTGGATAGAAGAAATTCAGACAATATTGAAGGAACGAGAAATTGAAGATCTTTGAATGGATAAGCAGCAGTGGAAGGTGAGAATTCAATCAATTCTGTAATCTTTGGTTCCGGAAAATGTGTGAACATTGTACAGCCGGAATAATAATAATTAAGGTGTAATTAAGGTCAACGTTATTTTTCGATCTATCAGTTTCAGATGTCGTTAATTTTATTAGCGTAAATACGCTGTTACGGTGCAGTGTACCTTAACACAATTATTGCAGCATCTCACTGTCCCTGTCTCTAACCAAAACAATTTTTATAAGGAAGTAAATACAAAATACTATCAGTCAGCTCGTGCCTTTTTTTGTTGCGAGGCCAGGTCAAAGATAAAATATCGTTCACTTGGTCAACAAAAATATTAACTGTGATGTTCTAAAAAATACTACAATTTTGACATCGCAAACAGTAAGTTCTGAAGCGTACGAAAATTTGAAAAATGTTTCTCTAACTTGAATATTTTTGAAATATTCGTAAAAAAACAAGCTGCCAAGACGATTTTTCCAGTTTTTTTAGAAACTAAAAAATGTCAACCTTTGAACCATATTGACTTCATCAATTCATTCAGTACACTGAAAAAAAACGGAAAAAGAAGCTAATTTTAAAGCTATAAAAAATATTGTATTATTTCTAGGTCTAATACTGTTTAATTTATTATCCTCTTTCACCCTCTACACACTGTATAGCAACGCGCTAGATAGAAATGAAACGTTTTGAATAAAAATATTATTATATTCGATTTATTAACAATGGAACTGTCAGTAATTTTATAACTGGGCTGAGGCTGGAAATTTTTAATTTTAATTTAATAAACATAAGCCGTTTTTGTGTTATTTCGCCAAAGTATTAATATTGTTAGAACATCGATTTTTCGTAATGAAATGAAATTGTTATTATATCTCTCCTCCTCTTTTCGTTTCGGCCATTTATGGGCTGCGATTTCACAGCTTTCTTCATTTTAAGTTCCTTTCCTTATTGCTGCCCTCCACCAGAAATATTTATCGACCTTTCGGTCTAGATTCGTACTGTTCTGCATCAACAGAGTTGCCTCTTCTAGATGTGGCACTTCATCACGCAGTACGATCTTGGCTGGAGAGAGGCTGACGGCTCATTTGGGAGCCAACATCGCTTCATCCAACCCTGGGAACTTGTAAGGACCAGTGCCCAGTCAACTCGGTATAAAGGTATTACCTATCCAAATGCCCTCGTCACATGAATTATGGTGAGCAAAACGAAGACCACTGTATCGAAATTTGTCGGATTACAAAAATTCCACAATTCGAATTAGGTGAGCCACTTTAATTATTTGGGAAATGTTATTTGCTATGATAGGAATTATGCTGATGTTAAGTTAGGTAAGTTCCAGACGATCTGTGGAACAACCACCCATATTTTTAGAAACAAGGTACGTTGAGATACAAAATTAAAGTTCTACAAATTTATGGCAGTCCCTGTACTGTCCTGTTGGTGTGAATTATGGACAATAAACAAAATACAAGCCAGTAAAATACAGGCTTCAGAAATGGCATTCTTAAGAGGAGTTAAAAGGTGTTCTAAGCTTCACCATACAAGAAATGAGTTACAAGTTTTTAACTTTAAATGAAAAATAAAAAGATTACAAACAACGGTGGAAAGAACGCTTAGAAAGAATGTCAGATACCACACTGGCCAAACAAGCCTGGAAGTACAAAGCCATAGGACACGGGTGTGTGGGTAGACCCAGGAAGATATGGCTGGAGGATTTTTGAAGGCGGAACAGGCAGCATTTTGCCTATGCCGTGTTGTGAAGATTGGAAATTTTAAGTCGGAGGACACTGCTGACCGGTGTGTGTGTTTTGCGTACGTTTTCTGAGAGAGAGAGAGAGAGAGAGAGAGAGAGAGAGAGAGAGAGAGAGAGAGAGAGAGAGAGAGAGAGAGAGAGAGAGAGAGAGAGAGAGAGAGAGAGAGAGAGAGACAGACAGACAGACAGACAGACAGACAGACAAGCAGTCAGAGAACCAAAGCATACATGAGGAACTGAGAAGTTCGAGAATGATCATCGAATTGACCGGGATATATGGAGACCGGAAGTCGGAGAACACAGTTGACCAGTGTGTGCGCGCGTGCGTGTTCCCTTGGCATATGCTCTTTCTTGGGTTGGTTGCTTGTTGTGACAGTTACCCTGAGGGAGAGAAACTTCACGGTCACAACCTTGGGCAATGCTAATTATCTGGCACAGCTAGGTTAGTTTCAACATTTAAATGTGTTGCAAATAGAAAATTGAAAGTTGTAGATCTTTAGATCCGAAGAATTTCAATGTATTTAATAAATAGATTAAATAGATTTGTTCTTTTCATTAAACAGCCCCCGACTGCATTGAAAATTAAAATCGAAGAGCAAAATTTTATCAGCAATATTTTTTATAATTGTAGTCTTCATATGATGCATTGATATATATTCAACATCGAAAAGTAATTTAAATCTAATAAAATTACTATGCGTTTAATCATTCATAACATTTTCGTTAAATCTGATCAGAGCGAATTTCAATACCTTGTTTTTGGCTTTTTAAATCGACTTTATTTAGATTTTGTGATTTTTACTAAATATTATTTTTATTTAGTTTTTTATCAATTTATTTTTTATTTATTCATTTATTTTTTTGGCAGTCGTGTTTTTTAATTTTTTAAATTTTTTTTTTTTTTATTTTATTAAATTTATGGACGCTCTGTTTCTCTCTTCTCGCCACTTTACATTCATCACCGAGAAAACTCTTTCAGTGAAAGCTGAGGTTGCGGGAACAGAGAGCAGATAAGAAATAATTTTTTTTATATTTGGCAAGTTATCACACGCATTCTTAAGTATATATTGCCACTTTTCAGCATATTTTTTTTCTGAAAATTCTTTGTCATTATTTGTTGATTGTCTTTGGATTTCTTTAAGTCTTATTGACTCGGAATATAAATCATCCATTTTAATATTTAATCTTTTTTACAACAACGTATAAATAATGATCTATAAAGGAAACCGATATGGACTGCCATCTGCCGTTTCGTTCAATAATAAATAATCATTGTTAATCGTGTGTGTTCCGTTCTGTTTTATCTTAGGCATCGATAAATCGTTCGGAAATTACGTATGAGAGTGTTTCGTTTCGTGCATTACAGTAAAGACTCAAAATAAAGTATTTTCGCATACTTTATTTTTATGCAAAAGTATAAAGTATATTCACCAAAAATAAAGTAGGATACTTTATTATAAAGTATGGTTGGCTATCCTAATATGCACCCCCATAAATTCAAAGGTTGTCTATGACTGCGCTATGCTATTACGATTTGATCCGCTCCAACAAATATGAACAGATTCGTGAATACTGACCGAGTATGAAAACATCTCTTGAATAACGTTACGTTTAGGTATAGGTGTAGTTAGATTTTTCAGGAATGAAGGTGAGTGATGTGGTGGCCGATTGACCAAAACAGTGAATACATTTAATACAGCTGATAATTTTAAAGTTTAAGAATAATTGGGGAGTTCGGCGACAAGTAGATTGTATCCTTCTTGATACATATAAACATTAAAGATATGATAAGAAGAAATAGTTTGACTAGACGTACCAAAATGAGATTATACAATATGGTTGTTAGACTAACAGTAGTATATACAACAAAAACAATGTGTTTCCCAAAAGGAAGAAAGCTCAAAAAATACCGGGAACGTTGCACACTTCCGGTGTCTGTGGGTTTGGGTATTGTAAGCGACCCACTAAAAAAACCATCTCCCTTTCCTCTCCTATATTTTGACCAAGCTTTTGTTCTATATTGACCAAGCTATTTTGCCCGAAGAATCTCTTCTGCGAAGTGTGCCACACAGTTCCAGGTGCGCCCCCCCCCCCCCGAATAATCCCTTCGACGATGTTATCCGGGGAGATCTCGTGCCTAATGTTATCCTCCTGCGTTTCTTCCATTTGCACAGACGAAGAGGGAACGGCTGATATCGTCCGCGGCTCCCGGGCAGTACAGGCACTCTGGTGACTGGACTTTTCCAAAGTTCTTCAGATAGATCGAAAATACCCGTGTCCAGTTAGAAACTGGATGACGTAATAGCCGATCGCCCCACGGTTCCTTTCCGCCCACGGTTGCAGCTGCTTGTTGAGCCTTCTCGCCCAGCAACCTCGCTCTTCTTGTTCTCTACCAGCCCTCCATCATCTGACTTCGGGCCTCCCGGCGTACAGCTTCACCATACACCTCTTTCTTCCTTTGAAAGACGACCTTACGCTCCACGGCGAAAAGGTCAATTGACATTACGTCTACTCCGCAACGACCGAGACAGCCGGCTCAGAAAACGTGCCGTGCTGTAGGCCGATGCCACTTGAAGAACACTTCGTCTTAATAATAATATAGTAAAATTTATTATTATTATTATTCCGGCTGTACAATGTTTACACATTTGCCGGAACCAAAGATTACAGAAGTGATTGAATTCTCATCTTCCACTGCTGCTTCTCCATACATCCAAAGATCTTCAATTTCTCGTTGCCTCCATATAGTCTGAATTTCTTCTGTCCAGGTGATAGATGGTCTTCCTCTTTTCCTTCTTCCTGGCGGGGTCCATTCCATAACTCTTTTTGGCAATCTTTCCTACGCCATTCTTTTCGTGTCTCCATACCATTGTAATTTTTTTGTTTGGATAAAATCAACAATTGAATTTTTCACATTCATTCAATCCTTAATGACTTCATTTCTAATTTTCTCACGTCTGGATGCTCTTGCCGAACGTCTCCAAAAGTCCATCTCTGCTGTCATTAATTTTGTCCTTCTGTGTTTATTAGTGGTCCAAATTTATTATTATTACAATAATAATAATAATCCAAATGTGGTTGTTTAATGCGTACGTGTAATTTTCAGTATAATATGGCAGTGCCGTCAGCGACGATTGTCGAGAACATGGTGAGGCGGTTGAGCAAGCACAGATGGATGTGGACCAAGATACGTTATCACTACGCCAAGCTCGCGACTAGACAATGCTCCACCCACATCATCAGGTCACCGTACAAGGACGTTTACATACCCAAGGTGACACTGCACGAGTACATACTGAGCAGAACCGAGAAGTACGCTGATTATCCAGCTCTTGTAAGTATCCTACTAATTACACATGTCTATCCGAAATAAGATAGTCTACGTTATTCAAAAAGTAAGAACAATTTCAAAAGGCATGACAACTATACATTACCGGGTGTCTGCACACCGGTTGTAAAAAAAAAATACAAATAAATCAAAACAAAAAGCAATTACAACTGGTTATGAATAAACAGAAATATTGTAATACCCGTACAATACAGTTGTAAGCGGAGGAGGGTTTTGAGGTTAAAATTCCCCCGAAATTTCCCAGTCAGCTAACAAACTTTAATTTCTGTCCTACTAAGGTAAATCCCAATATTATTTACAACTGCTGTGGTGTCCAGTCAAAGTCACGACTCGGTTTCCCTGGTCGTCCCTATCGGTGGGGAATAGTACAGCGGTCTTACCTGCCGTTACTGAGTTATATAAATAACAAAGGCAAACACACACAAAGGGATCGCCGCTCGCCACCGCACGTAGTTACCAGCAAGCTGAGTTCTCTCTAGCGGTGGTGGGACGTGAATGGTACCACGACCACGCCGCAGACCTAATGCTCGAAGGGAGAAGAAAGAGATAAGCATTATTAATTAATCTTATGTAGATTAAACAACGGGTCAGAAGGCGAGTTGTGAAAATATTCAATGTGCCCGCTTTTTGTGGATTAACCTCAGGAGCGTATTTATGGGACGAACGAGACCGTACCTCCCCCCCCCCCCAGAGGATCGAAAATGTTAACGAACTTTGCTCTCCTACTTCTTCTATGACGTCACAGTTCGAAGTGAACCTCAGCCTCCATAATCACCCGGCTACATTTTTCCCTGTCCTTGGCGATCGTGTCCATCGTTTTATTTTACGTAAATTATCAGCATCCCTCGCCACTGCGTTAATCCAGCGTGTCTTGGGTCTTCCGACAGGCCTTCTAACCTCAATTTTACTAAACAGTACCTTCCTAGGTATTGTGTCCTGCCCACTGCAATCTATGCAGTCGGATGGTGGTGGCCAGATCATTGTCTTTATATAGCTTGTATAGCTTCTCATAGTGACGCATTCTCCATATCCCATTGACGAATTTTGTTAATCTCATGATTTTTAGCCTCTTTATTTTTTCGGCTGTGTTTTTCAGCTAGTAACTCTTTTTAAATATACAAACAGGTTTATTATACAGCATTTGCGTATACGTTTGAAATATGAACAATAGTAAAATCAATTCAATCAGTAAGTATCTTCTAAACAATGTTCCATTCCAGTAACGCGTATTTTTATTGTTATTACCGTTTATATTAATTGGACTGATTTCAAGATGTTATCACACGATTTACAGCCACTTTAAAGATAGTAATGTTGATTAGTCTTAACTTATTTTTTTCTTTTGTATGAATCCGACTCGACCGGACGCCGCAACCCCCTCCAAGACTGAATTCTAGATACGCTACTGATTATCGTAGCCTAGAAACACAGCGCTAGCAGTTCGTATACCTCACGTCCTAAATTATAAATCTACTATACTAACCTACTCGGATCGTTATGACTTTTCTCCTCCTAATTCGCCGAGTCTTTTACTTCTGATACGGGCGTTGCCTAAAACACTTGTAACAGAAAATCAAAATTTAACTGTTGTTTAGAAATATAGACACGCCTGTGTCTCAGTGCCTCGCGTGAGAATAGTCCTGACAGTTTAAGTTTGTTTTTGCAATTTTGCTCACACTTGAACTTTGTGGCAGGTCTGTGGTGTCACCGGCAGACAGTACACGTACTGGCAGCTGCAGCAGAGCAGCAAACGGTTCGCTGTGTCACTGCTGAACGCAGGCATGAAGCCGGGACAAGTGCTGGCTGTGGTGTTGGCCAACTGCCCGGAGTTTGGCGTGATAGCGTTGGGCGCCTTGCAGGCCGGCCTACACGTGTCTACCGTGAACCACAATTACACTGCAGGTACGTACGCTCTACTGTGTGTGTGTGTGTGTGTGTGTGTGAACCTAAACTCCCATCTCACGACATTTTACACAATAATCAGTTTCAAATAATGTATACAATTAGTGGATTCTGCTTTATCTGGACTATATCAAGTTGGCTCTATTAAGAGGCTGGCCCTATTATCCGAAATTGCTAAAAAGTGAGCAAATGAGCCTTATGTCTTACAGTTTACAAGATCACAGTGTTGGTCTTCTTGAGGTGAACACCACCTGTATATTTTCACACTTGCATATTATACAGAGTGATTCAAAATTGCACGGCAATCTCTCGGTACCTGACTCTATAGCTAAAAATAATTTAAAAAGTTCATATAAACATAGGTCCGAAAACGATTCGTTAGCGAGTTACGGGTTGCGAACTAGTTCGCCCTGATTTCTGCTCCCACGGTAAAATGACGCCACACTGAATTAGTGGGGTGTAAAGTGAAGGGTAAATTTGGTGGTTTCTTATGGTTTTTGGCCTGAAAAATTGAATAAAAGATATCCCAGAGCTGTAACTCAATTCGTTTCTAAGAAAAACTGTGTAAAACACAAAACGTTGGAGTCGAAAAACACTTTTTTTCAGATTTGGGATAAAATAACTTCGTTAATTTGCCACCAAGAAGACCGCACCACACATTAAATAAAAAAGTATGTTGGTCATGTCTTGTAGCAGTCTCATATGGGTTTTCGTGGCTGATTCGAAAGTTTACAATGCCATTTCTTGTAAATTGTATAACACTTTTCAATCGGCGCATTTTAGTTGGCTTTTGTTTTTAATTAAAGTCAAATTTCTCAAATTCGTACCATACGAATTTGATGATTTAATAAACATTATACACATCAATTTTGTCATAATTAAATTCTCTATAAAGATAGTTAGAAATTTTTATTTGTTTATTGGCAAATTAACGAAGTTATTTTATCCGAAATCTAAAAAAGTGAATGTTTCGTGTTTTACACAGTTTTTCTTAGAAACTAATTGAGATAGACGTCTGGACCTCTTTTATTCAATTTTTCAGATCAAAAACCACAAAAAACATCAAATTTACCCTTCACTTTATACCCCAAGAATTTCAGTCTGGCGTCATTTTATCGTTGGAGCAGAAATCAGTGCGAACTGGTTCGCGAGCCGTAACCAAATAGGTTATAAAGATAACAGCGGAAACTCTCTCGAAAATGCATAGCTTTCCGACGAGACAGCGCCTCTAGCGCTATCTAGCTCCTCGCGGTTATAACAACTAACAGCTGTCGGCTGCTATGACATAATACCTGAACCAGAGATCTCAAATTTCACTTGTATACGAAAATGTATTGCTTTTAAGTTTTAAAGGAATTATGGAACAGGTTTTCAAGTACAAAATGTTTGGTCTGTGGTTATAACATTTTATTAGTCACGAGATAAGGCATGAAAAGTAACATCAATTTTAGGCCTACAGCTAGACCAAAACCACTTACACTTACATGTGATACTGTCTGCAATTTTCAGATAAGGCATGAAAAGTGACAACTATATATAGTACAGTACATTCAAAAATAACAGCCTACTGTACACGTTATTTTCCGCAAATTAAAGTTTAGACATGACAAATTCCTGTAACAATTTACATACAACTATAGGCCAGGCAACCATATGTACTGACAACTATGCACATACCATAATTATATAAATACTATATTATGTACATCCAAATGCACAGTAACATGAAATCACATATGTGTTACTTTCTGTAATTTGACATTTTTCTTTTTCTGTTGAGATGTGTAGGAATCGTTTGTTTTATTTACAAGAGCTTTACTGAGGACTGCAAAGTATTTATGGGCCAACAAGAAATAACATTTGTCACACATACCTTCTACACTAACATATTCACTCATTAAGGACTTCACCAACTTGTGTTTGACAGCATGAGTGCTTTCACATATGAATTTATTTACATTATTTTGAAAAATACTGGACATTTTAGAACACAACATGTGAGCACATTCATTAGGGAAAATCATGTTACTTGATTCATATTTCTTCACTAATATGTGGAAGTTTTCAGGGTCATGGGAATTATGTTCAAGTGATATCGAAACACTTTTACACTCATTGTGTGGCAATCTTGAGATTGCCCATCCAATAACATAACTGTCCGCATTTGCCTGTGTAGTTTGCACAATATTGTCAATGATCTCATTTTCTTCATTACAAATAGGTCTGTTATCACTACTATTTAATCTTACATTCATAGTGTAACTCATTTTCAAATAATTGTATTTGGTTAGGAATACTGCAGCATCAGCCTCACAATTGCTATCTTGTGATGGGGACAGCAAGTTATTTATCATAACAGTTCTTAATGCACTGCGAAATTTAGATGCATCTGGAGTGACATTATTGCCCCCTTTACCCCTCACAATGGCAAATGCATTTTCCAGACAATCCTGTGTCAGCCTTCTAGTGAAGAGAAATTGAAAATCAAATCGCTCTTTCAATTCTGACCACAATAGCTTAAGAGCAGTGATATTATCTATCCAACCTTGAATACATATTGGGTTGTGTTTACTATTAGCACCTCTATTTAACACAATGATCTGCTTTAGACATTTTTCAATTTCTACCAATTTTTCTAAATGATTAGAATTACTGCAAAGGGGTTTTCTATACTGCTTAGGGCTACTACATTTTGAGGAATTGAAGATGTCAAATAATATGTCACACATTTCAATGAAATCAGCTGTAATAGCTGCAGAGGATGGTAGGGAATTAAATTGAACATGCACCATTATGCCACAAGCGACAGAATGACTCAGAGTCCGAACAGCTAAACACACTCTCGTTGGTGAAAAGGGAAGAAGTGAAATACATTGTTTTGTTAATTTTGGGGCTAGTCTGGGCACAATGGTTGAATCTTTGTTATAAAATTCCTCAACATGAGACCAACTACAAATTTCCCCTCCTACGTTGAAATCATACTTCTTTAGATTGTTTCTCAGTGATTTAATCAAGTGAGGGGCATCATAGAAAAAGTATATTTTTTCATCATTTATTTCAATATATGGCTTGTCTGAACTGACCCCCAAAATTTTCCTCATTTTAACATTGTTTGCCCCTTGATCACAAACTACAGTCTTGGGTACTAGTCCAGTGTCCTGAATTTTCACTAAAGTATTAATTAACATATCTTTAATGCTCTGCCCTAACATAGCATCTCTGGTCAAATAATATCCTATAATTTGCTTGAAATTGAGGTACAGACCTTTAACCATTATCACTATAGCCTGATTACATAGCTGTCTTTCAGTGACATTTAAGTCAGACAAGATTTCTGAACCTGTGTCTACAAACCCTTCGAACAAGTCATTTTGAGCACTATAGGTCAACAGAGACTTAAGAGACATTTCATCGATTACCACAGATACGACTTTTTCTTGGGGTTTCATTTTTTCACACTTAATTTGTAGCAAATCAAGAACCATGCCATTCATACCAGGCTTTACCTCTGAATTTTGTAGCCAACTTCTCAATGACCTAGTAGTAGGTAAACAAAAGTATGTCTGCAAGAACCTGTATGATTTTGGAGAACAGAAATGAAGGGCCAAAGCAAAACTCTTATCTTGTTCTGAGTATCTCCTCCCCTGAGCCTTTCTGTCCTTACGTTTAGCCTGAAGTTTTATAAAGTTATCTGCTACATCACTACAAAAATTACCTGCACAATCACTAAGAATATTGTTTTCTGCAGTTTTACTTCTCATTTTCTTCTGATTCAAAATACTTAGCCTAGCTTTCAACACACAATTCTGTTTCTTATATCTGGACACTGTTTTCTGCAATGCTCTGCACTTTTTTGCCATTTGTGGACACTTTGTGGACTCTTCCTTACTTTGAAGGTGTCATTACTCACCACTTCGATTTCACCACCCACTGTTGTTTCTGACTCCAGTTCCTCTTCTCTCTTCCTTTTCTTTGGGCTTCTCCTAGGATTGATTTCCTTCGCAGAAGGCAAAACTGAGGGGATAGATCCAGGCCAAAGTCTGAAAAGATAAATTAAAATGTAATAAGGCAATCTTTTATAAAGTCTACATACTCTCAAATTCTGATGTGTTCGAAATACTTACCCCTGACTTAATAAATTCTTGTTTCTAAAGTCTTTCTGTACAAAATGATCTGAACATTCAACTAACTTTTGTTCAAATGTTCTGGTCTATCTCTTTTGAATATATCATCCAGGTCTGCTCGTCTGCTCCAAATAACCCACTGCTTGCATCTAATAAAATCAGTAATATCAATTAGTACATCATTTTCTACTGCCGTAAAATCAAGTATTCTATATAAACTGAAGTTGTGTAAACATATAGAAATGTTGAGCCACTCATAATTGTCATCCCAACATATCAACCCTACTTCAGAAATTAACTTTCTAAAAAAAAGTGTAAGTAAATAATACAGCTTACCTGGATGACCGGCTCACTTGTTCAAAACCAGGAGGGGGCCTCCTAGTGGAAGAAAAGCCTCGTGCTGGGGAACCATTAGGGAATCGAATTAATGAGGTGACCTCAATTTCTAAACTCAACAAAAACAACAAATTTATTGTTTCTCAAATTCCTTTTCAAAAGGCATTACAATTTTAGATACAAAGGGTGTACTTCATAGTACCCAGAATATAGAAGTGTTCACTTGAAATAACAATAATCAACCAACAAAACCTCTCCAGTAAATTTTAAAACCTTTACAAAAAATATAATTTCGATATATCTTGGCAATAAATTATGATTAACATTAATAAATAAAAAGAAATAAATCCAGAGGTTCTCAAAATTTAATACGTCTAATAACAATAATTTATTAATAATTTAATACTGTTTGATTTATTATTAACATTAATAAATTTAAAAAATCGAAGTTTTTTTTTTTTAATTTAATACATCTAATAACAATAAGCTTTCTCTTTTTTTTTTTACAGGACACCTCTGGTTGTACTATTTTAATTAATTATCACAAACGACATGCACCGTCTAACATCTCCATAAACAAAAATTAAAAACAACAACAACATAATTAGTGAAGGTATAATGTTAAAATATAATCTGGTAATCATGTTCTTGAGTAAGAAATTCACCATGTGTGCTCAAATTTTTTTTTTTTAATATATTCAATATTACTTAACAATACCGAACTATATAATATTATTCAATATATTTAACAAAATAATAATTTAACATTTAATAGAAAAAAATATTAAATAACCAGGTCTCAAAAATGTAAAATGTTTTATACATACACATGTGGGGATGTGGGGATACAAATGACTAGATCCAAGACACTATTTATATAGGCTCATCACTCAACAACTAATTAATATTTAATTAATTCAACATGTTTTAAACTGAACCAACATTATAAAGTTTCATTAGATTTATGAAGATATAAATATACAAAAAATTTTAACGTTTAATTTGAAACTCAAAGAGAATTAAAATAACTTCTAAATCCCAACACGTGTATGGATATAACCTAGTCTGACCCAATGTGATGGACCATTCACAACCTGTTATGCCAAGGCATGCCCACAATACATATGATTTGATCATTTTCTTTGACTTACATACACTAAACAATTTTCACACAAACAGTTACATAGTTACATGGAGAACACAGAAAAATATTGAGAACACAAAGGAACCAGGCATTCTTCACTCGGGTAGCGCTGGGAAGATCCTTCCCACTGCAAGGCTTAAATAGATCCCAAATACCCAGTAGTATCTTAACGCTTTTTTTTTTTTTTTTTTTTTTTTTTTTTAATCTTGAAAGCTTTGCAGAGAAGGTATTACTATCACTTCGCTAACAGCCCAAGAAGCTGTCCTCATGATTAAAAGAAATTAAGATGCCAGTCCAGTTCAACAGAATTTTAAAAGGAACTTGAGTACAGAAAATGAAATTGCAATCATTAAAATAGCCTGGGAATACCAGATATGAAGCAAAGTCAAAAAAAAAACATCAAGAATTAAAGCAAAAGTTTTTTGTTGTTGTTGTGTTAAGATAACTCACTTGACGAGAAACTCAATTAGTGCCACATGCACACATAGGAATAAGTTAATAATATTCTTGGCAAAAATACACTTCCACAGCACCTGAGAAAATATTGTTCTCCAAACAATAGATTGGCCACAGCACACTAGCCACTAAATAAGTTCCTTTATATCCTCACATTTTATCCTGGTCTGGCACTCGGGAAACGGATGAACGGGCCGCAGACACCCGGAGGCACACCTTTTTTACTCAGCCGGCCATAATAAAATAAATCGCCCGGTATTTAAAAAAAAAAAAAACTTTCTTTAGAAGCCGAGCGAAAAAGCGTCCCTCTCGTTTGCAGGCACAAGACAGAAGAACGCACACACGTGTATAAGGCAACTACCAGCCCGGCCCCTCACGGCGAAGCAGAGAAACACAAGATGCGACGCACCGCAACTAGATAGCGTGCGTGTGTCCATATAGCATGCAACTAGACTGGATAGATTGGAAAAATGGGCGAATCAAGTGTAAAATTAGGTGACGATTTAGGTTTTAAGTTGAAAAAGTATTTTGGGCACAGTGGTTTTAAAAGTTCGTTGCAAAGAGACGCTGTAGAAGCTGTTTTAAAAAAAAAGCGAGATGTGTTCGTATCTATGCCAACTGGGTCTGGAAAATCATTGTGTTTCCAGTTACCTGCTGTACTACAAGAAAACAAAGTTACTGTTGTCTTTTCACCCCTACTTGCTTTGATGAAGGATCAGATAGACCACTTACAGAGGTTAAAAATTGAAGCAGACACAATCAATTCAAAGATGTCTATCAGTGAAAGGCAGCGTGTTATTAATGACTTGATGTGTAAAAAACCAAATATCAGGCTGTTGTATATAACTCCAGAACAGGCTGCTACTCATACATTTAAGGACATTCTCTGGGATTTACATAAATACAACAAACTAGCTTATATAGTTGTGGATGAAGCACATTGTGTCAGCCAATGGGGACATGACTTTCGTCCTGATTATCTTAAATTGGGCAGTTTGCGTATACAATACAGGGACATACCATGGATAGCATTGACCGCTACTGCAAGTGCCAAGGTGGTTGAAGACATAATAGAACAATTAAAACTGAACCAAGTATGGAAGTTTAAAACACCACGCTTTCGTCCAAACTTATATTATGATGTAATATTTGAAGATAATCTGGAAAGTTCCTATTCACATTTGAGGAAATTCATTAAGTGGGTGCTTAAGGATGAAGATGATTTGAAACCTAATCAGCGTGGCTGTGGCATTATTTATTGTCGGACTAGAGAACTGACTGAAGAAGTGGCGACAGTGTTGTCACAAGGGGTGCCAACTGCTGCATATCATGCAGGTTTAAAAGATAAGGAAAGAGTACGAGTGCAAGAAGACTGGACAGATGGGAAGTACCGAGTAATCAGTGCCACCGTCAGCTTTGGTACGGGTGTGGATAAGGCATGTGTCAGGTTTGTAGTTCACTGGGGAATACCTAGCAGTTTGCCAGGATATTATCAAGAAAGTGGAAGGGCTGGACGTGATGGTAAACCTGCATTTTGTCGAATATATCACTCGAGGTCAGCCAAGTCTTCACTGGATTTCATTTTACGTGGTGAAGGCTTCAGAGCAAAAACTGCAGAGAAGAAAGCTCAAGCACAGGCAACCTATAAAGGCTTTTTGAAGATGGTTGAATATTGTGAATGTGTCAGATGTCGTCATGGAGTATTTGCTTATTACTTTGGAGATGACAAACCTGAGTGTAAAGACAAGTGTGATGTCTGTAAAAACCCAAAGGATGTTGAAGACGGGCTGCAAACTTTCCTGTGTGGAGGCAACAAAACAACACGGACATTTGCTGTTACACAGGCTGATTATGATGCTGGTTATGATAATTTGTATGGAGGAGGATGCAGAGGACAGTCTAGAGAATCTGAATCATATGCTAATGACAGTGAATCATCAAAAGAAGAAAGAAAGAATACAGAATTGGCAATGGAAATAAAGAAACAGTTTGCTCTGAGAAGACGAAGTGATTCTGAAAAAGAACGAAGTGGATCTGATTTTGAGGAAGAAGCAAAACATGCTAGAGTAAGAGCTGCAGCAAGCACAAAGATCAAAGTTAATGTACTGACACTGGCCGCACGTGATGGTCATGTGAGGTTCATACAAGAGTTACTGCAGAAAAATCTAGACCAGTGCAGTCCAGTAGACCCTCCTCTACATCAGCTAGTGCCTGATGATGTGGAATAAGCAGCATTGGATCTGGAATACCAAGCATTCTCGTCCTCTACTGCTATTTCTGTGTATCGAAGAGCTGTTACTAAAATGGTGGCCGATATAAAGACAGCAACATCGAAACTTTCATTACATATTTTGTTGAAATCATTTGAGCCCCAACCAAAAGTAAAAGGAACACTAAGTGAAGCTGCAGAAGAAGAGAAAGGAAAAATAAATAAAAGAAAAGCTGCTGATTGTACTGAATTTAGCAGAAGTGGTCATAAACTTGAAATCTTAAAGGCATCACAGTTAATAACTAATAATAAAGTAGATAGTAGAGACCATCATCGCAAGGGTCTTAAGAGGGACTCACTATTTCAGAATGCTATTGACTCATATTTTGTTAAGAATCCATCTAAAGATTATGCAGAAAACCCAGACAACAGTGGCCATAACAGAAATAAATCTGGTATTTCTTAAGCTAAAGATGACAGTGGATTAAGTTTAGAATCAACATCTTCAGTTGAGAATGATACTTATATTACTGATAAAAATAGTGAGAGTAAATTCGAATTTGAAGGATTTAAAACGTATAGTGAGAAATTTAAAAATAACCTTACATCCAAGTCATTAGAAAGAAGTGGAAAAGCAGGTATATCAAAAAATAGTTTTTACAGTGAGGCTAAAGTAAAAGACAATAAAATTGAAAAGAAAAATGATAAGGACTCTTGCAAAAACAGTTTTGATACTGAAGACACAGTTCAAATTGTCAGTGACAGTGATTCTGAAAGTCGGTTATTTATAAGTGAGGATGATAATTTTCAGAAGGAAGACAAACTTGGTTGGACTGTTGATGATCTTTTTGAAACTAATACAAAACTTCTGGATGATAAACATATTGTTGAAAAAGAAGATAACAATTTATGTGAATTTGAATGTATAGCAGCAGAATCTTTTGAAGATGAAATGACAAATAGCAAATTAGAAAATTTTCATGAGGATAAAAATAACCATTTTACAGAAAGTTCATTTCTTGAACAGATTGATACTGATAAACTTCATATAGGAAGTAAAAATAACTTAAAAACAAGAAAAAAGACATTTCAATATCCCAGCCAAAAACAGAGACAAATATGGAATCAGTCAAGGGTAAATTAGAAAAGATTATTGTCCCCAAAGCATCAGTTGGGCGAAAAGTGAAAACAACAGGAGAAAATAATTTCATCAGTACTTTTGATGATTTGTTTTCTCCAGTATCAGAGGAGAATAAGTCAAAGAAAGAGCAAAATAAGGTTGAAGACAGTAGTCAAGTGAAAAATTTAATTGGTAATGAAGAAGTATGTATACAAGGAGAAAATAAAAGCTAAGAACAAAAGTACAAAACATACTAAAAAAAGAAAATGTGTTGAATTATTTGGTGAGGAAGATAGTAATGAAGACAAGAAGACTGAAACCAAGAAACAGAAACCTTTACCTGATTTACATCAGAAAAATAAAACACATGCTGATAAAAATTGTATTATTGAAAGTGAACGTTTACAGAATAAAGTAGCCTGTCAGTTACCAAAATTAGAAAAAAGTCGGGACACTGTGCATCCAGAAAAAGTTGAAGCAAGTATAGCGTCACCAAGTAAAAGTAAAATTAAAGTGGATGTAGTGATGATAAAAAATAATAAGACAAATAAATTATTGGAGAGTAAAGATAAACAAAAAGAAAAAGCAGAAAAACCATCAAAACAGAAACTCACTGATGAAGTTATTAAGAACCTTATGCCATTTTACAAGAAGCAGAGAAACACAAGACGCGACGCACCGCAACTAGATAGCGTGCGTGTGTCCATATAGCAAAATAGACCAATACGGCAAAATAAATAAATAATTCTCATTGTCGTAATTTGGCTTACTCAAATCTTGTAAGTCGCCGTAACGAAATTCCATAGTTACGGCACACCCCCACAACAAAAGGAGTCCAACGGGTTGGACGACACTGGGTCGGCCACAACTGGAGGAAAGGCGGGGACGAACTAAAACCGAATAAAAGGTAAAAACAGGCGGAAGTTGAAAACGAAAGGACACCGGAAAGAAGGACAAAGTGTGTGTGTGTAGCTGGGTGTGTGTAAGTGTGGAAGATACCTGGAGTGTGAGCGGTCACGACCTGAAGAGATAGAAAGAGGGAAGGAAAGGAGAGGAGCTAAAATTCCGATAAAACACTAAAACCCCATTTAACCCCCCCTTAAAAACAGAATAAAACTCTAAAACGTAAAACATTAACACCCAAATCCTCCAGAGAAGCCCCCCGAAAACCAAACCCAAGGACCCAAGTTAATCCTAACAGGGGTAAAAAAAATTAAGATGCCAGTCCAGTTCAACAGAATTTTAAAAGGAACTTGAGTACAGAAAATGAAATTGCAATCATTAAAATAGCCTGGGAATACCAGATATGAAGCAAAGTCAAAAAAAAACATCAAGAATTAAAGCAAAAGTTTTTTTTTGTTGTGTTAAGATAACTCACTTGACAAGAAACTCAATTAGTGCCACATGCACACATAGGAATAAGTTAATAATATTCTTGGCAAAAATACACTTCCACAGCACCTGAGAAAATATTGTTCTCCAAACAATAGATTGGCCACAGCACACTAGCCACTAAATGAGTTCCTTTATATCCTCACATTTTATCCTGGTCTGGCACTCGGGAAACGGATGAACGGGCCGCAGACACCCGGAGGCACACCTTTTTTACTCAGCCGGCCATAATAAAATAAATCGCCCGGTATTTAAAAAAAAAACAAACTTTCTTCAGAAGCCGAGCGAAAAAGGGTCCCTCTCGTTTGCAGGCACAAGACAGAAGAACGCACACACGTGTATAAGGCAACTACCAGCCCGGCCCCTCACAGCGAAGCAGAGAAACACAAGACGCGATGCACCGCAACTAGACCAATACGGTAAAATAAATAATTCTCATTGTCGTAATTTGGCTTAATCAAATCTTGTAAGTCGCCGTAACGAAATTCCATAGTTACGGCACAATGTAACCTAACATTTGAACTCATACTTACATTTCTTTATTTTTCGGAAATCTGTAGAAAGACCTTGACGCACTTTGCTGTCTGTAATTATTGCAACCTATATAGCGCAAATACTGCCTCTTCCAGCCATATTTTCTTTAAATAATTAAATATTATTAACATTTGACATTTAATACTTCACAGCTGTTGATGCCCGGTTTTTAGTGTACACTGCGAGCCACCAGAGTGAGTCACAGTCGCTGTCGCAAGTTTTCACGCCTACTTTCCGCTATTATCTTTATAACCTATTTGTTTATATGAACTTTTTTTGTTATTATTAACTACAGACTCAGGACCTAAGATATTGCTGTGCAATTTTGAATCACCCTGTATAAAAATAAAAAAAACTTTTTGTATGTTATAGGTTTTACAATGTCTACCTTGTTTGTTTCAGCTGAAATGGCGCACCAGCTTCACAATTCAGGCACAGTATGTGTCGCAACGAGTCCCGACAAAATCGACACTGTTTTAGCCGCCAAGGCGCACATAGAACAAACCAAGATCAGTTTTCCTATAAAGATAATTGCGGTCGACATAAAATTGGAAAGCCTGCCGCAGGGAATTGGTCGATACAGTGAATTAGTTGACAGCAGAATCGACGTATCACAGTTGCCGTCGCTGAGGAACCGCGAAGTTGACCACAGGGATGTCGCGTTCCTTCCGTTTTCCAGCGGCACAACGGGACTTTCCAAAGGCGTCCAACTGTCGCACAGGAACATCGTCAGCAACATCGTACAAGTGGACGACCCTGACATAAACTGTTACGTGGAACCTTCAAGTAAAGTATGCTTAGAATCAAATTGTTCATCACAAATTAAGATTGTTGTAGTTTAGTAATGTACTAGGGCTATCCAGAAAGTATGTTCCGATAGGGTATCTCCATCAGGCCTCAAAAGCGACAACAAAGTGTTATGAAACAGTTACAGCGGATCTTGGCCGAATGGTACCTGTAGACTATTTTTTAATAGTTGTCTTGTTTGTTAATCAATCTTCTTTCACAGCACTACACTTTATATAATATTGAAACTTTCTCTTGTGAAAACTTACTTGTCTTTTTCGTCGAACGTGTTTCGGCGTCGTATTCGCCTTCGCCAGCTTAGAAACAGACTGCCAGTACTTAGTAATGGTTGTTGCTTGGAAGGTATAGTGGGGGTGGTGTGTGGAGGAAGGGGATTGGCGCGGGGATCCAAATTATTGTTTGTTTTTTGTATAATTGTGTCAAAAAGTGTATGTGATTTATATTGTAATTGGTCGTTTAGTATGTTGTTTGGTTGTGTTGTGTGGTGTTTGTATATTTCATACTGTTATATATTTTTTAATGTTTTAACCGTAGGAATTTTGGAATAATTCCCGTGTTCCTGGGTGCTCTTGCCTGAAAAAAAGCCATAAACTGTCTCTTCGCATTCTCCTGAATCTCCTCCCTTTCAGTGGCGATTTTAGCATTAGAAACGCCAAGGGAATTTACAACAAGGTTAGGCTATAGCGCCCACTTTATTTAAGATACCGGTAGCCTATATTTGAATCCAGCTTTAGAACGATGGAGACGCACCTGTCACAACACAACATGGGGATAGCTATTAATGATGAAAAACTGCTTCACTTTGCGTTTCACGGATGATCAGGTAATTATACGAGTTTCAGGTGACATATGTTATATGCTTAGAACGATACGAGAGCTATTCAGAAAATAAGTTTCAATAAGGTATTAAAGGAAACTAAGAATATATTTACAAAACATTATTATTTCTATTTGAAGGACACACCTTTTGCTACTTTTCTATACAGTTTCGTCATTTTTGAAACACTTTTCATAGCGAGGCACCAGGTGTTGTATGCCTTTGTCGTAGAAATTTCCCGCCAGTGATTTGAACCATGTATTAAGCTTGTTTGACATCGTTGGCTACCAAGGAAGGATTTCTCACACTTGAAAAGGTGATATTCGCTTGGTGTGAGGTCTGGGTTGTAAGGCAGATAATCAAATTGTTGCCAGCCAAACTCTGTGAGGAGATGTTGCGTTGCAGCGTCTGTGTGTGTGCGCGCGCGGTGCCATGATTCATCGGAATGTCCTGGATAAGCATCCTACGTCGCTTACTCTGAATCGGACTAAGCAAAAAAGTCTCATCTTGCTACCATTGAATCACTCACTGCTTCTTCTCCATAAATATCGAAAATCTGACGTTGAATTTTAATTACCGTGGCACGCAGCGGGCGTCTAGAATTTCTTCAACATTGTAAACATGTTCAATGAAGCTTACTCAGTGCACAGTTGTTTACAAAAGGCGTTGTTGGGTCAAACGGAACTTACTTCTGGATATCCCTCGTAGTAGACCTATTTGTACCCAATAAGGCATAACTGTTTCTCGCAATTCATTACATGACGAATTTCTCAGAAAGAGACATTTCTCGTATTATAATAACTCGTACAGGCTGGAAATGTGACTTGTATACTGCTTAAGTTTGTATGTTACCGTTGACATAGCCAGGGGGAGTTGGGTCTCCCCCCTCCACCATAGGAATAAAGAAAACAAGAAATGTCCAACCCATCCCATCAGGGGTCCACGTTTTGTTTGTACGGGGTTGGCAAATCCGACGGCCGTAGCTGGATACTCAATATTCTCGCAGGTACGTGTCTGTAAAATTTGCAGCATACCTCTACGGTTTCGTCACAGAAATGAATCAGATTTTCATACAACGGTCACTGCAGGTCCTTAGAAACAGACATTACAAAATCGCGGTACAGAGTTCGCAAATGTCCGTTTGGCATATTGAAAAGTTTTTCTAAATAATAACAACACTGTTGTTTTTTGGTTCAACACAACGTCTTTTTTTTACTTTTAACACCAAACGTTTCGCTGAGGCATCCTCAGTGGCTGACTGAGACAGACACAAGTCTTGACCCACTCCTATTTATACAGTAAGCCCCCCCCCCTGTCACAATGTTACTAACAAGCTCATGATTGCAACAAAGTATCCCCGTCCAATTACCCATAAAATTTAAAATAAATTATTTTATAAATTAAAACGGGCCTTCACAAATTACAAAGTTTTTAAATTAACACTATCCAGTCCCTTAGCAACAATAAAGCGTCTGGTGAAGATGGTATCACCGCAAAACTTTGGAAGAACATCAGCAAAGAGTTCCTTTCCGGAATTACAGCCTTATTTCATAAAATATGGGAAGGAGAAACAATCCCCCAGAGTGGAAGTCCGCCCTCATACACCCTCTCCACAAAAAGGGCAGTAAAATAATATATGTGAATAACTACTGGGGGATTTCACTTCTCCCTGTAACTTATTAAATCTTCTCCAAGATCCTCCTCAATAAACTTGAATGGCAGCTCAATCCTCCCCACCTTGGTGAATATCAAGGTGATTTCAGAAAAGGCAGATCATGCCCGGAACAGGTCCTCAGTTTGAAGTTGATCATTAAATATTTCCTTCAAAGAAGTATCCCCTCTTCATATTGATTTTCAGTGGCCTTTGATTCAGTGGATCGAAAGACCCTCTTCCAGTGTCTGCATGAATGCAGCGTCGATCCCAAAACTCTAAATTTAGTTAAATTAACGTTAACCAACATAGTTTCCAAAATCAAATTCCTAAGAGAACTTGCTGACCCCTTCCCAATTCATACTGGCGTACATCAAGGGGATGGGCTCTCCCCTAATCTCTTTAACTGTGTCTTAGATAAAGTCATGAAAACCTTTCATAAAGTTAATTCCACTAGGGTTAGAATAGGTAACAAATCCAAAGGCGTAGAATTAAGCTGTTTAGCTTTTGTGGATGATCTTGCCATCTTCGCCCACTCAGATCAAGAACCAAGAAAGCAAGTAGGAGGTCTCAAAGAGATAGCGGAGAAAACTGGCCTTTAAATCTCCTTTGCTAAAACGGAAATTATGACCACCCTATTTAAATTCCCGAAAACGTGTCTGGACACTACGTATGGAGAAATAAAATATACTGGCAATTTTAAATATCTTGGGGAAAACATATCCCGAAATACCTCAGACAAAGAATCCTTTAAGATAAGGAAACTCAAATTAGCAAAGGGCTTTACTCTAACCCGGGAACTGTACAGAAAGAAAAACCTTTCCAGAAGTGCGAAAGTCCACTATTATAACACTGTGATCAGGCCGGTGTTACAATATGGAGCGTATGGGGCGGAAACAATGTCCTTTCAAAATTTGGAACCTCTTCTTAAAATTAATAAAGAATTCTTCGGAAAATTTATGGCCCCAAGAAAACCGAAGATGGGTACAGGCATAGACCCAAAGAAGAGCTGTACAGGGATCTGGAAGTTCTGAAACGGCTTTCTGAAGGAAAAGACTGAGATTCCTTAGACATATGGTTCGGATGGATCACTCCAGATTAAATAAACGAATTTTCAACTATATTTGGCAACTTTCCAGTCTGATAACTCGAGGAGGATATGATGAAACTGGGTATCTCTATGAACAACTGTGTGGATAGAAATACATACAGAAACAAAATTCAAAAATCTTGAGGTTCTCTGTGGTGAGAAGATGAGAAAGGGGTGGACAGTGGAAAGGAAGGTGGCGCATAGTGTGGGAATGAAGGCCTTCTGGCAGGAGAAGAAAAGTAAATGCTATTCGCGTGGTCCATGGCTGCCCTGTTCGTGTAAAAAAAAATTAATACACAATAGAAATATTTAATCACAATAACATTTTATACAAGACTAATGTTTCATTTTATTTATTACGACAATCCTGTCACCTTATTTAAAATTGGTTTCCAAACTCCAACTAGCAACTTATAGCTATCATCTCTGTTAAAGTTGTACAGAGACCACTGAGGATGCCACGAAACGTTTGGTGTTAATAGTAACAAACTGACGTGCGTTAGACTGAAAAACACCAGTGTCGTTATCATACAAATCAGTTCACCGGTAGAGTGGCGTTCCGAACTCTGCATTCGGTTGTAAGTTTACATTCTGCATAGTTTTAAGATTTTAATTGTATCTCTTTTAATAGCAATAAAACAATTCATTTTAACCAATTCAAAAAAATTAAAAATATACGAGTCGAAAGCCGTGAACAACAATAGTGGTATCTTTGCAAGATTTGAACAGCAAACAAAAAACTGTTTATCAAGCCACGATATCATACAGTGCTACGATATTGTGCTACGATATCAAGCCAAGGCTTTATCCCTCGCCATTTACCAGGTAATCGTGTTGGCGGCTACCCTTCCAGCACTAACAACCTGTAGACTCCACCGCCACTGCAATACAGCCATGGATGCAAAGACACCTCGCTATAACAATGCAATGCAATGCGAGTTCCTATTTGCTACGGGGATATAAGCCTAACCTCAATAAAAGATGTTCATACCCACACCTTTAGGCTCAAATAATTTAGCCCAATTATTTAATTCAATTTATATGACTACATAACAAAATTGTACAAATCTGTGGCAGTTGCTACCCTTACTTGTGACTCAGAAACATGGGCAATGTCTGCTACACAAATACCAAGAATTCATACTATGGAAATGAAATTTTTGCATTCCACAGTTGGGTACACAAAATTTAATATTAAAAGAAACAATCAGATAAGAGAGGAGCTGAAAGCTGAAGAAGTAAACGGAATCATCAATAAGTATAGAGGAAGATGGAAACAATGCATTAGCAGAACGTGCAGTGACAGATTCCCCAAGGTACCCTTACTTATTGTATCAGCCGAAAGCGAAGAGAAGCCAGGGAAGACCCAAGAAGAGATGATCCGCCCAGTTTGGAACCGGAACAGACAAAACAATCTAAGCCGTGAAGAAGAAGAAAGGGCTACATTTTTACCAGCACATTATTTTAATGTTTTAACATTTTTTCTCTTTTTCTATTTCCTACTGGCAGGAGGAGTGCCCAAAACCTCCCTCGCCACCACTTTAACTGTACTAAATAATGTGTAACATAAACTTGTGAGAACGATAATTATAAAACAACTGTTTTGTTACAGAAAGCTTTCAGGAAGTTGTTCCTGGAATCCTTCCATTCTTCCACATCTATGGACTGACTGTTGTCTTACTTCGTTCACTCTGCTATGGCACCAAAATTGTTACCATGCCCAAGTTCGACCAAGACTTGTTTGAAAAAGTTCTGAGACAACACAAGGTAAGCAAAATATTATTTACCACATTACTCTGATTATTAAAATGTTAGGTTTACAATAAGTTCCCAGATAATATAAAAATATTGTAAGATAATTTGTGCAACAATACTGTACATTGTTATGTTATATTGTTAATAGCATTAAGTCACATTAATAATATTATTATTAAAACTATTTGCATTATAATCCACAACCTATACAAAACTTTATTTGTAGGCCTATATTCATTAATGAACTATTAAAATTACAAATCTTAAATGTAATTTCTTTCCAACCTTCAAAAAAGATATTAATATGCTCCCTGAGCTGCAGAACCATTGTCTATTTTGAAAGTAGTACACTTATTATTGGAATAATTTTGATATTAAATAATTTTTCTACATTAAAGAAATATGAAAATCCTGATTAACCCTACTATTTTTTGCTTAAGTAAAAATTGTATAGTAGTCGTATGACAGTAATAAATACTAAAAATTCCATACAATTGGATTTGTATTAAAATATCCTTTAGTATGACACAAGGCTGGATGTTTACAATTTTGCATTCCATTTTAGGGCTGTATGGTAAAAAAAAATTGAAATTTCTCAAACTCAACACTATATTCAGATTTTGGTTCTAATTCTCTTTCATTTGGTATCCAACATGGAATTTGCAATTTCATCAAACTTTTGGAGTCCTGGCTTCAAAAAATTTTGAAATTTTCAAGAACTTTAACACTGCATTCAGATGTTGGTTAAAATTCTCTTTAATTTGATATGTCACATGAATTATTGCGATTTTATCAACATTTTCACCCACTGTTTGACCTACAGCATCCCAAAATTTTTAAAAATGAAGCTAAATTCATATTTTGCTTAAGATTCCCTTTAACTTGATACCCCCAGTGGCGTGGCATGGCATGGGTACACATGGGCGGATTTGCTGTACTGCCGCCCCCAGGCATGGCAGATAATGCCGCCCCCTCCACCCCTCCCTCATTCCCCCTCCCCACCCCTCTTCGATTTCACATCCTCTTTCCCCCCAGATTGTCTGCCTCGTTTCCTTTGACTGTCAGGTGAATTATATATTTCATGTAAAAATAAATAAACATTGATAATATAAATATTTACTTGTCAGAAGAAAATAATTAATTTTAGTTAGAAATTAAGGGACACGTAAATAAAATCACATAAAATATGGGTACAAACATTATTTATTAAATGACAAACGGAAAATACTGGAATACTGGTACAGTTATATATGCAACTCAACTAATTTTATCGTATTCAAAGATTACAGCACAGAAATAATAATAATGCAACAAATACTGAATATTGTTAGTTTGATATGAAACAAATGAAATTGAAATCATATTACTTGGAAAAATGTAGTTATAACAAAACTATATATGCAACTCAACTAATTTTATCGTATACAAAGATTACAGCACAGAAATAATAATAATGCAACTAATACTGAATAATGTTTGATATGAAAATAATGAAACTGAAAACATATTACTGTACTAGGAAAAATCTAGTTATAACAAAAGTATTTAGTTTTCTTCGAGATTTTGTTCGGCCAAAGACATCAATAACTTCAGAAAAATACATTGACGTTAACATGTCACCTTCGATTGACAGTACCGCCAGCGAGTTTAAGCGATCCTCTCCCATGTTTGTGCGGAGATATGTTTTTACTCTTCTAAGCTCTTTCCGTTGAACAATTGGAGACAGCCATACTCACAAACATTCTCAGAGCAATATCTAAGTTCGGATAGACCATCTGAAGATCATCTTTACGAATGAGGCGGCAAAGACTCAGAGGTGTTGACCCTTTATCCTCCTTTGTTGGCTGTAGCTCAACCTGCTCAACTGGCATTGGAGTGCCGCTTGTTTTGTCCATTTCCCTTTTCCTTTTTTTCTCTTCTTCACTTTACTAAAACCCTCTAGTGGAGCTTCTTCCAGAAAGCATTTAAAATGAATAATTTCATCCAAGAAGGCGTTTTATAAATCATTTGGATATTCTCTAACAAGGTTCTCACCTGCCCTCCTTAGGTCTTCATTGCTCACGTCTTTCATTTGAGTTAACGCTTGGAATTTTCGGTTTACTTCTGAGTATGCATTCCTTCTTTTTTGAAGTTGCATTTTCAGGTTATCGATGATAACAATGAAAACATTCACCCTCAGACACCACAAAAAACGCATACAGTACTCTCAGAAAAAACTAACCAATTTCGAGGCAATGATTCACCATTAGTAAGCTTGCGCTGAAACATATTTACTGTAAGGTACCTGACCGTACCGCCGTTATACTGCCTCATTGATTTTTTTAAAATCTGCATTAGTATTTTGGCAAAAACCAAATTTTAACAGGATCGCAGTCAAGAAATTCTAATTCTCCTCCCTTATTTGAAGTTGAAGATGAAGTAGCAGTAGTTACCTTGACGTCGACTGGATCTACAGCAGTCTCCCCCTTGGATAAAAAAGTCTCCTGGTTCACATTATGAAGTTTCTTGGGCCTCCCTGTCACTACTGTCACTGCTACTCTCTGTATCACTATCACTAGGAAGTTCCTTAACATTGTTTTTACTTTCTTTTTCATTTGGCAAGCTTTGGTTGTTATACTGTTCATTTGCTTGCGTTTTTGACTGAGTATTACAAAAACTATCGATTTTTAAGGTTTTACTTAAAACAAAGTCCTCTCTAGCTTCCTTTTCTTTTCTTATATTGTATGCCACTTAAACGTTTTCTTCCATCTGCCATTTTCTTAAAATACAATAGAAAAATATATTTACTCAACGTCGCACAGGCACAGAAATAAATTTTAATTTGTAAATTAAAGTTGTTTGTTTTTATTCCTAAATGCTAAAATATTTAAACATGTTAATAAATGCTTTTTATAATTCATGTTGAAGAGTCCACAATGCAACTATAAAACCCTGTACTAAATAGAATAAGAATAACTTCACTAATCGCGATAGCCGAGTGGCAAAATTATGACAAGCGAACACTCCGAGTTCAGTGTATCATTAAAACATAATTTTACAACACACAACATATAAGCATAAACCGCCCACCTTGTCGACAAGAGAACAACTAATTGAGATAAAAATAGGCACATAGGCACAGTACAGAAGGTTTGTTGACAGACGGATGACTCACGCGTTCTGCAGAAGTACAGTCAACGCCAAATATTTCAACGGTTGAAAACATAAACATTCGCCCGTATTACTTTTGGGTGAAAAACGATAACTGCGTTATAGTTAAAAATTAAGCGGAGATAATTTTTATATTTGTGTGTGCTTAATTGAACTGGCTTTTATACTTATAAATTTGTTTGAATCTAAAAATATCATTTCTTAATTCAATTTTTGCCGCTCCCCAAAATTTGCCGCCCCAGGCAAGTGCCTAGTCTGCCTGTGCGTAAATCCGCCCCTGTGGGTACATAACACTTGTTGCCGGTTGTGACAGGCCTAAAACTTAATCTAAAAATTAATTCTATTTTTTTTTTTTTTTTGTACCAAGTGTTCTTTTTAGAGAATTTTCTGTCATTCACTGGGAGAAGAAGAGGGTCCCAGTTCAATGGGAGCTTACTCTCAGTATACTTACACAGAATAAATCAGAACACAAATGATCGAATTAAAAATAATAAAGACAAACCGAGAAAGAAATTACCACGAAACACAAATAGGTATGTAGTAACTGCTGCATGTCAGTTCAGAAAATCAACATAGCTGCTAACTGAGCATTTTGCCAGTTTATACAGCAGCAACACTTTGGATGGATGAGTGTGTCCCCTCTCCTCAATTTGTACAGTGACAACTAGTGCGAGGTCAATGACCGTAACCAGTAAAACATTGCCGATGTCTGACCCGGCAACACAATGTGGTGCTAATGCCCAGTAGTTCAAAAGCTTTTCTTCAAGTTTCCATACTAATATTGTTTGGATTTCAAATTATTCAATAACTAAAGTATTTATTCTGTGATATAATTATTATTATTTTCTCTCATTTCCAGTACTGTTGCCACCAGCAACAGCAATTATATGGACACCATGCTACTGTGTCAGGCATACCCAAAATAGACAGATAAACAGACAGACAAAGTAAAAACTGAGAACTTGCTTTGCTCGTTCAACACCAGAAATCTTTCTCATGATTTCTATACTGACAACTAAAATAGCGGAAGTACACAATGTTGCCAAGTTGCATTAGAAAACCATGTGTTTGACAGCAAAATATGAATGTGTTCACAACACATGAAACAAGGTGTAATTTTTGTGTTGATATTTAACCCCAGAAAAACTGTGGCCATTCTCAGAGAAGCTGAGGACAACCACGGATTTTCCATGTTGACAACTCAAATAGTGGGAACATAGTTTGCCAAGTTGAACTTGAAAAACCGTTGTTTAAAAATGAATGCGTTTCACACACTGAAAACAAGGTGTAATATTTTTGTTTTGACATTTTAACCCATAAAAATCAGTGCTCATCCAACATTCGTTTCTGAAGTTGAAAGTCAAGCTGGTCTTATAACAACAGCTCTAGTATTATTTCTTTCAAAAATATACCATATACCGGTTACTCTGCTTATAATTTCTACAACACTATACTGTATTCACAGAGATTTCAAATAATAAGTAACTGAATTCAATCAAACATGTGAGCATTATCAATTGCATGGTTTATCAGTCATCAACAATGGTTTTTTGTTCATCCAATTGTTGGCAAAATTTGACTACATGTTGTTGTATAAATCTGAAAACAGTCAAACAACAAAAAAACATTTGAAATTTGTGATGTATTGTATAGTAATTAACAATAAGTAGAATAACAATTAAGAAATCATTTGATTACATTATTTTCAAATCAAATCATCATCATCTCCACGGATTAAACCAAGGATGGTTTGTTCTGGTCTCAAATAGGCAAAGATTAGAGCTGGTCACTCCAGCGCTTCCTTGGACAACCCACACCTCTCCGCCCCCTCGGCTTATAATTCCAGAGTTGTTTGGGGATGCGGCTGTCATCCATTCGGCAAAGACGTTCCCACCAATTCAACCGATACTGGGTGTTATTTTATCAAATGATTTATAAATTATCGTTAATAAATATCATTAAATAATTACCATTAAATAAATTATCAAGTTTAGAGCCAGTATTTATTCATCATTGGATGTAACCTAGTCTTTCATTGCTTCACCTCAATTAATAATTAATTAATAATCTACAGTTAGTAATGTATAGTACTACTGTTGTAGTAACGTGTCTGCATGATATCAATTTCAGTGTACTGTGATGTACTTGGTACCACCATTGGTGCTGTTTATAGGCAGTTCTGATAAAATCACGTCTAATCATCTCAGTTCCTTTCGATATATTGTGTCTGGAGCAGCACCACTCGGCGCCGGTGACATCAAGAAATGCTTGGAGAAGATGACAAACAGAGACCAGTGTACTTTTATACAAGGTAAGATATGCAAAAATCTAAACACTCTTTTTTCCTCTTAAAAATAAAAAATCAGTATGGAGAAATATATGACTTCCATGTTCTAATTAATTATAAAATTATTTTTAATATTTACACTCAGAACGAAACCAAATATATCATGTAGCATGCTCTTGGTAAAAATTCTGAGAAAGATAATCAAAATACGAATTGTACCTAGTCGTTGAAATTTTAAAAATAGAAAATAAATTTGATTAAATTATCTTTCATTTAAACAATGCGAACACCACTCAGCGTTTATCTGTGAATTTCTGAAAACGAATTAAGTATCCGTGGTTACATAGCATGGAATGATAACAATTGTTAATATTTTATTCAAATTTTGAAGTTTTCAATAAATTTATAAAATCAATACAACAAATTACCCCATCCCCCTTCAACTAACCTTTTCATTTATGCATATTTTATCTATCTTTCTACAGTGGATTATTATGACCTTCTTTTCACAATACTGTATTTATCAAAATTAAGTAGGCTTCGTTACTCTTGTTGCAGGTAAACTACACCTTACCCTTAACAGATCTTCACCAAAATCAATAGGCCTTGAGTCCTCTACAACTCGGGCACAATTCAAAAAAATTATTTGATTCTCTTTGAATTTGTGGCAGTTTTCGTTCGCCATAGAAAAAATTCTACACACACACTTTTCATAAAACGACTTTTCTTCATGTTTTCAGGGTAGTACAATCAGAATCAGCCCTTATCTCAAACATGATTTTTTCGCGATCACCATACTTCCATTTCCTTACGGAACATGGAAGTAAAATTACCCTAGTGGGCTAAAAGTCAGTTTTCCAATTACTAACAAAATAACTAGACATTTGTTTTTGAACAGTGGGATGTGCAGATCTAAACAAAGAATAAACATTAATGCAATAATTATCAGTACTGCAGTAATTAGAAGAGTATGCGGTAACAATTTGCTGGCTGTCTATCATATACTATCGCTTCATATCAAAACATTAAAGGATATAAACTTATCACAAGACAATTATTTACATTATAACTTTGTCGATTACATTTACTGCATGTACTCATTTATATTTTCAAAACAAAATTCATTTTTATTTATAATATTTGTTTGTATTATGCAATTAATAAACAATTATACGTTCTAGTTCAAACTTCAATGTACAAAGGTACATTATTACCTCAAATATAAAATAACACATCGTGTAATAAATTGATTACAACGAATGTCAATACATTGCACAAAACTTCATCACAACGTAAATTACATTTGCTGTAACCGATGTATGCACAACGTAATATTGTAAAGACTGTACTGTGCATGTGTGAATGAATGAGAATTTCGTTAGCCTCGCAACAAGGCATTTGTAATTGTACATCTGAAGCTGAGTTAACGAAAATAAATTTTAAGTTTTTTTACTATAGTATATTTAATATACATGATATGAACCATTAAAGTGTTATCCTTCTACCCTTATGCATTTGTAAGAGCATTTAACCTTGAATTACACGTTTTTGTCAATAAAGTTTTGTCCCATTTTTTTTAAAATCACCTGAGTTTATAATCAAAATCTCAAGTTGGTTCAGGACGCTTGGTTTTGAAAAAATACCACGTCTTTGATGATCCACCAGAAGTCAAATCACATGAATCTGGTGGCCATTCAATTATTACTCATTATCCCATTTGTTTAAGAAAAGTCTGACATAGTGTGTAATTTGAAGAACTTAGTGCGTAAGTGCCCCATCTTGCTGTCAAACATAGGTAATGGCTAATGTGAAAGATGGAATTAAAAGTTCACAAGCAACAACTCATAAATCTCAACTTATAAATCGTCTGTTACACTTCTGTCAAAGAAGTAGGATCTGAAAGTTCGCTTATTTTTTGATTCCACATTGTACAGATTATCAAGTACCATCTTCTACAATTATATGAAGATTTTCATAGGAACAGTTATGACTAAGCTAGTCAATTTGAAGCATCCTCCTTCACCCCATATTACTGAACTAGAGAAACAATTATCTCCTTCATAACAACAATAAATTTCACACAAAATGCCATCCATTTGTCAAAATCATCTTCATCTTCATGAGGTAACTGTGGCCAATATCATATAAACTTCAGTTTTGTAAACTTGTTCTACATATTTTCAGTTTAACAGAACACTTTCTTGTTCACATTTGATGGCTCTAATGTCTCCGCAACAAAAATGGTTTGCTTTTTAAAGTACAACTAGTTTTAGATAAAGATGCCATAATCCAGGTGTAAAAGAACAAATTGTAACTGAAAAATAAAAACAACCAGGTCATAATTTACATTACATATTAATACAATGGATGCAAGGTCAGATACACGTTTGCTAACTTACAGCTTAATAAATTTTAAACAGAAACACTATTGAACACAACTATAAGCTTTTTATCCAATTAGCACTTTCAAGCTTCACAGCTCATCATCAGATTGGAAATGTCGGAAACATCATCAGATAGGAAATTGGATGATGAGCTGTGAACCTGAAAGTGCTAATCAGACAACAAAATTGTTCTATAGTACTGTGCAACAGTTACATCTGTTATTAAAATTCATTCCTGAGCTGTTTGGCCGTAATCCATTGTTTCTTACTAAAACAGACATTTTGAGAATACCATCAACTGCCATCATCAGTATAAAAATTCGAGCTGTACTAACGTAGGGTGATACACATTAGAGACCACAGTAATGTGGTTAAGGCTGAGGTTAGGTCAATAATGGCTCTAACGTGTACCACCCTACGTTAGTACAGCTCGAATTTTTACACGGACGATGGCAGTCGATGGTACTGTCGAAACATCTGTTTTAGTAAGAAACAACTGACCACAGCCAAACATCCTGGTAATGAATTTTAATAACACCGACTCTGGCCATGTAAGCCTACTGTTATTTCTGTTTGTGATTATAACCACAAACACAACTTTATTAACTAAATAAATTTTAAGAATCAGGTCCTGTAAAATGGAATAAGAATACAGGCTTATAATCTTTTCTCATATTGAGGGGTTAGTGGTAAAATTACCCAAGTGCAAGTTTCAATGATGTTTCAAAACATTTTTATTCATTTCCCTTAATCTTTTTACATTTTAACAGTTATTTAATCAATAAAAGAACTCTACTAATAATAAAAGTTAACCTTGTTTTATGATTTATCATTGCACTTAAAAACTTAAAATTTCAGTTTTCCATACATTCACATGAGCGGACTCAGGTACATTTACCAATAACCCCACGTTATGTTCCGGAGTTTCTCACATTTCAGCTCCATATGTTACAATACTTTCCACTATTGTCTTATATCTTTTAATTATTGTTTTGAGTCTTAATTGATTGCTCCATAGACTGGAATGTAACTGTCTCGTCACTTGTTTTCCTTCTCCTATATGATTGCTTATTTCTGCTACACTTATGCCATCTTTTGTAACCACAACACCAATGTATCTGTGTGAACCTGCTCCTTCCACAATATATCCCTCTCCGTTCCAACAATATATCCCTGCACGTATTTCCCATGGCATTATATTCAGTCTTATTTGTATTTATCGTTAAGCCCCATTATTATTATTCCGGTTGTACAATGTTCACACATTTTCCGGAACCAAAGATTACAGAAGTAATTGAATTCTCCTCTTCCACTGCTGCTTGTCCATCCAAAGATTTCTCCAAATTCTTCTTCTCTCAATATAGTCTGAATTTCTTCTATCCAGGTGATAGGTGGTCTTCCTCTTTCCCTTCTTCCTGGTGGGGTCCATTCTATAACTCTCCTTGGCAATCTTTCCTGTGCCATTCTTTTTGCGTGTCCATACCACTGTAATTTTATTGCTTGGATAAAATCAACAAAAATGAATTTTTTACATTCATTCTGCCCTTAATTACTTCATTTCTAATTTTCTCATGTCTGGATAATCTTGCCGAACGTCTCCAAAAGCCCATCTCTGCTGTCATTAATTTTGTTCTTGTGTGTTTATTAGTAGTCCAAACTTCAGAGCCGTATTAAACCCTGTTACAATTTAATTTATTAACATTGAACTCTTAATTCTTCTGCAACAAAGAAAAATACCTTTTACAAGTCGGAAGTATTAAACTTTTGTACTAAACATTATTCAAATGGATTGCATAGTATCGGTGCCAGATTAAGGGGACTAAACCCCCGGGCCCCGCTTTTTGGGAGGCCCCATGCTCGACAATTTAAAAATTCTCATTTTCGAACAAATAAATAAAATTTTCCGAGAGAGCAAAACATTAAAAATCACGCTGACAAGGAGAGTACCTGAAGTGCGGATCATGGATTTAAATGAAACTTGGGAACGTGTTTACGTAGATAAGGTTACGATAAAAGCCAAAGCAGTAAATTTTAACGCTCAAAATTTCTCCAGTTATAAGCTATTACGGTTGTTTCATGATTTTTGGAGAAGGCTTGACAAAAATATACATCCCTTTGAAACTCAATAATTTAGACTTTAATGTGCTTAGAAATACTTACTAAACACAAAATGAAAATAGAATAGATAAGCTTACTTGATTCTTGTCGAGTTGTAGCGGGGCATTTTTGGGGCCTACCTGAGACAATGTAAAGAAGTATATATTTTATTGATAATAAATAACATATTTTGTATTTTTTTTATAAATAAATAATAATAACTTTATCCCTTGTTGAGTGATAAGGACAGAAATTATAAATTTTGTAACCGAGAGGTAAATTTGTTTGAAATGAAAACACCCGTGGCAACATTGACTGTGCAGAATTGTTTAACAATGTTTTGTAAAACCAGTATGAACGTATTTGATAGCCGACAAGCTGTGTCAAGGTCAGACAATGACGAACACAAAACCAGTAAACACATTATGTAACGGTAAACAAATTATGCAATGAAACATCAGGCGAGCGTTACGTCAGAGCCTATCCTTGATGAGTAATTCCGTTACATAACGGTGACATGCAGCTGGCGGAGTGATATAAACTTTAAGACAATAAGAATTGAACCTCCTACAACAGGCGACTTCATAAAATAGCGCCTGTAGCTCTCGCTCAGTCGGCTATGAACATCCAATAAATATGGACGCGATGTGACTGTGCGTTTGCCGGCTGTGCGTGATTTTCGTGCCCGCACCAAAAAATGAAACATAACGCTTTTTAACTCTAAATCAGAGTATAATAACAGTTTTAAGAACATGTAGAAATCGGAATACATATACAAAATGTAGAGACATTTTTCGGAAATCATCAGTTTAAAAAATATAGCAAATGTGCGTGTAAAATAGTGTGACGCCTTCAGGACTCATTTGAACAGATAAGTAAAAAGAAAAAATGTGTATCGAACTATTTAACAAAAGTTAACCAAAATCATAAAATAACAAAAATATGAGATCTCACGGGGTATAAATTAATTGGGGGTGTGTGTGTGTGTGTGTGTGTGTGTGCGTGAGTATGTGAGAATAGATAAATTTAAACAAAGAAGGCTGGTTTGTGAAGATATATAATCATTAAATGTAATTATTGGTGAAATATAATCAAAGAAATATAATTAATAAATAAGACCAAATTAATAATGAAAAAGATGTAAGAAAAATAATTTTAATGACATTCATTTCACGAGTTCATAGTTAAGTTGGCAATAGTATGTAAGAGTAGGAAAAGAAGTTTTATTTTTTGTTGTTGTGTGTATTAAAGAATAAATAAACCTTAGGTTCATTGCCAATATGAATTAAATTAATTATTTCAGCAACCACATTCTGCTCTCCTAGTCCGCTGAAAAGAACCCTCAAATTATTTTCTTGCAGTTGGCAAGATGGCGCCCGACAAATATACAATGTATGTTAGTGACTTTTATGTGAAGGTAAGTAGCTTCACATTTGACGCCCAGAACTAGGGACATAATTCGTAGCTTCACATTTGGCTTCCGAACTTAGGGACGATTTATATAATAATATTATATAAATATAGGCCCACTGGGAAAGCAGAATGGTTGTTGAGGTAGAATAAGTTTTTTTTTATACGTAAAATAGACGCAAGTATGGGGTTATGTTTTGATAGGGTTATGTATGTAGTGAATTATTTGTCGAATTATATAAGGAGTATTATGAGGTAATATACATAATAATTGGTATGTATGATAATTATTAAATAGTATAAAGAGTATTATAATAAAATCTTTTAAAATGGCTGAGATACAAGAAAATGATATGATTAAGATGATGAAATTGCTTTTTAATGAACAGAAAAACGATATGCAAGAGTTCAAAAGTAGTATCAATGAAAAGTTCGATATTCAATTTAATGAACAGAAAAACGATATGCAAGAGTTCAAAAATAGTATCAATGAGAAGTTTGATATCTTTGAAGAGTTCTTAAAAAATCAGAATAGAGAGTTGAAACATGAAATACAAGAAATGAATAAACATTTAGAAAGCACTAACGAAACAATAAGAAACGGTTTAAATAAGTTAGAACAGAAGTTCGAGAAATTAGGTAACAATGTTTTAAATAAGACAAAATGTAAAAATGACGAAATAGTAGACAATTTTGAGAGTATAGTGGGGGTGAAGAATAATGATGAAAATATAAAGAATGAGAGTACTGATGAGTTGGTGGAAGGTAGTGATTATGAAATGTTAATGTGTGTCAGTGAGTTAGAGAGAGAGAGAAAAAATAATGTTGTAGTAGAGTGGGGACAGAGGGCAAATTTTCCCTTTATTATTTATGATGTTTATGATGATTTATTGAGTCCACAAGTGTTGTGGTTGAAGGGCAAGAGTCCCGTATTGGTAGATGAATTGAGGTGTTTATTTTTGTGGAGTAATTGTGTACCCTCTGTCCGGAATAATTGTGAGAGTGTGATGTGGTGTTATGAAGAGAGAGAGGTAAATAGAGAATGGTATGTAACAGAATTGTATAATTTGAATAGAAAGTATGATGAATGGAAAGAAGGCTTAGAAATATATTTGAATAATAATGATTACAATGATTTGATAAAAATAATTAGACCGATAGTGACTGAATGTAATGACGGAGACGTAACAAAAATACCTAACGTAGACTGGTTTAAGGAGTATTCTGGTAAAATGAGTGAATTTGGTTGTTCTGGTTATGACACACAAAGTAACCATTTGTTTGTAAATAAAAAGCAACAGTGTTATATAAAACCAAGGTTGATTTGGGACGATGGAGGGTAGACTGTAAGACAATAAAAGACAATTAAACATTTTGTTTTATGGTTGTTTGACATGGCAGATGTGGACATGAAGTGAGATACACTTGAACAGTTTTGACGCATATTTTGTAAATAATATTGAATTCATTTGTGTGTATTGTGAAATGTTAGATAAGTAATGTGTATATGTTTTGGAAAATGTTGTGGTAATAATAATAATATTATTAATATTTTTGCATTCTAGTTAAATAACAAAATAATTATGAAGACAATAGTTAATGATTTATAGAATGTTGATAATAATTGAAATATGTTATTTTAATAAATGAATTAAATAAGTTGAGATGTTTAGATATTGTGATTGAATGTTATGTGTTTGAATTTTATAAGGTAATTAAATTGTGTAATGAGATTCTGATTTAATAATAATTAATAAATAAATAAATGTTAAATGGTTTATTTTGTGGAATTTTGTGGAACATAATGATTAAAAATATGTGTTAATAATAAATTTTGAAATTTTGAAAATCTGATTGCAACACAGGATAAGTCAATAATGATGATAAATAAAAACAGTTAATGAAAAATTTTAAATAATAATGTTTGTAAATTTTATATAAATTAGTTAAAAGAGAATTGTTGGTTCAATGTATATTTGTGTATTATGTTATGTAATGTATTATAATAGTGTGTGTGGCTGGGAGGTTATCCAAAGGGATAACGTATTAAAAATTTGATATATTTTAATTAATAATGATGATTTGCTACTCAATAATTTTGTTTGGATTTAAAAAATAGATGCACTAAATACTTCTTATATTGTGTTATTATGTCTTATTGTGTTGATTGCATTAGTATGTTAGGAATAAGTATTATAAAAATATAATAATATGTTTTCAATGTGTTTATAGATTTTAAAATAAAATGAAAAATAGTTGTGATAGGTAAAATTTTCAATAGGTTGTAAAAGATAGAAGTGGGTGATAGTAATTGTTTGAATAAAATGTTTGAATCAGTTTAAGTTGAATTTTGTGGGACATAGATTTGTCCAAATCGAAGTAAAAGTTAAAGTAATAGTGGAAATGAAAATAATGCAATGTTGTTTTGAGTTAATGTATGTTATAGAATTTTGAGAAGGAAGTGGAGACACAGTAGAAATGGAGATTTTATGTAGAGTTTGGAGCGATATATTGTTTATTTGTTGATGTTAATTTGTTGTAATTGTAGTGAGGTTATGAGATTGAGATTTTTTGGGGATGGTAATTTTGTAGTAGTGGTAGTGTAATGTGGGAGTCCGCAACATAAGGGTTGGGACGGGATAGGGACCGATTGGCGCCGGAAAGGGTTACCTAGGGTGAGTCCAGGGACCAACATAAGGGAATGAGTTTTGGGAAGGAAACACGTATCCTATGTACAAAGGGTTAGAGAGTATTTTTTTTTATATAAGGGTAGAGGGTGGCGATTGGAGTTAAAGTAGTAAGTAGTTAGAGGTAGAGAAGGGTTAGTAAAATTTTGATAGTGGGGTGTCATACTAGTTAGAGATTTTGTAAGGGAGCATTAGAGTAATAAAAGGGGTAAGATTATGAGTAAATGCCAAATGGATGAAGTAAATTATAATGAAATAATGAATAAAGTAGAATCACCCAAAGTAATGAAATGGAATAATGATGGCCAGAATTGAAAAAAAAAAAAAAAAAAAAAAATATATATATATAAATTTTGTAATTTTGAGAAACGCATTAATAAGAGTAAATCAAGTTTGAAAGTAATTTTTTGATTTTATATGCTAATTTAATGATGTAAAGTGTGTAACATTTTAATTGTAAGTTGTTTATTTTAAAATGAATTATTAATGTACTGTGTTTTCTTATGTTAAGTTATGTTAGGTATTCTGATATATACATGTTAGTAATAAGTGAGTAAAAACAAAACCAGTGCTTCTTAGCGCAAACCAGCACCGCTAGGGGGAAACAGATCAGTTGGGGATATGGTGTTGTATAAGGCCACTATTTAATATTTTGATTTGTTGTTTCAGTGTTTGGTGATGCTGTGGCGGCGGACCTGAGCTGGCCTACGCGTCAGAGCAGGGGCGTTGAGTATCTGTCTGACTCTACGGTGTTGGGATCTCGAGAGAGAAGTCCAGTATTGTCATGCAGATGCAGTCACAGTCACCGGACCAAGGGTGAGTTGATTATTCTTTTTTGGAAACCGTACAGGGGGTTGTGGCGACATATCCTGGCTGATCCCTCTAGCAAGTATGAATGTGTCAATGAGATTTTTTATGCTTCGGCATAAAATATCTCATTGAGGGGGTATTGTAGCGGGGCATTTTTGGGGCCTACCTGAGACAATGTAAAGAAGTATATATTTTATTGATAATAAATAACATATTTTGTATTTTTTTTATAAATAAATAATAATAACTTTATCCCTTGTTGAGTGATAAGGACAGAAATTATAAATTTTGTAACCGAGAGGTAAATTTGTTTGAAATGAAAACAACCGTGGCAACATTGACTGTGCAGAATTGTTTAACAATGTTTTGTAAAACCAGTATGAACGTATTTGATAGCCGACAAGCTGTGTCAAGGTCAGACAATGACGAACACAAAACCAGTAAACACATTATGTAACGGTAAACAAATTATGCAATGAAACATCAGGCGAGCGTTACGTCAGAGCCTATCCTTGATGAGTAATTCCGTTACATAACGGTGACATGCAGCTGGCGGAGTGATATAAACTTTAAGACAATAAGAATTGAACCTCCTACAACAGGCGACTTCATAAAATAGCGCCTGTAGCTCTCGCTCAGTCGGCTATGAACATCCAATAAATATGGACGCGATGTGACTGTGCGTTTGCCGGCTGTGCGTGATTTTCGTGCCCGCACCAAAAAATGAAACATAACGCTTTTTAACTCTAAATCAGAGTATAATAACAGTTTTAAGAACATGTAGAAATCGGAATACATATACAAAATGTAGAGACATTTTTCGGAAATCATCAGTTTAAAAAATATAGCAAATGTGCGTGTAAAATAGTGTGACGCCTTCAGGACTCATTTGAACAGATAAGTAAAAAGAAAAAATGTGTATCGAACTATTTAACAAAAGTTAACCAAAATCATAAAATAACAAAAATATGAGATCTCACGGGGTATAAATTAATTGGGTGTGTGTGTGTGTGTGTGTGTGTGTGTGCGTGAGTATGTGAGAATAGATAAATTTAAACAAAGAAGGCTGGTTTGTGAAGATATATAATCATTAAATGTAATTATTGGTGAAATATAATCAAAGAAATATAATTAATAAATAAGACCAAATTAATAATGAAAAAGATGTAAGAAAAATAATTTTAATGACATTCATTTCACGAGTTCATAGTTAAGTTGGCAATAGTATGTAAGAGTAGGAAAAGAAGTTTTATTTTTTGTTGTTGTGTGTATTAAAGAATAAATAAACCTTAGGTTCATTGCCAATATGAATTAAATTAATTATTTCAGCAACCACATTCTGCTCTCCTAGTCCGCTGAAAAGAACCCTCAAATTATTTTCTTGCAGTTGGCAAGATGGCGCCCGACAAATATACAATGTATGTTAACAATGTATGTTAGTTAATTTTATGTGAAGGAAAGTAGCTTCACAGAGTGTTGAAACATTATTTCTTTGGGAAGATATAGTTTTAAAAAAAAGCCTTTGAAAATGAACCAAAAAATCCTCTGTCTGTTTTAAATTGGCTACTTACCACTTACACTATCGATGTATTTCCAAATATTTATATAGCATATCGATTGTTTCGCATTATTCCTACGGCGAACTGTGAGATCATTTTCTACTCTTAAAAGAATCAAGAACATGTACCGATCAATAATACTTGATAGCCGCTTAACTAATTTACCAAGATTAACTATTGACACAGAATTATTGAGAACACTGGATTTGGATGATCTGATAGCAGAGTTTGCCGAAAAGAAGAGCAGAAAAAACATTTCAATTAAATTATTTTGTATTCTCTAATTTATTTGTACTGTTGATTATTGTAAAAAGATCTGCAAAATAAAATAATAGTACACAGTTTCAGCATCTATTTAATCAGTATAAAATACAAAAATATGTGAGTAAAAATACGGTTTAAGAACAATATTTTCTTTATTATGTTTATTAAATGATCATCTGAATAAAGTATTGTGCAAAATACAAAAATACATACATGGCCCCCTGCTCTTAAATAGCCCCAGACCCCCCATAGCCTTAATCCAGCTATGCATAGTATACAATCCAAACTCTTTGTTACAAATAACAGTTGTATTGATTATTAACTATTTGTTTATTTTACCTTAGCATACGGAATGACTGAAACATCTCCAATCACCCTTTGTTCGCCAAAGAAGTCGAAAAATTTATCCAGTGTTGGACTTCTTGTGTCATCTACAAAAGCTAAAGTAGTCAATTACAGTACGGGGGAAACAGTTGGACCCAACGAAAGAGGTGAACTCTGCTTCAAAGGCCCACAGGTAAGATCATTAACACAAATAACATCGTTCAACATGAACACATTTCCATCATAATAATGCGAGATTTGATCAAAAAAAGTTCATGCAGTACTTGTTTATTTTTAAAATGATGTCTTCATTCATCACCACTTATACTGCCTCCTTCACAGTAGTCTCAGTTGAATATAACACGATTAAGCCAGGCGTTTTGCAGTCTTCAAAATATTTCAACCGTGCACTTTTTGGTACAGCTGTGAGCTTGCTTAGCAATTTTTGTTTTACGTCTTCAACAGTCATGAAACGTTGTCCTTTCATGGAAATGATCACTATTGGGAGGAGCAAAGATCGCCTTGGGACACATCTGGTGAATACGACAGTTGCTGTGTCATCATTATGACCTAACCTGGCAAAATTCTGAAGAAGCAATGACATGCATCCAGGTGCATTATCGGGTTGCAAGTTTCATAAATTATTCTGCCATAAAGCTGGCCGTTTTCTACAAATAGCTTCATACAAATGGCGTAAAATGTCCGAATAGTACTCTTTATTTACCATTGTGCTTAGTGATGAAATTTCATGGAACACAAAAACATAATCTTTACCTGACAACCACAATCTTCAACTCATTTACAGCCGTCTTTGAAGCTTGTAAACGACTTGTTCACACACACAGCAGTCTCGCCAGAAGCTTTCTGAACACGTTCACCAGGACAGTGCAGTTTATTTCACAGTTTACAGAAAATTTAATCCATGTTCTTCAATCTTGGATTGTAGAATGACAAAAATTCGCCTAACACACCTAAGGGCGACATACTCAATTAGCTGTAAAATCTAAACTACGCATCATAGGGCTAAAATTTTAGAAGATTGTCACTAACATCACACAAAAATAGTTTTTTAATCAGACACTTGTAGTGGTGGAAATTGCAAAATTGAATGAAATTTTGATCAAACCTCATACTTTGTCCTTCCAAGTTTTTAGATATGTACTAATATTTATAAAAAAATGTATACCTAATTCGTGTATTTACATTGACATGCCATCGACAACAGATATGTGGTGTTATTCCATCTTCATAAGTGCGCACTTGAGTAAAATAGTGATTTCCCTAAATAGGCTTGAGGAAAATATATTTCCTGATTTCCTTTCTTTGCTCACGCATTATCTCAGGATGTACTGTACTACTGAGGTACTCTATCTACAGGGCAAATATATACCTATTGTAGAAATATGACACAAGTCGTTCTCATATTTGTTTGTACTCAAAACATTTCTCACTAACAGAATACTGGGTCTACGTCTCTGAGAGATGTGATATGTGTGGTCCAACAACATATTAGAGCACTCGATTTTCACTGATGATGGCAGTCGATGCCACTGTCGAAACGTCTGGTTTTGCAGAAAACATTGGACCACAGCCAAACAGTCTGAGAAGGAATTTTAACAACAAATTACTTTGTTGCTGATAACGTAGTACACACGTAGTATAAAAAATTATCCCCTTCCACTTCAACAATCATTTTCATTTGTAGAAAATTACCCCCTGCCCCTTCAACTACCCTTTTCATTTATAGGTATTTCATCTACCTTTCTACAGTGGATTATTATTTCAAGATACTCTATTTATCAAAATTAAGTACTTTACTCTTGTTAAAACATAAAATGTTCCAGGTAAACTGTCCCTTAACCGATCTTCACCAAAATCAATAGGCCCTGAGTCCTCTACAACTCAGGCACATATGCAAACAATTATTTGATTCTGTTTGAATTTGCGGCAGTTATCGTTCGCCATAGAAAAAATTCTACACAGACACTTTTCAGAAAATGAAGTTTCTTCATGTTTTGAGGGTAGTAGAATCAGAATCATCCCATATCTCGAACACGATTTTTTTTTCGCCATCACCATACTTCCATTTCCTTATGGAACATGGAAGTAAAAATAGAAGGTAAAAAATCGATTTGTACGAACAAACTATCTTGGCTCTGCAACTGTTGACAGTGGTCAGACCTAATTACTGATAAAATATTGCACTCTGCACAACACCAAGAAACATGTAAAGACATAATTGAAATATGAGTCATTAACGCTTATTAGGCAGGGGGCACTAGAAGAAGAAAATGACTGTTTTAGGAGCACTTAACACCATCCTCAGACTGACTTTTTGAACATTTCCACATTGTTAAAATTAAATCTTGTACTAATTTTTGAACAATAGGTGCTTCTTTGGTCTCAGACCCCTGTTCCAGACCATAACAATTGCCAGGAGCATCAAGCTGCTTCTCGCCTATGGTTCTGAAACCTGTACCATTTCTAGAAAGTCTGAGTCAACCCTGCTGGTTCACGAACACAAAATCCTCCACAGTATTTTTGGTCCAATATGTGTGGGGAGTGAATGGAGGAAAATGACCAACCAAGAACTGAACATTCTTCTGAATAACCATATATTGTGAAAATTATAAAACTTGGTAGACTCAGGTGGGCTGGACATGTGATCAGAATGGAGGAGAATGAAATACCCAGAAAGGCACTCACAGAACAGATCTATGGCACCAGGAGAGTTGATAGATGGTGTGAACTATAATGCATGCCATATCCTTGGGACCCGGAACTGGAGAGCAGCTGCACTTGACCGTGACAACTGGTGGAAGCTGTTAAAGGAGGCCTTGACTGAGTAATGGGTTGTCACCCCACTCCTGCAAGACATTAACCAGAAAATTCTTCAGATTTTCCGCTGAGTGGCTCACTTCCTCGAAGGGTATCACTTCTAGACACTTGTTAGTCAAAGTGAAAGCATTGTCATCATTACTGTAAAAGTAAGCTGTTACAGCCATGTAGTCAGTGTTGCTTACAGATGTCCACATATCAGTAGTCAAAGCAATGTTTGTTGCTTGAGATAACTCTTCTTTGACTTCCCTGATCAGATTTTGATACATGTCAGAGATAATTTTGTTGGTCAAGGTTTTTCTTGACAGTATTGTATATCTAGGCTCTAGATTATTTATCAGCCTACAAAAGCCTTTATTCTCTACTACAGAGAAAGGCTGAAAATCCAAACAAACCATTTCAGCAATCAATTTGTCAATATTTTTTGACCTAATGTCATCTGACTTAAATTTTTTAATTTTGTCATACATACTTGGCAAGGTTTGTTGTTGCAAGGTCATTTGATTCCTTAAGTGAATGGCTTTGGGGTAAGGGCTGAATCTAGGTGAAGTGTGAATCTCAGAACTATCACCTAGGTCTGTTGTTGATGCTGGTGATACAGCAGATAAATTTGGAGAAGTCATCAGAGGGTTTGGATGATCTGTATCCGAAACATCAACACTTAGGCTTAAATTATCATCACTTATTTCTTCTACATTTAAGCCCATATCTGGGCTGGAAGTTTTACGGCTTAAATTTGTATTTTTACTAAAATAATTGCTTAAAGTGGATCCACTGGGTATACTCAGAGTTTTGGCTGGCTCTCTATTTAGTAGGAGCATTCGGCCTACTTTTAGAATGCGTTTTAAAATGTTTCATTAAATTTGAAGTACTCTTACTTCCACCTCCTCTCGAAATTAATTTACTGCAGATATTGCATTTGGCAAACCGATTATCAGCAGCATCAATTTTAAAATACTTCCAAACCTGGGATGACATATCTTAAAAATATTCTAAAATTCGAAATAATTATAAATATTAAACTTCTATTATATCTAAACTGAAACCACTAATAGGGCAAAGTTTGCTCCCCAATTTGAAAACTCGAGACCTCCCCAATTTGAGAACCCGAGACCTCCCCAATTTAGGACACGTCATGAGTTTTCTTCATAACCTATACTGAAAAATAAAACTACTTAATTCTACAAAATTTCTGCTTAAATTAGTGAATTTTGACTCCTTAATTCTGTAGATACTAGCAAAACCAAAGTTTACTATAGACGTTCCTTAAATCTAGGAGTAGGAAGTAAAATCTGCAAACGGTGAATAGAATTTACTAATTCGATATTCCTAAATCTACCATTTGTATACAAACATAACCATTACATGTCAAAAGGTCAAAAGAAAATAAAATCATTTTTAAAATTTACAGATATTTTCGGTTAAGATAAGCTTATATTTATATTGTTTTCGCCGATATTTAGTCTACAGTTTTAACTATGTAAGTTGTTGGTTAATTTACGTAGTTTTTTTCGTGTAAATTCCTTATTTGTATTATGCGATAAACAATGTTGTAGTACAGCGGAATATACCCTTACAGATATTTAACAGAATACAGTAATTAAGATGGATATATAACTTAAAGTTAGACAGAGTTGAAAAGTCCCTGGTAAAATATTTTTCGCACAAGACAAACTAATAACATGTACTTCTCACAAAGCAGATAAGCAACTGAACTGCTGCTCCTACCACGAAGTCTAGACACGAGGCTATTGTAGCATGTGGCTTGCCGATTCGCAGAATAGGGGATTAGATTTATTACTGTAATCCGTGCAAACCTTAGGATAGAAGCATTGTGTTGTGGCAGTGCTATTTGTGGCAACGCTTTTGCCTACCTGACTTTGTTTGCTTTCACACGCATACATTATACAAACACTGTATAACTGCCTGTCCGTGTCAGACACGCACCTCGTGCTCCGTTGGCGATGCTCTAACCTACGAATCTTGGCTTCGGGTTTTTGCATTTTGTTCATGTTTCCAGCCAAAGCGTTGCGATTTCCTTGAAATTTACATCGACTGGGCTGAATCCGACCACGACCTGTGGTGTTTAAATAACGCCACCGTGGTACTTCTGAATCACCAAACCGCTTTCCGTGTACAGTGTGAAAGTTTTAAAAGTACCGACAATCTAATCACTATGAAAATGGTCTAATGCAAAAACGAAGGATAAAACATGTAAAAGTACTGGTACCGACTTTGTAGCACCGGTTCTCGATACCGGTACCTAACCCCAAGAACCAGTGGTACCGAGAACCGACACATCCCTACAATATATACTTAATTTGCTAGCACATAGGCTATTCCAAAGATACTCAGGGCTACACATATTTATTTACTTACAGATAATGCTTGGGTACCACAATAATCCTGAAGCAACAGCAGCGACAATAGACAAAGATGGTTGGCTACATACGGGTGATATTAGTTACTATGACGAGAACAATTATTTTTACATAGTGGACAGAATTAAGGAACTAATCAAGGTTAAAGGATTTCAGGTAAAAACATTATCATTTAAATTCTTGGATTTTGTTGTCCATGACGTGTCCGTTGATTAACTACTTATAACTATAATACAACTGACTCGGAACACTAAGTTTTTTATTGGTAAAAAAATAACACAATTAAAATCACACGTACTATTCAAACATATCACACCGCACACATACAACATCGATCTTTCAAACGACGGCGTCATCACCAAGAACAAGACGGACAGCACTCCTAGTGGCAGCCTCTGATGAGGCTTGTAATAAGCGAAAACTGGTTCAGGCTAAAACTTAGTATTCCGACTCGGTAGTATTATACTTATAATCAATTATCATTTATTTAAATTTTCAAGAAAAACATTGTTTCATCATTAAACTCAACACAACAGTTCATAAAGCTTTTCAAGTCTTGTTTATTACAGGTACCACCTGCAGAACTTGAAGAACTGTTAAGGCTTCACCCAGCAGTCGACGACGCAGGAGTTATCGGAATACCTGACACCCGGTGCGGAGAAGTTCCGGTTGGATACATTGTACCTGTTAAACATAAATGCCCGTCTATAGAAGAACTCAAACACTATGTAGCGAGCAACGTTTCGCCGCACAAACAGCTGGCTGACATTGTCTTCGTCGACTCTATACCAAAATCAGCCGCCGGGAAGATACTCCGCAGAGACATGAAAGCACTGTATTTAGAAAGCAAACACTAACGTTATACTGACCACTCAATTAATAACAACTTGTTTAGTTAACACAATCTCTGCCATGAAGGTCATAATGACCCAAAATGGATCCGTGCTACCACGCTGCGTCAGTCATTATGACCGAAGAAACAGCCTTATGTTTTATGCCGTCTATCATACCGTCAGTCACACATATAACATTGCCACTCAAAATGCATGATTGACAAGGCATGTATGGTTGAATGCACACAAGAACTTCTAATTTTTTCTTTATATTTACTTTTATAATTTTTTTATTTTTTTTAAATATTTTTGTTGGCTATACAAACTTTATTTCACAAGTAATACCAACTAGTTAAACATAAAACAAACTAATAAATTATAGTTATAATAATATAAAACTTTTCAAAAAGTTACAAATATTTAAATTGTACTATGTAAGGTTTTAAAACATATTAAGTAGAGGAAAGGCTCTTTTGGACACCCTGAGCAAAACGTAGTACATAATTTCATCTTACTTTTCATCTTTCTCGAGGATTTTTTCCTTCTTGTACAGCTTTTTTGTAACATCCTTTACAGCGCTTCCTCACAACTCGTGGCCGTATAGTGATGACTGAAAGCATGACGACGCGGCATGGGGTGACAAAAATAACCACACCACGTTGTGTCGGTTACATTGACCAAAAGCTCTTAATGTCTCAATTCTTGCATTGTGGGTATGATAATACCAACCAACCTCAATTTACTAGCCTACAGACTTGAAAATTATAAAAAAACATTTTGGCCCAGGGGGACGGAATACGCTAAATAACTAGCAGAGAACATGTTAAACACAGTTATGTCATCGTATTTTCTTAACAGCAAACACTATTTAACCCCTACTACAATAAGACATCCTCAGTGGCTTGTATGATGGCTTGATGAGGCATTCAGAAGAACGTTTGGTATTAAGTGAAAAAAAAGATAAGTATCCTAAACCAAAAAAAAAAGTTGTTACTAATAATAAACACCACAAAAGTTAGTAAGTGAGACTCTCATTTTCAGGACACAGTAAAAATATTCTACAACTTTCCCAATTGGTTTGACTTAAATCTTGTCAGTAGAGAAAATTTTCCACTGTTTACAGAATATAATTTTATACCAAATTTTGCTTCATATCCTATTGTATGCTGTATATGATTTTAATTCAGTTTTAAAAGTTATAGCCTTTTTCCACTCATTTATGATAACTTTAATTTTATTTGCTTCCCAATCTTTTCCATACTTTTTTTTATTTAAAAATATATTTATTAGGTGAAAACAGTTTATAATACTTTTCAGATTATTTTTTACAGAAAATATATTTTATTATTCTAACTAGGTAACAATGGTTTCTACAGTTACAATGGTCCACCTCACAAACAATATAAAAATTGGTATGGAGAACCATACATGACTTCCATGTTCTAATTAATTATAATAAAATTATTTTTAATATGTACACTCAGAACGAAACTAAATATATCAGCATGCTTTTGGTAAAAACGCTGAAAAATATTATCAAAATACGAATTGTGCCTAGTTGTTAATATTTTAAAAATTAAGAATTAATTAGATTAAATTACCTTTTGTTTAAACAATGCAAAAGAAATCAAATACCACCCAGCATTTATCTGTGAATTATTTTGTTTTCGTATCCGTGGTGACATGGCATGGAACGATATCAATTATTAATATTTTATTGAAATTTTTAAATTTTCGGTTGGGATAAATTTATAACATCAATACAAAAAATTACCCCCTCCCTCTTCAACTACCCTTTTCATTTATAGATATTTTTATCTACCTTTCTACAGTGACCTTCTCTATCAAAATTAAGTACTTTACTCTTGTTAAAATGTAAAATGTAGCAGGTAAACTACCCTTTCCCGTTAACCAATCTTCACAAAAATCAATAGGCCTTGAGTCCTCTACAACTTGGGCACATATGCAAAAAATTATTTGATTCTGTCTGAATTTGCAGTAGTTCCCATAGAAAAAATTCTACACACGGACACTTTTTGGAAAATGATTTTTCTTCATGTTTTGAGGGTAGTACAATCAGAATCTGCCCTTATCTCAAACATGATTTTTTTTGTGATCACCATACTTCCATTTCCTTACGGAACATGGAAGTAAAAAAGTTACATATCTTAACTTTCTATTATTGACCTCAGTCATCTTCTTTGTCGTCCTTTGTTTTCCAAGATAAAATACTGTTGTACAGTTCCCTATACTCCTATAGAAAACGGTTCATTATTTCCATAATCCATAATGTCATTAACCTTTTTCTTGTTCATACAAAGAGCCATCAATATTTATCAGATAGAAAATTAAAATCATTAAAAATACATTTTAGTAAATACAATTTCTACTGAAAGATATTCATTCATCACAAGAAAGAGAGTTTTACTTATTGTGTACTATCGTCGCACAACACTAATTAATAATATTACACAAACTGAACACACTAAAAATATGCACATAAACACAAATATGTTAAATTGCATTCAGTAACCAAACTGAATACTTCCACAGAATAGTGAAATAAAGTACACCAGTCGTAGGTAACCTTTGAATTTTTGGGGGTGCATATGTAACTGTGATAAGTTTGATGGGCGCGCCCCTCCCCGCCCATCAGTGGAAAATAGAAAGGTGCAGATTTCAATAGCCAGACATTACAAACATTAACTGTCGCTTTATAATACCCTTGCACTTATATTTAGCGACATGGAACACTGAATCAAAAGAAGCTTTGCAGTATTTTTCATATAATTTGTGAAAAATTTTCACATTAGGTGTAGTTCATCAACAATTTGTCATCATGCACGCACACGTTAAAACTAACAAAACATTAAGCAAAAAAAAAATTGTTAAACAGGAAAACATTTTAATAAAAATAAATTAAAGAACTTACCACAATCACACTAATTATTTTCATAAAGTGCACAGAAATGTAAAACTTGAAAAAATCAATTTTTTTCCTTTGTAGAGAAAGGTGTTTACAGGCTCTGGGCAGCAACAAGCTCGACAATCGTGTTGGGAGAAGATGTAGCAGGTTTCGGTAAATGGCTGGTATTATTTTATAATACAACACTTCAAAGGAGGTACAATATGGGTGCGTTCCTTTGTTCAAAAGAAAAGAAAATTCCAAATTGATGCGCGGGCACGTCAAACCTAATCGACAGGCAGAGGGTTGCCAACTGCTGGTATATACCATCACGTAGTGTATTCATAAACACGAGTTTTTAATTGTTAAAATCTGCAATACTTATGTCTGAAGATAGAACGGTCATTCTGACATGCATAACAAAGTTTATAGAAGTCAAAAGCTCCAGTTCAAGAAAGAAACAGAATTATCTCTGTTGCACACCACTATAGAAAAATTATTCCGATTAGCGCTTTCAAGCTTTTCAGCTCATCGTCAGATCGGAATTGACAACCAGAGGTAAACCAACCCTTCACACCTCCACCCCCCTGTCCACACACACCAAGCTATAATTCTAATGTCCCTTCCCAACCTCCAAGCTGTCACCCCGGCTGGACAGTTACATATTTTTCTAGCACATTCCTTGTGTTTATGTGCTGTGTGTGTGTGTGTGTGTGTGTGTACATTCGTTTTAAACCTAACGCTGTACCGCCTTTCTCATTCACACTTGTGGGCGCGGTCACTCGCCCTTATTTTAAAAACATCCAATTGGTCCTATGCAATTTAATTCTTAATCTTATCTATCCATCCTCTATCTTTTACTTTTTACAGTACTGTGCGAATTAATGTGAACACATCATAATTATCACAATTTTACTTTTTTTTTCACAGTTGGCAACACTTTTATGTCAAAGTAGCGGACATTTTGTTTTACTGTTCTGACAGTCAGTGAGTAATGAGACATAGCAAGCTACAGACGCGTTGCATTTTGTTTTTTTTTTTTTTTAGAATTATTGTGTTTTTGCTGAAGTAAGCTGAACTAAGGCTTTATTTACTTTTTATTTTTGAAGATGGATATTACTCCCAAAAAGCGCACTAAAATTGTTACTTTGAGTGAACACACATCAATGTCTCAAAGAGATATTGCCAAGGAGTGTGGTGTGAGTTTAGGAGCTGTCAACAAAATTTTGAAGCAAAAAAGGGACACTGGGACGATTGAAATGAACAGAAAAGGGAAATGTGGAAGGAAAAGAAAGACAACAGCAATGGATGAAGCTTTTTTAATAAGGGAAAGTAAATTAAACCCTAGGAAAACCAGCCAAGAACTTCAGCAAGACTTAGCACACGCTGGAGTTATTGTTCACGACTCCACCGTACGAAAACGACTTATAGAAGGAGGAAGAAAAACAGTCAGACCTCAAAAAAAAAAAAAACAGTTATTGACTGCTGCCATGATGACAAAACGATATGATTGGGCAAAAAAATATGTGAGCTGGACTGTTGAAGATTGGAGAAAAGTGTTGTTCTCAGATGAGAGCCATTTTTTGGTACAAGGACAGCGATCTCGTTTCGTTAGAAAAAGTGACAACGAAAAACTTACGACAGCTCATATTGATCAAACAGTTAAACATCCGTTAAAGAAGATGTTCTGGGGCTGCTTTTCTTATAAAGGTACCGGATGCCTTGTGCCGATCGAAGGCATGATGAACTCGCAAAAATACAGAGACTTGCTAGAACACAGATTGGAAGCTGAACTAAGAAAAGTTGATGTCAACGGTCAAGCAGTTTTTCAACAAGATTCGGCTCCATGTCACGTGTCCAAGATCATGATGAAATATTTCAAGGACAAAAAGATATCATGCCTTGAATGGCCAGGAAACTCACCGGACCTTAATCCGATTGAAAATCTGTGGGCTATTGTAAAAGCTAGAATTCGTAAAATAGATTGCACAACAAAAACAAAACTGATTGAGGCTGTAATCCACACATGGTTTCGAGATCAGCAAATATCAGAAAACTGTAAAAAACTTGATTCTATGCCAAAACGTGTTGAAGAAGTTATAAAAGCCAAGGGAGGACATATTTCCTATTAAAACAATTTAAATTGTATTCTTTTCTCTTTTTTCTTCGTCTATAACTAATAAATGTTTTTTTTTTCAAATTATCACTTGTGTTCACATTAATTCGCACAGTACTGTAATTATATTATAAAATATTTCTTCATTATCAAATTTAGTTTTCGTGTTCATTAAATTGTCTAACCCTTTTTCTCTTTCTTTCAATATTTCTAACTCCTCCCTAAGCTTTCTTTCAACTATGTTATTTACTACTTTTACAATTTCATAGTCTTCCAAAGGATTAACAAACTTATGGTTCTCTTCTATGAAATGTCTTGCATAGGCCAGATATTTCTTCATTAAAGTTCAAGCAAGGTGATACATACATACATACATCCTCGGCGCTACAGCCCAGTCCGGGCCCTGGCCTCCAAAAGAAAACTTCCCCACTGGTCTCTACTCCCGGCCAATGTCCACCAGTTTGCTGCACCCAGCCTCACTGCCTCCTTACCAACCTGGTCCAGCCATCTTGTACGCGGTCTTCCCTTCCTTCTCCTTCCCATCGGCAAATAATTCATCACTCTTTTTGGGATTCTATCCTCCGCCATTCTCTGCACATGACCAGCCCAATGCAATCTGTTAATTTGTATGAGTTGCACGATCGGAAGATCTTTAAACCTTTCGTACAACTCTCGATTATGCAGTCGCCTCCAAATGTTGTTTTCCCTCACAGGGCCATAGATTCTCCTCAGTACCCTCCTCTCAAAAACGGATAGTCTCTGCTCATCTAGTTTTTTTAACACCCAGCATTCCGAGCCATACATCAGGACTGGTCTAATCAAGGTCTTGTATAGGGAGGCTTTTGTATCTTTAGTTATTAATTTTGATTTAAAATGTTTCACCAGTCCGTAGTAACACCTATCAAGCAAGGTGATACTGTATAATAATTAAACTTTTAATTATTTGCATAATTTGATAAGTTTCTATATCAAGAATTAATTTTATATTCACTGTTTCAGTACTTTTTTGATACACCATGTACGTACATATCATTTAAGTTCTGAAGATGTTAAGACAGGCTGTTGTGAAACATACATAATAATTTAATCTTAAAATACAAAGTTATTATTATTTAAGTTTAACAACAGATATATACATATAAGTGTGATTGTACAATTATTTAATGTGTATAAATTATTTTATAATAAAACCATTATAAAATGAAAAATGGCTTGAATGTTACTGTACTATCATGTTAACTTTTTTGTTTGCAATTGCCAATATTCCCGACTTAGTCTCTCAGCAGTTCTGATCAAGATATATGTGACAAGTATCCAAAGCTAATTCTTTTATATTCATAACAACACTAAGAGGCTGCTTTGGATACTACAAGTATTTCAAAGTACTACAATTATATACATTGACGACATGTTGAGAGCATGGAAATCCAGAGTGACTTCGGGAATTCAGTTTAACAAATCAATTTGTATGGGTTCCCTGCTATATGCAGATGACATAGTTCTTATTCAAGAAAATGAGGACGATTTACAAAAATCTATGTTTCAATTACAAGAAGTGGCAAGAGAGTACTCACTGACAATTTCAGTAAGAAAGACCAAAACCGTGGCCTTTAAAGGTAAATATCCAGTGAGGACTAAGATAAACAACAGCACTTTAGAACAAGTGACCCATTTCATATATCTCGGCTGTGCAGTAAGTTATGAATCTGAATATGATATAACAGAGAAGATAAATAAATTTAGGAATATTTGTGGTACGATTCATAAAAATTTTAGAAATAAAACAAGTTACAGCACAAGGATTAAATTTTATAAGACAATTGCAATACCTATGTTGATTTACGCGAGTGAGGCATGGGTCATGATAAAAAAAAGAAAGTGGCAAGATTCAGAGTGCTAAAATGCAGTTTCTTCAAATACTTTAAATTATACATTGCAAGATAGAATAAGGAATGAGGATATCAGAGCAGAACTCGAAGTAAAGGACATAAGTGAAATTATTTCAATTTGCAGAAGACAATAGTGGGGTCATCTCCAAAAGATGACAGAGGATCGATTGCCAAAAGCGGCACTGAACTATAAAGCCATTGGTAGAAGAGACGTGGGTTGTCCAAGGATGAGATGGGTGGTGGAAGTTTTATATAACCTAATCCTTGAAGAGGAGAAGAAGAAGAAGAAGAACAGTAAAACACTAAAACAAACAAGTCACAAAATAAGAAACCATTTTCATTACAGGTCCGTAGATGTAGGTATACTCTCAGAGTATCACACATAGAATGCATGACAAACGCTTTCATGTAACAAGCAATTTCAATTACAACTTGTTAATGAAACAAAATAAAAAAACACAAGCAAATCATAATTATTAATACAAAACCCCAAATGCAGAGAAAAGACCTTATACATTCTTCATACACTGTTCTTCAAGGAACACAATACATTAATCATTTGACATTATTCAGGAAACGTAACTCATAAACTAAGCAAACTTTTAAAGATACAAACGTAAAAATATCTTATAACACAGATAACATCATTTTTAATAAAATAAAACCTAAACATAATTTCAACATTCATAATAAAAATAGAGTTAACAAAATAGAATGTCCAGATTGCAATAAATGTTACATAGGCCAGACGAAGAGAAAACTGTCTGTAAGATATACTCAATATCGCAATGCGTATCTAAAACATAATATTTACAAATCTAATTTAGCCACACACTGTTTAAACAATAAACATAAATTTCCAGACGTTCAAAATGTCAAATTAATTGAAAACGTACAAAAAGGTAACAAAATGAATATCTGGGAAAATCTTAATATTTACAAACACAACAATAATAATGTACTAATTAAAGAACAAATACAAATAAAAACAAAACAAGATAATTTATTTAAAATCATACATTTATTAGAATAATAGAATTAACATTAAATATATAATAAATAGCTACTACATAAACATTAAAACAATCCTTAAATTTTTTAGTGACCGTCAATCAATGAATGTTTTAGTGGATGGTTAGTGAGGATCGGTCAATAATACAAATTTTAGCTATTTTGCGCATATTTATTGTCGAAACGTTGACGCAAAATAGCTAAAATTTGTATTATTGACCGATCCTCACTAACCATCCACTAAAACATTCATTAAAACAACCGAAAATAGAATGGAAGCAAATTCGATTATCTGTTAGCTTTATTGTAAGTGAAACATTCAATTACAATTCAAACAAACCTCTGAAGATACAGAATAATTTCTGTGAAACGTGCATCAGGTAAAAATAAACCTACTTGCAGTATATTTATTTGAAGATATTGCATCATTATGTGTGTGTGTCTGCCTTCTGATATTCCTGAATATAAAGGAAATTTCATAACACATTATTCTACATGAACTTGTGCACTAATATAATCTAAATGCAAAAACTGCAAATTCATAAGTAAATATGCTTTAATTAGCAACTCTTATTAGACAATAAACTTACATAAGACAAGAAATTTTTTTATTGTGGTACACTATATATTATTAATGTTGCCCTTGGGAATCATTCATTCTTACCCAGCATTACGCATACTTATACGGTCACCAATGGATCAGACAACATAACTTACATTGGGGTTAGCCTCAAGTGATCAAATTCCATCTCCGCGGATTCTTCGGCTTCATCTATCTTCACTCTGCTCCTCCTCTCACTTCCTCTTGCTGCACTGTGACTTACTTTATATACTCTCAAAGTTTGACCCGTTTCTTCCATCGTTTTTTATATGTTTATTTATGGTCTCTCAATTTGCATTTAACTATTTTAAAGTTTACCGCCTTCAAATTAAGTATTCTCTGGAAATTACAATATTTGTTTTAACCTTTTACCTTATTGTTAATTTTCCTTAAAACCGCCAAGTTCTGTATCTTCAATTTTATTCTTTAATATATAAAATTTCAAATATTTTAAAATAGTCTAATCTTATTTCTTTACCTAGAATGTAAACACAAGCAGGCCTAATTATGAACAATAAATAAATTCAGCATTTCTAATAATGACCATTAAAATGAATACTATTACTATTATATATTATATTTCAGACATTAACCATCGTTTCAGAAACCATTCTAACCTAGAATATAACGCAAGCAGGCCTAATTATGAACAATAAATAAATTAAGCATTCTTAATAATAACCATCAAAATGAATACTGTTATTATTATATATTATAATATTTCAGATATTAACCATCATTTTAAAAACAATTCTAATCATAAGGTTTCAACCTCTAAAAATCTGAGCTCATCCTCAGGTATAAAGAACTTTTTACATCAAATTGTTCTTTTGAGGTCGTTTTTTTTAATTTTGTGACCAGAGGTCAAATCCAGCCTTTTTGGTATTGATAAATTTGATGTTGTAAAAAGTTATTTACACTTGAGGATGACCTCAGATTTTTAGATGTCAAAACATCTGATAGAATTGTTCCTAAAACAATTACTAATTTCCGAAATGTTATAACATGTAATAGTAATATATAGTAATAATAACACATCGAGTACTAGTTTTAAGATTTGCATTAAAATTACATTAAACAAATCATTTATTTCTAAAACCCTTTAGGTCAAAATTAAAATGTTTTAAATGCACCGAATTTAAAAATACTTTATTTTCACATGATTGATTTTACAACACACAAGAGTAGATTAAAAAACACATTTCTGCACCAATAAACTATTCTATTTGTTTTGTTGGTTCATCCACGCACTTAATATTAGTGATAAATTGTAACTTTGCTTGTGAACACTTACGTTTCTTAATGTCCTCGTACGTTTCGGTGTGCTATTCACCTTCTTCAGCGACGTTTAAATACAGCGCTCATTTATTTACACTTTAATTTTAAATTACACACCACAATGCAAGAATCTCTCCTCCATAGATTTAATTTGTATTCCATAGTATATAAAAAGAACACAAAGTAAGTCCACTATGTAATACACGATACCATTATTTATAAAAAAATAAATTATATTCCTTAATAAATTAGCAAATTAATATGTATGCTACAAATGTACCTACCTAACAACCTGTGTAGAGGTTAGCTTCTTACACTGTTAAGCAGTGACATAGCTAGACAAAATTACAATAAAATATAATAGTCAATTAACCTTCTTAGAACCTTTTAACAATACTCCTCTTTAATATATCTGGTGTTACACCAAATATGAAATAAACAGTTTTACTTACCTGCGCATGTAAAATAACATACCTGGAGTTTAATAAAATAACATGTCTTTACTTTAGATTTTCTCATACGACCCACTTTACCTTTTCTTCAGTAGAAGTTTAAGTAATTAAATCAGGAGTATTTTTTAAAATCCTGATTCTTACAATTCGTATGCAAATTAATGTTTTCTATTCACTATTTGTCATACTTTCCTCGAAATCTGAAAAATAAAATTCAACATTACACTTGTCATTATAACTGTTAACAGTTAAAAATAATTATTGTCAACATTACAATTATATTATATCGATAGACACAGATAGGCAAGCATAAATGAAAACATAAAGACTGCACATTTATTGTTGTTTCCGTGAAGTTACAATAATGGATACTCAAACTTTCCTAATGCAACCATTATTCGCCGGCCTTAGTAACATTTGGTTTCACGGGAAACGGAATTATTAAACGACAAGGAAATATGCCTGGGTAAAACAGAAAAATCTTCCTTTGTGCATGTTGTAATACTGTATACGCTTGCAATACTATGAATACTGTATGTAGGTTTCACCACAGAGTACGAATATATACTTTCACGCTTCACACTCACAAGACGTAACCTGCAAAATGATTGATTGTTGATCAGCTGTTCGCCAGTCTTGAAACAAAAAGCCCGCGTACGCGTAAATTGAAAAGTTCGTTCTTACGGCGTTTTTACAACGAAGCCTTTGTAAAATTTCAGTAGCTTATTTCTCCACTTTACAAAATGTACATCTGGTGATTTTACATCAAGCAATCCGTATATACCAGTAATATGTTAAAATAAAAACGTCATTTTGATAAAAATGGTACTTGCGAGATATCCGAAACAAATCGTTGCAACAGGCCTACAACTAAAACAGTAAAGCGATATTGCGATAACCGCAAATGCACTCATTCAGTCTACTCAAGATGATATTAAATTGGTAAATAAATATACAAGTCGACAAAAAAACATGCACAAAAATGTTTAGAATATGGAATGCTAAATTCGTTAGGACCCTTTACAGAGCTCCAGTTGTATCTAATGCTACAGGCAACATCATTGCCAGAAACTTGTGTAAAGAAAAGTCTTTTGATAATACCGGGACACCTACCTATGCAAGTGGAAAGACCTCGACCAAACCTATAAACAAAAGACCTGTTCCTCCTAACACGTCATTGTCTCAGAAATCGCGCAGCTTCAGAATAAATCACCCGCCAAGTCGAGGACTTATTTACGTCATTCTGGGAAAGAAAACCAATGGAACAGAAACATACTTATTCATAGAAAAAATTTATATGATAACTAAACCGGGAACAAAGCTATAACAAATTGTAAAATGACAAACATAAGAGTTAATAGTTATAAATAAAAATCGTAATATAATTAAGTTTCTACTAGTAATTTAATAATTTCTACTACAATAATCTGTACAAAATAATGTATAACTACATAAATAAAAAAGTTATTAAATAATTTTTACATATATTTTGTATTCTTGGATTTCGTTGTCCATGACGTGTCCGTTACTTAACTAAATACAACTGTTACATTAACGACTCGGAACACAAAGTTTTTTATGAGTAAAAACATAAAGTTTTACCTTACAACCTGAACCGGTTTTCACTTTTAAAATGCTTCTTCAGAAGTTGCCGCTGGTAGCGCTGTTCGTCCTGTTGTGGGCGACGGAATCGAATTTCGAAAGATCGATGTTGTGTGTGAGGGGTGAGATATGTTCGAATAATGCGTGCGATTTGAATTGTATCTGTTCGTTTAGGATGTCGTTTTTATTTGTTTTCGTGTGTTTGTATATTTCCAATTGTTCTAGAGTGTCTAGTTTTCGGCCTTTTGTGTGTACGTGTAGAATGTTCATGTTATTGTCGATATTTTTATATGTGTGGTTTGCTGCAATGAGGTGGTTTGCAAAGGTGGATTCTGTAGTGGCCTGGAGTGCCTTTGTGTGTTCAATGTATCTCTGTTTGAAGCTACGTCCTGTCTGGCCTATGTAGAATTTGTTGCAATTTAGTTTGTAAACACCGGGTAGATCGAATTTGTTTTGTGCTTTGAGTGTGTGTTCTGTTTTGTTAGTAGTTTTGTAAGCGATTCTGTATTCTGCTTTTTTGAATTTGTGGGCTATTTTTTTAGTTTGTTTGTTGATGTATGTTAGTGTTATGAATTTGTTGTTTTCTGTCTTTGTCTGTTGTTTGTTTGTGTTTTGTGTAGGAGTTTATTGACTATTGTTCTGTCATATCTATTAGATTCTGCTAGATATTTTATCATGTTTAGTTCGTCTTTGTAGTCTTTTTCATCTAGGGGGATGTTGTTAAGTCTATGTATCATGGTTCTGAAGGCAGCTAGTTTGTGTTGTATTGGGTGATTGGAGGAGTTGTGTATTAGTGTGTCAGTTGTAGTCGGTTTTCTGTATATACTGAATTTGTGCCTGCGTTCAAGTTTTGTGATAGAGAGGTCTAAGAAGTTTATGGTATTGTTGTGTTCGTATTTGGCAGTAAAGGTTATGTTTTTATGTATTTTGTTTATGTGCATTAGTAACTGTTCACATTGTCTTTTGTTTCCCCTGTATAGTATTAGAATGTCATCAACGTATCCGTGCCAATATAGTATTTTATGTGAGTGTCACAAACAATGACAGACACTCACATAAAATACTATATTGGCATACTATATCGTCGGCCACATCACCTTCACAATTAAAGGGCGACAAGAGAGCAAAAATTAAGGCTCATCCAATAAACAAAGTACTTAATAAATGCAAATGTGTAGATTTTTGAATGAAACCACATCCAGCAAATGTCTTAACAATATTTGTTAAGTAAAAATTAAGAAATTTACACCTGGAAACATGGAAGCAGAGGAACAAGCTGGTTTTCGGGCGGGGAGATCAACCATAGATCACTTATTTTGCTTGACGCAAATCATAGAAAAGAAAACTGCTGTAAACCAAGAAGTGCACTGCCTATGTGTTGACCTTAAGAAAGCATGTGACAGTATTCCGCACACCAAGCTTTGGCTGGCTATTCAACGAACAAACATCGCCTCCACTTTAATCGAAGTGGTTAAGACTCTATACAACGGATTGAAAGCGCACGTAAAAATTGGAAGTAAAGTCTCAAAAGGATTTAATGTTAGTAAGGGTCTGAAGTAGGGATGTGTCTCTCACCGACGCTTTTTAAAATATACCTGGAACAATCCCTCAAAACCTGGAAAAAGAAATACCACAAAATGGGGATACCTCCAATTGACAGCACAGTGTACACACTGTGTTTTGCTGACAACCAAGTCGTGGTAGCACAGGACTATCACAACATGGAATACATGATACGAAAACTTATAGAGGATTATAAGCTATGGGGGCTTGAAGTAAACGCAAAGAAAACAGAGTACATGTGCATTGGTGGAGAACAGAAGAATTTAATTTTAGAAGACGAACAAGAAATAATAAATTGCAGTAGCTATAAATATCTAGGAACAACAGTTACACAAGATGGTAGTCTAGATAAAGTGATAAGAGAAAGAAATACCCTGGGGAAAAAATCAATAGCATTGCTGAACAACATATTGTGGGACCAACAAATATGAAAACAAAATAAACATCGTATATACAATACAATCGTGAAACCAATTATGTCATATGGGTGTGAAATACGGCCATTAATACAAAGAACAGAAAAGTTGTTGGAAGCTACGGAAATGGATTATTGGCGAAGAGCGGCAGGGAGGTCAAAACTGGAAAAAGTAAGAAATGTCAGAATCCGGGAGATAATGGGGGTACAATACTCTATTACTATAAATAGAGTCGATGATATAAAAACAAAACAGCTAAGCTGGTTTGGCCATGTACAAAGAATGCCGGATAATCGACTCCCCAAACAAGTTTTGAGATGGACACCATACGGTCATAGGGGAAGAGGAAGGACCTAGGTTGAGTTGGAGAGAAGGCATTAACCGGGCAATGAGAGATCGGGAATTGGAAGAAGAATCTTGGTTAGATCGAGACCAATGGAGACTAGGGATCGGAAGACGTAGGATAACGTTATGAACAGATATATATATATATATATATATATTTAGTCACTTTCTGCTACAGTCCGTTTCTTGATGTATATAATACATTTAATATTTATAATTAAATTTACCTCAAGATGTTATTTTTTTCCTTTTTTGGAACATGTTTCGGGTGCTATCTTGTACCCATCCTCAGCCTTCCGGTTTTTTTGTCTGGTGAAGTACATATGTGTTGTTGGTTGACTATTATTATTGTGGCTTCCTGTTGGCTTCTGGTATTTCAAATTGGTTTTATTGTGTGTGATTGTGGTGTATGTGTTAGTTTTTTGTGTATTTTCAATGTTGAGTGCTTTGAATATTGTGTCATGTTTTGTATTGATTTGTATTTGTTCAGGTATTAGTTTGTTTTCTGTTTTATGTTTGTATATTTGTAAATTTTGAAATATAATGAACATTTGAGAAAATTTACAAATATACAAACATAAAACAGAAAACAAACTAATACCTGAACAAATACAAATCAATACAAAACATGACACAATATTCAAAGCACTCAAAATAATAGTAAAGGAATGAAATGTATGTTAAAAAACAGTACCTAATAACTGGTAAAGAAATGTTCATTTAAATTTATGAATAGGGTATGGCTGAAGGAAGCATACAGTCCATAGGCCTAGTTGTTATATTTTATATATTAAAGAATAGTAAATAATAGCCATATTGTTGACAATGGCAAGTTAAATAAATAAGCAAATAAATCAATTCAGAAATAATAAACACTAGAAAATCAGTTAGGAAATAATTGACAAGCCAAAATATAGAAAATAATCTTGACACATAATCAGTACACAAACAAATTCAAAACACAATAACCAATAAACAAATCAATTATAACAACAAAACAAAACATTTTGTAGTAAAATGAAATATAATTTGTATAAAATAGGTAAAAAATAATCAATGGCAACTTAGGCCTAGGAAATGCCTAACTGTCAATAACAAATAACTGCAAATTGTATAAAATCCACTAGGAAATTAACAAATTCAAGGCGAGTAAATAGCCAAGAATAACTTGTAAGTCATTTTAAAAGAAATATGTTAGAATAAGGAATTAAATTAAAGGAGAACTGTAATTACCAAATATTAAAATATGTGTACAAACATTAATATTTTGAAGAACCCGACCTTAAGGGATATCAAAATAATCTTTGAAAGGAAATAATAACAGTAGTGATAATATTTAATATGTAGGGAAGAAGACTGAAGAATATAAGCAATCAGAAGAGATACAGCTATTTTGAATAAAAATTCAAATTTGATAACAATGGTTATAAGTCAAAATTAACCAATCAGAATTAATTGGTAACCATGACGACAGACGTTTGGTTATGAATTTACCGTTAGATTTCTTTACTTGTAATGTGACGCTCTTGCTAAATAGACGCCAAGTATTGAACGATCAAAATTCTAATTTAAAACATCAAAATAGTAAACGAAATTACCACCATTGAACGAGAAGTAAGCAGACGATGACTGAGACCAATTAACTGATGTCGAAGACCAAATGAATAAAAAAGAAATGAATAAATTGATCCGATTAATTTGTAAAAGATGCCAGATGCCCTAGACAATTGAAAATTAAATATGATTGCAGCCTAATTACTTTTTACCAGATCAACCGAGTTCATCCAGTCTGCTGATGTGTTAAGTATCAATTAAATTAAACAAATTTCCGAATAAACTCACTTTAAAGATTTCTCACAGTAATATGAACTCTCACTAAACTGCACATAATTTCTTTCAAACATTAAAATAAAAAACTAAGACACTGAAAATTTGTCAACTAGTGAAGTTAACCTGTTGTTAGTTTACAAAATTTTGAAACACTATTACTACACTCCATGAACACGTTATAACTACACATTCTATTATTTAAGTATATATGATGTAAGGTTGTGTATTTTTATTGTTGTAATCATTAATAATCCTTTTAACGTAATCACAAGAATCCAAGATGATTGAACGAAAACATTTGTATACGACTTCGACAGACGCCATTATTGTTTGTCTGTTACGTTCAAAGATCAATTTGTCAAACCCAGAGATTTTGTCTCATATAAATTACCGGTGCAAATGTATTACAAAAGAAAACATAATTTGTATTAACCTGAATAATTAATAATCAACAAATAATAAACAAGTACTGAGTGTAACCACTGTGTTGTAATTTCATTAGGATGGTGTATAATAATTTGTGTACATTTTAGAGAACAGTTAGTACTGACGGCAAGCGCTCACATAGCCAAAGCAACGAACTACTGGCCCGATTCAGACGGCCAAGTCAAGGCGGGAACAAATTGAATTCTCCACACCGCCTGAGCTGCGCTTGTCATACAGTCATAAATTTTTAAATTGTTTTAAATAAACAATTTGGCGCCACCCGGGATTTTCACACCCCTAGTGAACAACAGGTAAGGACTTCGATATCTGGTTATTCATACGTTCGCGACGAACACAATCAGCGTAAGTTACGTTCCAAAGCGACGACGGATTGATAAGACACGTTACACTCTGACACTTAGACACGTTTAAGATTAGATGGACATTATATATATATATATATATTAAAGTATTTAATATATATAAATATATATAAATATAATATAAATTATATTTATATATATTATATATTATAAATATTAAAGTTATATATATATATATATATATATATATATTGCGACGATACGTTTAGCATAAGTATATGTATCAACCCCTGACTGAGGTATGATAACATACGAACGTACGTATGAGATGTAAAAGATGTAAGTAATAAAAATAATGTATTAATTAAGCGTTAGGTACAAGAGATAATAAAAGAAATAAACGTATTAATTAATTTTAAATAAATAAATAATTGTAAGTGAGCCTGCATATGGAATTAAAAGCCTAGTTGGTTTTTAAACGCAGCGAAGGGGAGAAAAAAACACGCGCCGACCGGCATGGGTGACGTCATAGCGATAGGCAGCCGCGTGTGTATCAGTCTGCGTGTGTGTGTGTTAGTGTTAGAGTGTAAACGAAGAACAAGTTGAATTATGCATACGATTGTGGAAAATTTTATACAGTTTTTAAGTACTGAATGAAAACCAGAAGTCACACGAATCAGAGACATATGTAAAAATAAAGCTGGCACCTGGCGCTACAATTAGACATTAAGTGGTCTATGATCATGGGAACCGTTCAGCCACCGTGTGAAATTTTGCCATAACTTCCATAGTTTACACACCTTAATGTTCATAATTTGCAGAAGTTAAGTTTAATATTGTACCTAACGATTTGTAAAATAATATTTAAATAAGATTTAAACATGTTATAATTGCATTATATTCAGATCGAATATAAGGGTTCAAATAATAATTAACCCACACAAAACAATTAATAATATGATAATTTGAATTTTTAAAGAATAAATCAAATGAATATGATTTTATTAAAACAGTTGTACTAATTTCACAACCAATACTAAATCCTCTGTACTCTTTACTTGTATTACAATTATATAACGGATATTCACGTGCTTATCCAAACTCAATCAACTACCAAAGCCTGCGACCTAGCTGGGAAACATCAAGGTAAATACTGCAGAAGAAGAGTATACCTTCGAGACGTGGGTAAGTGCGCACAAATGAGTAATAGCATATGTGCTAAAGTAAGTGTCTAAGAGTATCGTTTGACTCTTAGACATATATATATATATAATTTATGATGTTTTCAAATATATTTTATATAGAAAATGATATATATATATATAAAATTAAGAAATTACATATTATAATATTACTGCTATTCTGCTTGTATACATTCATTATTAACAAATATAGATTATAAAAAACGTACTAATATAAAAAATTTATAACGTAAAAATGTTATAATAAACAACGCATCGTCAAAACAATATCCTAAAGCAACATAAAGTTAAACAAAGAATTACATTAAAAGTAATAAAATAAGTCACTTACCATTGGTTCCGTATTCTAGTAATAAACACTAATATTTATTTTTAATATTTAATAAATATTTAAAATGAGACATTTTAAAATGAAACTTTCCTGGTCTTAATTTCTGCAAAGTGGGTTATTAGATCACTATAATCTAAAGACAAAGCAATGTCGTTTTCAGTTGAAAGTATCACTAGATTTGATACCTTGTCTTGAGATATTGTTGATCGTAGGTACGATTTAAACAATTTGAGCTTACTAAACGATCTTTCACAAGAAGACACAGACACTGGTAAAGTAAGAAAATTTTTTAAAGCTGTTGCTAGTGTTTTCTAGGCTTCTAATCCCATTGAAGAATTGTATTGTAGCAGTCCCTGAGTAGTAAAGTCCGTTTGTTCTCCGTTAACTTTTGCCCTTTTTAATAAAAGTACGACGTATTTCAACCCACTGAACAATTCTTCACTGTTTAGGTGATGTGGACACAGTTTTGCAAGCACTGTGCATTTAATATTGATTTGCGAAAGCTGTTCCTTAAAATGTATATCCCCATCATTTACGTACGCCTCAAATTTACAGGGGAACCCAAAGGGTTTTTCTAACTCTTTTTATGTTAGAGAAATGGCTTGAAATTGCAACTGACAGTTTGTCCAAATTTCTATTAGAGAACGTCGCATTTCTTGCCGAACGGTTAACGCAGAATCATCTGCATACTCCCCTGGCACCGTGCGCTTCTTCTTATCCTTTTTGTTATACTGACACTCCTTCATTACATACCTTCTCTGGCTCAGTAATGACATTGTCACACAGTTCATTCCTCCAAACTTTTAATTTGTCCGTTAGCGTCTCCAGAAGTGGGAGTGCTTTATTTATCCAAAGCATAACTAAGTATCTTGACACGTTATGTACAAAGTATATTTTTATACATTAAAAAATATATGCAAGTATTTTAACAAAACCAGAAAGTTTCCAGAACTTGGATCGTTAGTAACTGACTCATGATGTCCTATCAGTGCCAGATTTTGTACTGTGGCAATGACCCGTTCGAGGATTTCTTTCCATGTCTTAACTGCTTTACTAATTTGTTTCTCAAGCAGATCATCAATAAATCCCCCTTTGTTTAAAGAACGTTCCAATTCCTTCCATTCAAAAAACGCAGAGCATTTTTTCATGATCCTGAATACAGGGATTTAACTTTCACCACGACGAAAACCCATTTTTAGTATTGAATTGGCTTCTTCGACATTTTTTTTGTGTAAATAAACTGCAACAAAAGCAGAATAGAGATTTTTTTAGTTGGAGAAAAACACATCCAAGTGCGATTTACCTTTTTGCCATTTTGCAAGGTTTTATCAAACCAATACTTGTTTAAGGATCGTCCGGCTTCATCTTCAGGAAAATAGCTGTCTTTGTTCTGCAACTGACTTGTTCCTCTATTCACCATTATATCTCGGAAGGATTGAGATTTCCTGCTTGGCCAAGTTCCCATATCTTGTAGAGCAACACCGGGAACACAGTCTACATTGTTGCTAGTAATGTTCTGTCCTTCGTCGCCTGTTCTGTTTTCAAGACTGCACGATGCAACATCAACCATGGTACTAGAACCAACTGAATCTTGTAACTGTCCTTTGACACTTTCACAGTTTGAAGTACTCACGTCGATAACTTTACTGTATTTATCAACAGTCTCGTCGCTAATACCATCCATTTTATGATTGCAAGTTGATTCCTTGTTAATTGTAATATTTCAACACTCAGGGTTCGATTTTCCTTTAATAAAAGACTTCATAAACTCTTTGGAACTTGTAGTAGTTCTTAATTTTACATTAAGAAAATCTTATATTCCTATAGTTCTTAAGGAATAGTCATATCAAAGAAACAAGTTTTTTGTAGTTTTATAAACTGAAAACAATTTTTCAAGTCTATGCTCACTTTGCTGCCCTCCTGGCTATGCCACCCGGGGCGGCTGCCCCCTTGCCCCCCCCCCAGCTACGCCTCTGACTATACTCCACTACCAAATCCACCTTTGCAAACCACCTCATTGAAGTAAACCACACATACACAAACATCAACATTGACATGAATATTCTACACATGCACACAAAAGGCCGAAAACTAGACACTCTTGAACAACTAGAAATATACAAACACACAAAAACACATAAAAATGATATCCTAAATGAACAGACACAATTCAAACCACACATACTATTTGAACATATCACACCTCACACACACAACATCGAACAATGGCGCCGTCACCAAGAACAAGATGGACAGCGCTCCTAGTGGCAGCCTCTGATGACGCTTATAATAAGCGAAAACTGGTTCAGGTTATAAGGTAAAAACTTTGTGTTCTGAGTCAGTAGTATTATACTGATAATTAGTTAATCAACGGACACGTCATGGACAACAAAATCCATCTTGTTTTTTTTTTTTAATTTGTCTATTAGTGTATTATTATTATTATTATTATTATTATTTTGTTGTTGTTGTTATGTTTGTATATATTCAGATTTTCTCAGATATTCTTTTTGTGACCTTTTTGTATGTCACAATGAATTTATCATCATTCTGTGAAACATGTGTCAGGGTTTTATATATACTGATTAAAAATTGAAATGCGCTTGCTTACAGATGTAATATACTACTGAACTGCATATAGAAACACATATCGACACATATTACTGCATTGGTCTATACACAGAAATACTGCAAGGAACTTAATCATGAGATTTACTTAAGAAGAAAACATTTATTATATAATGTACACCTATTTTGAACCCAGCAGCTATGCAACTGAAGTCTATAAGAAACTTTGTTGGTAAAGCTGATTCAATCTCAAAATTCTGACAGACATGTTTGTTGAATAACACTAAGCATTTCCTAAATTTATATTGCTCTAAACCTACATCAACCTGCAATACCTATGAGACTACTTGTAGAAAAAATTACTTTTTATCTAGAAAAGTTATTGTTTCATATTAAGTCTAGGAATTTAACAACTTTATTTCTGGTATATTCCATTCAACTTATAAGTAGGCATTTGTAATTCATTTTCTATAATTATTCAGAGTTAAAATACATAAATTTTATTTCACATTTAAGCAGTCTGTATAGTTAGCCCCACACTACATTTACTCCTGCAAAGTTAGATATTTGGCTTTAAACATTCAACATACCAAGTGATAAGATAAGGTTTGAGAAAAGATAATTTGCTGGTAAGATAATTTTTTGATGAGCAATACAAAAAAATTAAAATGGCGAAATTTATTATACAAAGTGAAAATGTAATAGCATCCAACTCTATTTACAAACAATTCTGTTTAGGTGTGGGATATCGCATTAAGGTATGTGCAGTTAATTGATATATTTACTACCATAATTGTTTACAAATTTTTATTGATTTCATTACACAATCTCTACTATATACAGTAAATTGTTTAATTAATGTTTATTATTTCTGAGGTACTAGAATGTGTAAATAAATTAATATACATATGATTTGTTTATTTAATGATTCACTGAACTTTATCGTTATGCTACACAAACTTAACAATAAAAAGTAAATTATTTATAAAATATTTAATATTTCTGTGTTAGCTGTACTTGAGTAAATTAATAATATTCAGGGATAACCTTTATAAATGAACAACATACTTATTTATTTTCATTTCAAAACAAACATTTTTTTAAACATTGAAAAAAGTATGAAAACATGCTTTAACAAAGAGATGTTATAGCAAATAATGAAAATGTATAAAATGAATAACTTATATTGGTAATGAAAACATAAAATACACTGTATAAATTTTAGTTTGGCAAATCATATTTGTTTATTTTACAATGTAAATTTGTATGTTTACTTTCAAATTTCAAAACAAACAAAAATTGTATTACAGTCTTAGCAGATATTGCCTCCCCAACAATGTTGAACAAAATGCTTCAACAAAATGTAGGCCTCCATCAAAGTTAAAACAAATACAAATGTCTGCATTTAAACTTTATATTACAACAAAATAAAAAAATATACATTTTAAAAATACATTCTTTATTTTCAATAAAAAGTATTTACTAATTTATGTTTAGTCTATCCTTGAGGATGTGTCAGTTTTTTTTTTACTCTGATACAAGCAAAATTCATTATTAATTTGAAATTGACACAGTAACTCCGAATTTGATAATTTAATGTACGGTACGGTAATTTTTTATTATATAAATTTTATGTTCATTTTATATTTATTTAATTTCATGGTACATAATTTATTGCAGTTTTTACTAGTTTCATGATTTATGAGTTATATTAATTATGTGAAAATTCGGTGGAGGAATTTATATACAGTGAAATCATATTAAATGGAGTGATAAATTAGTATAGTATTACAAAAATATTAATTTGTGCTATCATAATGGAGAAAATAATACTTTTTACATTTATTCAACTGGATTTGAAGGCACAGCAGTGATAAACAGTGATTAATCTTGGGCGGTGAACAAATGGCATAAAGATATAGTCAGTGAAGGTAAATTAATTTGTAAGGTGAATGTAGTATTATATGTCCAGTGGTGTTCTAATAGGACATTCTTGCATTAGAAACTTTCATGGACAGCAGCAGCTCACAGATAAAATTATTGTTTGATCTGTGCAAAAGTATATTTATAACAAAGAAGGTACACATTTTTTAATTAAAGTCATTCCACATTTTCTGCTGTTTATGATTTTGTGAGTCTTCTTTTTCTTCTTCTTCTTTCTTGTCCTTGATATTATTTGTTTTTTGTCTTAGTTGTTTGTCTATACTCTTGTCTGTATTATTACTATTATTATTAACAACAATAACAATATTTTACTTGTTGTTTTTTGTTGGCTCTGTTCTTATTGTTGTTGTCATCTTTGTTATTGTTACTAAATTTAATCACAACTACTCAAAGTATTATAAATAAATATAGGCCTGTAAATAAATAAAATTCATTTTATAGCCAATGCATGTTGTTTTTATAACCTTACAAAAGATTAAACAATCTGAATATTTTGACCTCATACTGTTGATAAAACTGATTACAGAAATAATTTTTTGTATTATATATTGTTAAAGTTTGTGTACTTTGGTTTATGTGTGTTGTGTGTGTGTGTGCGCGCGTGCACGCGCCAATAGCACAGAGCAGGGATTCTAAACCACTGAGTTGCACACCCAAGGGTTAATCACAAATATTGCAATTAAGGATCCAAAACATATTTTAAAAAATTACAAAATTTCTTTTCATAAATTATTTCTGGATTTTGTTGTCCATGATGTGTCCATTGATTAACTAATTATACAACTATCACTACTGACTCGGATGACTAATTTTTTATTGATAAAAATGTTAAACTTTTAAAATATAGCCTGAAGCAGTTTTTGCTTAATACAAGCTTCATGAGCCTCTGATGAAGCTTATAATAAGCAAAAACTGGTTCAGGCTATAAGGTAATAGTTTAACATTTTTACCACTAAAAAATTAGTGATGCAAGTCAGTGGTGATATATTTACAATAAATTACAGTATTTATTTCAACTAATATTTACAACAAGAACAAAGTGGAAACCATGCATAGTGTATATTTACTGACGTACGAGAACCATAAAACATCCAAGAATATTCTGCCTGTCTGTCCAGTATAAAAACTATTACAGTCTTCGAACTCTATACAAGGAACATCTGTATAAGGGTGACATTAGGAATATTAAATCGAACTTTGCCTTACATGTCATCAATCATAACCATAATTATTCCAGTTTTCAAAATAGTTTCAAACCACTGCATTTCTGCAAAAAGAGCAAACTCATGGACACCCTGGAAGTTTGAATTTACAGAGCCTCCAACACTCAGGGTGATCAGCTTCTGAATAAAAAACTTTCTTTCAAATCCAACGAGCTATATGATACAGCTATATGCTTGCTAGAACAATATGACAGATAAGTGCGGGCACAGTATGATGTGGAATCGTTAGTCACTCGCGAGATCTGTAGCGATGCGCATTGTGAGATAACACGGGTTTGAAGTCGCTTAAATAACGGGATGTGTGTGACTTTTATTAATTGACGTGCTCCATGTGAGTGAATACATTTTATCACCTGATGATGGGACTATAAGTCTCGAAACAACGTGTTGTGTATAAAATAAAAAAAATAAGTTGCAAGGAAGGGAACCTGGATACACAAAGTAATTTTCACAATTTAATTGTACATGCAACTTGGAGACCACAACAACTATGCATACTAGTAGTACACATTATTTACTGCATGTTTAATGTTTCAGGGATGACATCATGGAGGTCTGTAACACTGACTGAGAAAGTTGTAACACAGTTATATAAAACCAACCCAACATGGAGTAAAAGACACGTCCAGTCATTATTACCAAAATGCTCGGTCATACATTCTACAAAATTTTACTCAACACACATTGTCAAGTCACCATACAAAGATTGCGACATACCTGAAGTTACTTTGAATGAATATTTATTCAGCAGATTTGAGAAATTTGCTGATTATCCAGCAGTGGTAAGTAACAACACACCTTGTGGATTTCCTGTGTCCTCTATACATATATCTAAACAGTTCCGAAACTTCATTGACATGGGCTTTATGAAAGTGGGTGGTTCTAGAGTCATGGTTTTGGGATAGGGATTGGGAGGGAGATTCCCATACTGGGAAATTCTGAGAGGGTTTGGAATAATTTTATTTTGGCAGTTTGTTTAATGTTAATATTGAAAGTTCAACTGAAGACATAATTATTAAATATAATTACTTCACTACCGACTCAGAACAACAAGTTTTTAATAGGTAAAAACGCAAAAGTGTTACCTTATAGCCTTAACCGGTTTTTGCTTTTAAAAAGCTTCTTTTCAGCGGCTGCCATTGGGCGCATTGGGCGTCTGTCTTGTTGTTGGCAACTGTATTGACTTTTGAAAGATCGATGTTGTGTGCATGAGGTGTGATATGTTCGAATAATGCATGTGATTTGAATTGAGTCTGTTCGTTTAGGATGTCGTTTTTATGTGTTTGTATATTTCCAATTGTTCTAGAGTGTCTAGTTTTGTCCTTTTGTGTGTATGCGTAGAATGTCCACGTTATTGTCAATGTTTTTGTATGTGTGGTTTATTTATTTACATAACAATAACTATTTAGACCTTGTAGAAGGTCTTCAACAAAGTGTAAGTGAAGCTCTTATCCCTAATGTAATTGGGTATAACAGTTCAACAACAGTATCATTATTGTTAGAAATAATACCACTTTAGATCAAATACAGTCTTTTCTTAACAGAAGTAAATCATATATAAATATATATTATATGAAAAAATGTAAACATTTTTATCTATTATTTCTTAATCAGTAACTCATTGAGTTGTTGCAGGATTCTTCTATAATATATATATATATATATATATATATATATATATATAATAAAATTATAATTACTTCTGTAAGTAGATGTTCTTATTTTGTTGTTGTATTAATTTTACCTGATGCATGTTTCACAGAATATACCTGTATCTTCAGAGGTATCTAAATGAAAAGTTTCCAAATATATTTTTAGCTGTACATTTAAGATTTTTATTTAATTACTTTATTTAAGACATGTAAATCTTTATTACCTTTTTAATTTTATGCCAAATCTCCTGTTGTCCTGTTCAATATCTGATACATAAATTTTGTAATTATTATAAAAACAATAATGTTGAAGTTCTTAGAAAGGTGAAGAAAAATAGGGAAGATATTAACACAGTGAAGATAAAAAAGCTTCAGTATCTGCTACATCTCATGAGAAATGAACAGAGATTTTACTTATTGCATTGATTACTACAGGGAAAAGTACTTGGAAAGAGAGGAGTTGGTCGACCAAGAATATCATGGCTGAGAAATTTAAGGACCTGGTTTGGCATGAATACAACTGACTTATTCTATGCAGCAGTGGAGAAAGTTAAAATAGTCTGTATTATACCCAACATCCGAAACGGGTAGGAACTATCAGAAGAAGATAAGAACAATACTGTTTGTAGGTTTAACACACACACACACACACACACACACTGTCTTCCTCATCTTCTTTTCTCTTTCTTCTAAACTGCAAGGAAAAGGTTGCTAAACCTGTTCTGATACCCATGTCGTATCTGAGTGTCCCACATCTCTTTACTGGACAACTGCTTTAGCCAATCTGTCCTCCATTATTAGCTGCAAGTGGTGGTATCATTGTCTTCTACAATTGAAATTATTACATTGATGCCTTCCATGTCCACTCTAAGCTCTCCCCTTTTATTTTCTTTCTTTGTCAGTCTTGGAGTGTTCAGCTTAAACTATTCCAAAGGAATTTCATTTCAGCTCTGTGAATTTTACTATGTATGTAGATTGATATTATGTGTTTTTAATTCGCTCACATCATCCAACACTGGAACAGCAGCAGCGGCCTATGAAATTTTATACATGTATTGCTTCTGGCCTTATTTCTAAGACATCTATGTATATAGCACAAATATTCTAAAATTATTGATTCCTTTATCGCTTTACAATTTTCATAGCTAATGTCACTCTTCAAATATTTTAAATGACTCACTTTACCAAAGTGTTGTCATCTAAAACAGTTTTAGTCCTCACTGTTTATTTTCCTTTGAAAGCCAGTTAGGGTAAACACATCTGCTCTTTCCCTTTAGATTTTAAATGGATATTTTTTTGCTTTTAGTGTCAAGTGAAATAGTGATCATTGCAATTCGTCTTCACATTCTGTTAATAATTTTATCATCAGACTGTAGTAGAAAACAAATAGTCAAATATTTGTTAAGATGTATTCCAACTTGTATTTACTTTGGGATTCCATGTTCTCAACATATTGTTAAAATATATACTAAACAAAGTGGTAAGACAGACAGCACCTTAGATAACTCGTTTAATCATTAAATTGTTATCAATAATTAAGTAACCATCAAAATTCAGAACAATTGGTGTGTCTTGGTAAAGCATTTAATTGAATTTATTTCTGATAACACTAAAAGTTCATCCATTCTGTAACTGAGACTGGTGGAGCCACTGAATGCGCGACAAATCTCCTCTTTTTCAGTAGATTTTGAATGTGTATTTTTTTGCTTCCAGTAACTGAAAGAGTGGCGATTGCAATAGGAAGTTAACAATCAAATATTTGTTAATGCACGTCAAATATATGTCTGGATATGCATGTTTTTTTTAAATACAACTATTATATTAATGACTCGGAACACAAAGTTTTTTATAAGTAAAAACATAAAGTTTTACCTTACAACCTGAACCGGTTTTCACCTTTAAAAGGCTTCTTCAGAGGTTGCCGCTGGTAGCGCCGTCCGTCCTGTTGTGGGCGACGGAATCGAATTTCGAAAGGACGGACATATAAGAATCGCCCACAACAGGACGGACAGCGCTACCAGCGGCAATCTCTGAAGAAGCCTTTTAAAGGTGAAAACCGGTTCAGGTTGTAAGGTAAAACTTTATGTTTTTACTTATAAAAAACTTTGTGTTCCGAGTTGTGAATATAATAGTTGTCTAAATATCACTATAATATTGACGACTCGGAACACAAAGTAACGGACACGTCATGGACAACGAAATCCAAGAATAATAGTTGTATTTAGTTAAGTAACGGACATGTCATGGACAACGAAATCCATGTTTTTTATTTGCACTGCTCTAGAGTATGCATGATTTTTCATGTATTTCATATTTTTTTCTATGAAAACTAGGTAATGTTTACTGAAAGCTTATATCATGTAAAAGTTCAATTCTTTGTTGTTACATTGACATAAAAAATTACAATATAACGATGTCTAATAGTTATTAATTTAAAAAATGCATTTTTCACTTGCAAACAAGTTTTATGGAAGCTTTAAGTCAGTTTGCGTTTATAAACGTTACATAAGATCCAATTTAAATTAATTATGGTATATAAACCAGTATAATATTGTGACGTATAGACCTGGTTTTGGCGTAGCCCATAGCAACCACTTCATGTTTGTAATCGTACTGAATAAATCACGTTTACTCCTTTATTTTAAATTAAGATTATTAATTATAGAACCTAACATTACATGGTGTCAGAAGTGGTTAAAATCACACAATTAACTGAAAAAGGAGTAAAAAAGTTGCAAGATGACAACAACAAACGCAAATGAAGCAGTAACTGGAACAAACCGCCAGGTAACCTACAAATCGAGCTTGACAAATCTACGAACTGGAAAAAGTGGTTACAGCAGTTCGAATGGTATGCAACTGTCATCCAGCTAGATAAGAAGCCTGCTGAAGTCCAAGCTGCAACGTTTATGGCGATTATAGGGCCAGACGCAATCGAACTTTACAATAATTTCAACCTTAGCGATGCTGACAAAAAATAGGTTGGAAGTCATCAAAGAAAAGTTTAAAGAGTATATCGCACCAAAAACAAACATTTCTTTTGAAAGATATATATTTTTTAAGATTGAAAAAAATGAAGATGAACAGTTCAAATAATTTTTAACAAGAATAAAAAAAACAAGCAAGCAAATGTGAATTTGGCACGCTACTTGATGAAATGTTAAAAGACAAAATAATATTTGGAATTAAATCTAGTCAAGTAAGAGAAAAACTACTAACTGAGGACAAACTCGACTTGACAAAAGCTATAGCTATCTGCAAAACTAGCGAAAAAGCTTCCAAACAACTGGATGAGTTTGAAGACAAAAGTAAAGCAGATAAAATTTTAGCAGTCAAAGGCAAGAGTACCAAAAATAAAGATCAAAATCAGAGTTTTGACTGCAAAAGATGTGGTTCAAATCACAAAAGCAAAGAATGCCCAGCTTTCAATAAAAAATGAGCTAAGTGCAGTAAGACTGGTCATTTTGCCAAAATGTGTCACACTAAGAAAAACTGTGATTCCAAGCGCAAAAACAAAGTGAACATGTTAGAAGAAAGTTCAAACTCTGAAGATGAAATATACATAAGTACCATAAGTGCTGGTGAAAGGAAAGACTGGACTGAAATAATTCAAGTTGGCAACATAAAGTTTTCTGTCAAACTTGATACTGGTGCAGAATGCAATGTATTACCTAGGCATCTAGTGGATAAAACCAAAGCTAGTTTACAACCAAGTCGTACAAAAAATTTAATAAGTTATACAGGCGACAGAATGACAGTTCTAGGTGAAGTAAAACTACAGTGTAAATTAACAAACGTAGAAGCAAAAGTCTTATTTAAAGTAGTACAAGAAAAAGTTACACCAATCCTAGGACTCCAAACTTGTGAAAGATTAGGACTTGTTGCAAGAGTAGAAACTTAAAAAAAAGTCAATCTACAGATGATATATTTGAAGGGTTAGGCTGTTACAAGGATTATGAATATGACATCGACCTGATCGAGAACCCTAAATTCGAGATAAAACCCTCAAGGAGAGTTCCACATGGAATAAGAGACGAGGTAAAGCAATAACTCGACAGGATGGTAAAGTTAGATGTCATCAAACCTGAAACAGAGCCTACACCTGCAGTGAGTCCAATAGTGGTAGTTAGACAAAAAGGTAAATTAAGAATCTGCATAGATCCGTCAGACGTGAACAAAAACATGTTGAGGTGGCATTTTCCTCTTTCTACAATAGAAGAGATATCAGCTGATATCAAATGATCAGAATTTTTTGCATTACTAGATTGCATGAAAGGATTCTGCCAAATTAAACTGTCAAAAAGAACACAAAAGATATTAACATTTGCCACACCATGGGAAAGATATTCTTTCAAGAGACTTCCTTTCGGCGTATCCTCAGCGCCTGAAATATTTTAAGAAATTTTAACAAATTTACTTAGTAAATTCAAAAATGTAAGAGTGTCAATCGACGACATCTTTATACACACAAAAAACAGAAAAGAGTTACACAAAACAGTTGGCGAAGTCATCGAAGTGCTAAAAATTTCAGGCTTTAAACTGAATAAAAACAAGTGTATTTTTGAAGCAAAAAGCTAAATTTTTTGGGACATTGTTTCAGCCAAAGGACTAGAAGCAGACCCAGAAAAAGTAGAAGCCATACAAGCTATGAAAACACCAACAAATAAAAAAGAGTTACAGAGACTCTTAGGAATGATAACCTACCTAAACAAGTTTATTCCTAACATGTCAGACCTAACAAATCCACTAAGAGATTTGTTACATAAAGACACAAGTTTTACCTGGGAATTCCATCATGAAGAGGCACTCAGCAAGATAAAACAAGTACCAATGAGTCCACCAGTACTAAGATTATATGATGTAAACAAACCTGTAACTCTAACAGTTGACGCAAACTCAAAAAACTTTGGGGCAGCACTTCTTCAAGAAGGCCAGCCAGTAGCTTATGAAGCCAGAACACTGACTAAATCTGAGCAGAATTATCCTCAGATTGAGAAAGAACCACTCACTATATTATTTTTATGCAAAACGTTTCACGAGTATGTATACGGTAAAACACTAACAGTGGAATCAGATCACAAACCGCTTGAGACAATCTTCAAGAAAAATATACAATCAGCTCCAACAAGACTGCAACGTATAATGCTTAATCTTGCACCATATTCACCAAACGTTATGATTAAAAAGGGCACAGAAATACCTCTGGCAGATTTCTTAAGTCGTGACTGTGATGCTTCTAAGTTAAGATATGACCAAGAAGAGAACCTCAAAGTAGCAGTCATTCTACCAATTTCATTGGATGCTAAAGGGGAGTTAATTCAAGCAACAGAAGAGGATCCACATTTACAGTTGCTACTTAAAACAATAATGCACGGGTTTCCAGAAAGAGCCGATGAACTTCCTGCAGAACTGCGACATTACTTCAACTTCAAAGAGGAATTGACATATCTTAAAGGACTAATTTTTAAAGGTGAAAAAATTATAGTACCAAAAACACAAATACCCAGAATGTTACACAGTATCCACCAAGGACATCTAGGAATACAGAGCTGCTTAAGGAGAGCTCGTCAATCACTTTACTGGAGAGGACAATATGATGATATTGTAAAACTAGTCAGTGGCTGTTCTATCTGCGAACAAACACAAAGAGACAATACCAAAGGTACAGTGCTAGTTAAAAGGATCCCCACACTTACTTGGCAAATAGTTGCATCAGATCTATTTGAACTGCGATAGTTATTCAGGATACTTAAGACTTTCAACAACTAAAAAGTCAATCATCCTGTAAAGTTATCGAACAGTTTAAAAAATGGTTCTCCACACATGGTATACCTGAAGTGCTCGAAACAGATAATGGCACACAATACATGTCCAAAGAATTCAAGGACTTTCAAAAAGAGTGGCGTTTTAACCATGTCATGTCCAGTCCACATCACCATCAAGGCAATGGTCTAGCCGAAAAAACAGTTCAAACTGTGAAGAATCTACTAAAAAAATGCAGCATTGACAAGTCTGATGTCCAACTTGCTTTCTTAAATTGGAGAAATACACCAAGAAACGACAGCTTAGGTTCTCCAAATCAGAATCACCAGATCACCGATACCCACAACAGGCAGCAATTTAAAACCAAAGATAGTTCAAGGAGTCACATCCGAATTTGAACATCTACAAAAGAAGCAAGCTAACTACAGCAACAAACACACTAAACAACCAGTTAATTATGAACATAATGATAAAGTCAGACACAAAGTTGCTCACCGCCAATGGGTGGGAGCAAGGGTGATAGAAAAGCCTGAAAGTCTGCCAAGATCCGTAATCATCCAAACAGATCAAAGGCCAAATTTTAAGAAGAAACTTCAGTCATCTGCACAAAACACAAGCAGACCCCTGGCCAGCAGTAACAGAGTTGTACTTCCTGAAACCAAATATGCTGACAAACCTGCAGAAGTACAAGTTCAACCACAAGCTCAATCACCTGCTGCCCATAAGTCACTCGCTGCATCCACTCCTACATCACCAAAGCCTAATGTCAACAGGGATACTTCAAAGTCCTGCCTCGATCAGCAAGAGAACCATTCACAGCAGTCAAACACTAGTAATCAACCAACCCAGCGATCATCAAGATTTGGAAGAGTAATAAAACCAATAAATAGACTCGATTTGTGATACTTATTATATAATTTCAGTGTACGATCATAAGTATTATTTAAGTATAAACCAATGTTCTTATTTTATTTATAAAGAAAGGGAAATGTGACGTATAGACCTGGTTTTGGCGTAGCCCATAGCAACCACTTCATGTTTGTAATCGTTGTACTGAATAAATCATGTTTACTCCTTTATTTCAAATTAAGATTATTAATTATAGAACCTAACATTACAAATATACTATCTAATCTGCGGACAGCCCACGAGTCTGTGCGATTGCCATACGACTTGATGGCACGAAACTAGCTACCACAAGCACCATTATTAACGTGTGGCGGCAGATGTGGAATGGGCGGCAGTTCAAACTTTCTCAGTAGTCATATAATAACTCATGACTTTCATTTTTGTTCAAATAACGATCCTTAGAATCCATACTGCATGCTTGTAAACAGCACCTCAGTCCACAGAATGGCTGTGAAAAGATGATTCCTATTTGCAATAAACAGAATTTAAAACGCAAAATTGCTGTGATGTTTTTCTTTTTTTGTGTGTGTGTGAACTAAATATGTGAGAGATTACGTTCCAGTTTATGCAGCCTGCAGATTTTATGTAACTAAATTTCTACACACACAAATAGACACACCCGTGGAAAGCGTTTGCATCATACATTGGGAGAAAAAAGCCTGACCGTGGTTTTCATGGCTAACATAATCAAAGTGTTAAGCTGTATTTCAATACTTACTTTGTGGTTTCATCTTCTCGACATGTTGTCGAACATTATGTTTTTGAAGTCTTATTCCGGTATGGACCACGTCAAAAAATGTCTTGTATGACAACGTTTCACTCATATTACAATGAGCATCCTCAGGTCTAAGTCATCACTTATCCTTGGTCACTTAGACCCGAGGATACTCACTGTAATATGCGTGAAACGTTATCATACAAGATATTTTTGACGTGGTCCATACTGGACGAAGACTTCGAAAACATAATGGACACCGGCCACGGAAGCCTACATGAGAATACGTTGTCAAACACAATATGTATTAAACAAGGTGGGTAAAGGAGTTAGGTAGGAGTTCTCTACCTAACTCCTTTAATAACTAAAATGGCGTCCAATAATTGATTAACCATCAAAATTAAGAACAATTTTGTGTCTTGGTAAAAGCACTAAAATTAATGTATTTCTGATAACACTGAAAAGTTCATCCATTCTGATACTGAGACTGAGTGGAGTCACTGAATGGTTGACACTTTGTCTTGTACTACAGGAATGTGGCGTCATTGGCAGAACGTACACTTACTGGCAGCTGCAACAGTTGAGCAAGAAGTTTGCTGTTTCCTTGCTAAAGGCAGGACTAAAGCCAGGACAAGTGTTGTCCATTGTGTTGACCAACTGTCCAGAGTTTATTGTTGCAGTGCTGGGTGGATTGGAAGCCGGCCTTGTTGTGTCTCCATGCAACCATTCTTACACACCAGGTAAAATGTACCCGACTTCTACATTAATAAATTATTCACAAATATGTAAATAATAATGACTCCATAATTTCTGAATGAAGTATAGAAGCCAAAACGTGAAGGATCTAAGTGTCACTACCATATGAATTAATTGACTTCGCTGGATTTTGTTGCCCATGACGTGTCTGTTGATTAACTATTCATAAATATAATACTACTGACTCGGAACACTAATTTTTTATTGTTAAAAATATAAAATTTTTAACTTTTAGCCTGAACCAGTTTTTGCTTATTACAAGCTGCATCAGACGAGTGCTCCTGAGCCTCTGATAATTAATTAATTTGCATCTCATAAATTCTAAGCTTAGCTGTGAGACTTTTAAATTTATTCTCAAAATTTTAATATTGTATCTTCGTTCTATCTGTGACCTTTTTTGAAAAATAATTTACTGGGGACTGATAACAGGCTGAAAACAGTAAACATTAAAATCATACTGCATTTTTTATATATCTTCCTTCAAACCAAAATATTGGTCTTTCCTTTATTTACACAATGTTCAAATTTGCTTGTCTCTTTGTCCAACCTTTTGAAGGATTCTCTAGTGGCAAAACTCTTTTTACTAGGCCCCCCTGCAGGAATGACCCCCCCCCCACCTACCCTTACTTAATTCATGCTATTGTTCCCTCTTAAATATTAACCCCTCCTTATAGTTGTAGCAACTACTAACATTATATATAAAGTTAACAGAATACATTCTATTCTAAGACTGTTCAAAATCTCTTCTTCTAAGCCTAGGCCAGTTTGATCGGTCACTTCTGTAAATCCTAAAAAGCTTTCATGAAGTTGGTGGGCCTTCCAGCTTCATCTTCAGAAATTGAGACACATCTGATTATTTGACTCAGTTGATCTTTTCTATTAATCTCTTATGTAGTATCCATTATTGCAGAGAAAAACTGAGCAGACTCACTATATTTTTAAATAATAGTTTTATTATTTTTAAATAAAAGCTGAATGAGTTCGTTTTTAATTTTGGAACTCATATACTTCACACTATTCTTCAGACTGCTGATTACCTCTTGTAACAATAGATAGTATTTACTCAAAAGATCGATAATTGCCAAAACATTTCCACTACTGGGTTGTCCTATCTTCTCTTTGTGGCATCTAAAGGCTAAATTTGAAGCTGCCAATGTCAGAGTAACATTTATAATGCAATCCAGTACTTTGGCTCATTCGTTTTCTTTTGCAGCTTATAACGAATAACAATGCAATGCAGGCCTGGCTGGTGGCCTCGGTGCATTCTTTAGATTGGAATCACTGCCATGTTGTGCAATTAGCCAAATAATTGAAACTCTCAAAATACATCATTAAGTGCTAGTAAAAAAAATAAATGTATTTGTTTTTGATGTTAAATACATATGGGGAAATTTGGTTGTACTGAAGTTCAATTGTTTATATTGTAACGTAACAAAGTTAAGGCCCCCGACGTTACATAAAAACTTTGTCAATATAACTTAAAACTATACCCACGCCGTTATTAAGGTCAGGAAGGTAAACCTCACCTAATAAATATATTAATAATGCCTAGTGAGGTTACTAGGTAATAAAATAGTAAAAATGTCTACAAATTGGTGAATTCAACGTTGGGGCTTATAAACATTCTTTAATTTAATTAGTAAAGCAGTACTGTGGCTATACAATATCCATTCATTAAAAAATAAGGAAAATGTTGAGTGGACCCCCTAGTCCGCAGTACCCTATCTCCTTTTGCGGGTCCTGTGGACTCAGCAGTTACAGCACTGATTCTCTAAATGTTCGATAAAGACCTTCCGATAACGTCATCTACAGAGCAAACACTTATCATTTTCTCATATACAATTCTAAATGGGAGTACTTCATTATCATCAAATTCAGGCTGAAGACTCATTATTAGGGCTAGGATTTTTATGTAATATCAATATGCAAAATATGTACATATTTATGTAATAATATTAGGTGAAATATGTAATATTACATAAAAAAATTTTTAAATATGTAAGATTAATTTAATTTAATTTTTATATAAATGATATATTAAACATTATATTACTTGAAGATTCCTCATTTTATTAATTATATTTTTGCAAAATAAAGTGTGGTACAATAATTAATTAATTAAGCATGTCCATATTATAGCAAACTTAAATAAATTCCATTATTATGTATGAAAAAATGCGAAAATTTAATAGAAGTTTCACAATTATTATAATTTTCATAGTCACTGTTTAAACTATCTGTCCACTAAATATTACTTTGCAGAACTCAATCTACTTACTTCACTCCGAATTGCAATGAACTATCAGATACATCTCCAAGTTTTCCATTGTCATGGAATGCCGCCGATCAGAGACGATGTTTTTGTATACAGAAAATGACCTCTCCACGTCACAGGAAGTTGCTGGTGCAAATTTAAGTAGATTAAATTTTTCAGGAGATATCGTCTGAAGGATTCTCTTCTTCGCCGCTGAGGATCTTGCACACTGCAGTCATTGTCGAGAAGCCAGGGTTTCTCTCTATAACAGACTCAAATTTCTTCATTACTTCTATTCCAACAGTCCCTTCAACAGCACTTAACTTGGATTTCACATCTTCCACAATGTCCAATGATTTCTTCAAAGGCATGCCACGAGTTTCTAATTTTAAAATACTGTCAGCAATGAATACAAAATTGCTTTGGATATAAGCTAATTGGCACTGTACTTTAGAATCACTGAAGGCACTTTGGGCGTCTCTCACTGAAACTGCTGATTTACCTGGAAACGAATCTATCACAGACTTCACATCTTTAAAATGTTCACTATAAAAGCAGGCAGCTTTTTAGATGTTTGTAGTGCTTTATTCCTAGTATGCAGGGCACTGCGCACATGTTGTTCAAGTTGTGATTTCATTGAACATGTAATCTTCTTATTACAAGCCTGGCAGAGAACCACAGCTCCATCAGTAGTGAACGAATCATCTATTGTAACCCACGACTTTAACTTCTATGATAATTTTGACGCTACAGGAGGCATCACAGGTGGAATTCAATTAAACACTGTGGTTGCCAAAGCGATACTAAACGTACGAACTCAAGAATAGTGGTAGGTACAAAAATGCTCAACTGTTTGAAAAAAACAGTTCGCCAAGAAAAACGAACAAACTGTTCTTTCTCACGCACACAAACAGTTTACTCTTTACTCTGCCCCTTCCACTTAGCCTCTCCATTTACTAGTACCCACCCCACCACGCACTCTGTTTGTAAGCAAAACGGACTGTTTTCCTAGAAACGGAGCTATTTGTCCAAAACAACTGTTGCTTATCGTTTCTGAAAACGGAGTGAAAAAGCAAAACACAATCGGCAACGAACTGTTCTTTTCTCCACTAATATCTTTCTCGGAATTCTTCCCTGACCCTTTCTCAGCAGCTTCTAAATAGCTTGGAAAATCCGTTTCAAGTACCTGAGTTTCTAGTGAACAAATATTGTCATACGGATTGTTTTAAATTACCGTATATTTCACTTGCGAAAAAATACTTTTTTTACAGTAAGAGACAGAATATTAGGGGAGCGGGATGGTGTAGCGGCTTCGCTGCTCGCCTCTCACGCCGGCGACCATGGTTCGAATCCCAGTGTGTCGGTGCGAGATTTTCAGTTGAAAAATCCCGCAGTGTCAGGAAGGGCATCTGACCTTAAATCCCCGGCCACAACTCTTACACGCCTTAGTGCGTCCAAAAAGCGACCCTGCGCAAGCGGGATAAGCTGAGGAAGTTGATGAAGAGACAGAATATGTAATTTTACATAAAAAAAGTAAAAATATGTTTAAAAAAAGTAAAAATATGTAAAAAAATGTCATTATGATCAAATATGTAAAATATGTAACAACAAAATGTCATTATATGATAGCTAAGGTTCTAATTCACGGACATTTATCATTTTTAGTTATGTATAAGCAAAGGGGAAGAATATGTATTTACATACGAATCCTAGCTCTACTCATTATGAACAAGCCAGAGCTACAAATTACATGATACAGTCCAAGTCTTATGTCAATCTATTGTTATATAGAAGAATAGAAAAGTTCACGTTTGTATCATGTGCAAACCTTGAATCTGTTCATTCCATGCTTCATGTTGCACCTTTAATCTGTGATCTCACATATTATATCATCATCATCAGCTGTGGCTCTACAACCCTCGGTGGGTCTTGCCCTGCTCCAAGAGTAGACTCCATTCTTCCCTATTGTGTTCCCTGGATTTCCAGTTTCTTATGTTCAGCTTTCTGAGGTCCTCCTCTATATGGTCTTTGAATCTACTTTGGGGTCTTCCCTTTTCCTACTACCCATTGGTTTCTGGTAGAAAATATGTTTTGTAGGCTGTCCTTCCTTCAGTCTCTTCATGTGTCCAACCCACCTTAGCCTGTATATTTTGATTATCCTGACAATGTCCGACTCTTTGTAAAGATGGTATAGTTCATAATTATAGCGCCTGCACCACATTCCATTTTCATGTACTACTCTAAATATTGTTCTTAGAATCCGTCTTTCACAGCAACCTAGAAGTCTATTGCTATTTTTTGTAACTGTCCAGGTTTCTGAAGCATATCAACACTGGACTGATAAGTGTTTTGTAAATTTTGCATTTCGTGCTTCTTGAGATGAAGCTAAATGTTAGGTGGTTTTTTATCCACAATATGTTTTATTTGCGATATATATTCTTCGTCTTATTTCAGTGTTGATATCGTTAGTGCTGTTTATCTGGGAGCCAAGCTATATGAACTCTTTTATTCCCTCTATATTTTTTGTGCTTATTTCAAGGTTTTGAAGGGTTGGGTTTAATGGTAGTTTGTTGGCAGCCTCACATATTACAAGCCTTATAAATTTTTATATTAAAACATAAAAAGTGGACATATTCAGTACTCATAAATTAACAGCAAGTGAGCAGGATAATTTTTGTGTGTGTAAATTAGTGCTTGCATAAGCATATAAGGGTAGATATTTCTAATAACTAATGACCGTTTTTTAATCTGCGTTATGCATTTTGATTTCAGCTGAACTTTCACATTTACTCTCTAATTCAGGAGCAGCATGCGTTGTCACAAGTCCTGACAAAGTCAGCACTGTCTTAGCCGCAAAAGCTCATATAGAAGAATCTAAAAAAATTAAATTTCCTTTGAAAATCGTTGCCATTGACAGAAAGTCAGAAACCCTGGCTCAAGGCGTTGGTCGATACAGTGAATTAGTTGGCAATCATGTTGATATAACGCAACTGGACTCACTAAAGAACTATCTAATGGACAATCAAGATGTCGCGATCATGCCGTTTTCTAGTGGCACTACCGGGCTTGCCAAAGGAGTCAAGTTATCCCACAGAAACATTGTCAGCAACATTATACAGAAGGATGAACCTGCCATCAATAATCACATAGATGCTTCACGTAATAACCGACTTTATTGCATATTATTATTATTTTTATTTTTTTAAGATACTTCAAGACTTCTAATAATTAAATAAAGTTTATAGTATTTAATATAGTAATGTATTATTAAATTTCATATTAATTGTAAGAAATGTTTATAGTATTCTCAAAATTATTAAATACCGGTGTAACGGGCCTATTTTGGGGTAATAAAGCAGTTTGTATTTTTTTTTTCATAAAACAATAACATTTTTCGAATATTAGGGACAAACGTATAAACGAAAGGTAAATTTATTGTTAGCGACAGTGATAGCGACGGTGGCAGCACTGCTTGGGACATTAAATACGTGAAAATATTGTATACAAAATTATTGAAACAACCGACAAACTGTGCCAAGGGCAGCACCAATGACACACAAAACAGCATAACGAGTTATGTAACGAACAACAGACCATCTTACGTCAGAGCCTAGCCTAACGAAGAATGAAGGGTGTGTCAGCCAGACCTCACAGAACAAAGCCAGTCGGCTATGAACATCCAATAAATACGGACGCAATCTGTCTGCGCGTCCGCCGGCTCGGCGTAGTTTTCGTCGCGCCCGCACCTAAAATGTAAATACCGCAAAACCATAAATGTAACTAACAGTGAAAAAATGTAACACAAAACTTAAAGCATATCTAAATCAAGTGAAATGAACAGTTTTCTTGGAATGATGACAGTGGTGGAGATATAAAACTAATTAGTAACTGAAACAAACCTGTGTGCATGGAACAATATGACTTCTTCTGGACAATATGACTAAATCAGCTAAGTAATCTACAATAAAACCAAATTTTCAACTATGGTTTAATTTTTCAAAATTTTTAACATTTTCCAATGATGAGCTCTTAAAATCGGGGAATAGTTATGTGTGCGTGTGTGTGTGAAAGCGCTGGTTTTCGTTATGTCGTAGTTGTAGAGAATAGTTGGTATTTATGTTATATCTTAATTTGAAAACTGCTTAAGCAAAATGATCTTTTTTACGAATATCTATTCTTGAATATTATGAAAGTTAAAATGGTTGTGAGCATTATAGAGTAAATAAACCTTTTGTTCATTGCCAATGTGAATTAAATTCATTATTGCAAATAAACCATTCTGATCTCCTGTTCGCCGAAAAGGACCCGAAAATGGTAAGTACACATATTTTTTCACACGTAGTTGGCAGTACAAGATGGCGCTCGATAAAATTAAACAGAAAAAATTGAATAAAAATAAAATCAATCATGTTTTTATTTATTTTATTAATATGAATAAATTAAAACGTATCAATGGCTTCTGAACAGGGACAATTTATATAAATACATTTATATAAATATAGGCCTACTTGAGAGAGCAGAATGGTTGTTTGAAATGGGAAGTAAAATTTTTGTGTGTACGTAAAATAGACGTAGATAAGTAGTAAGGTTATGTCATGGTTATGTGTAGTATGGGTGAGTAGTATACTTTTTTATAATAATTATGTGTTACATATAAAACTATTTTGCAAAAACAGACTGTTACAAAAACAATTACGGCAGATCTTAGGCCAAACGATACCCGACACTTGTTTTGGGTAAAAGTAACAAATTGTTCCGCCTAAGATCTGCTGTAACTGTTTTTGTAACATTCTGTTGCATTTTGCGGCCTGAAGAAGATCCCCGAGGGAGGGGTACAAAATATTGCCGATGACGTCGAGAATTTTCAGCAACCAACCACGGCATAACAGCCCGATATTTAATAATCTTGAGAATATTACACCAACCATGTAAACTTAAGACAAAAACGTTTATAGTAGTTTATAATATTTAATATGGTAATACATTATTAACTTTTATATTAATTATAAAAAAATCTTCAATAATCTGCATCTATACCAAATCTAAAAGTTATTAAAATGTATCAAATTGGCAAAATTGAATAACATTTACATATGAAACATTCCAGACTTATAGGTCAGTGTGTTTCCAAATCTTTAAGAGAGGAAATGAAGACCAACTACAGTCCCTAAACCCGGAATGTTTTTACATCAGCTGACTCTGGATGTAAACATTTCCCCCATTACTAACTGAATAAATTTTGTTTCCAGAGAATTATCAAGAAGTGGTTGCTGGAATACTGCCATTCTTCCACATCATAGGTCTGATTGTTATCGTAATGCATTCCTTATGCCATGGTAGCAAAATAGTAACGGTGCCAAAGTTTGATAAGACACAGTTTGGAAGTTTTTTAAAAACTCATCGAGTAAGTAGCGTCTACAAACACTTGTAGTTGTAACAAAATAATTTTTGTTTTTTGGGGAGATTTACTGAGTGTTGATGTTTTGGTCTGTAGTTTTCTTCAGCTACACCTGTGAGTGCATAGGACCCCCCCCCCCCCAGGAGCTGGTATTTCGCAAGGGATTATGTCTTATCATGGCACAATTTTTAACAGAGGCAAAATAAAGAAATTTTACTTTGTTGATTACAACAACAAAAATATTAATTCAGTTTATTAAAAATATTTACTTATAGCACCAAACAAATTTTAAAACGCCTAAATTCTCTCAACAAAACTAGCATGCTCCAATGGATCCCAGCCCATGTGGGGGTTGAACGAAATGAAATGACCGATAAGCTGGCCAAGGAGAGTACTGAAGTCCATACGGGGGAGAAGCCTCTGAAAATTAGCTCTGGCAGGAGACTTTTATCATGCCAAATTCATGAAATCTGTAGAAAAGAACCAGCAGAACAGTCAAAAGGGAAAACATTAGTGTAGAGTGCAAAATCAATAAGGGAAACTCCAAGAAGGCAGCTGCGTTAACTTTCAGATTAACAGCCAATGGTGATTACTGTCTTGCATCTTACATTTATTCTAAGTATAAACATTTGAAAGGTTTAGATTCTACTTTTTGTTAATATACATCATAATCTCTGATAATGCATAATAATTATGAAAATCTGTATGGAGAACCATACATGACTTCCATGTTTTAAGATTAAAATTTAAAATCATTTACTTGAATTCGGTTAGATAATTTCTAAAAATATCCACCACCTTGTAAATTGAGTTGTATTTTTGACACATTCAAATGAAATATTTCTATAGAAACTACTTCTTTGTTGCCTATAACATAGTAATCAACTACCCTTTTCATTTATAGATATTTCATCTACCTTTCTACAATCAGAATCAGCCCTTATCTCGAACACAATTTTTTTCGCAATCACAATACTTTCTTTTCCTTACGGAACATGGAAGTAAAATATCTATAATGTTAAATGAAAATAAAATATACTTTGAGATGAAATAAGTTATTGTCATAATTCAAAATAATCTATCGTAAGTGCAAGCATTTTACATCCAGTTAGTGATTTATTGGTAAGACAGAGTAAACAAATGTTGAAAGTAAATATAAAGATGCACCGAGTCTGAATTAGCATTAACAAGAGTCACAGCTTCTTTCTGTGTTGCAGTGTACTATCTTGTACCTTGTGCCACCACTAGCGCTGTTTATTGGTACTCACGAGTCAGTTACGACTCAACATCTTGCTTCTCTGCATGCCATCATATCAGGAGCTGCTCCACTGGGCGTTGGCGATATTGAGAAGTGCAAATCTAAACTAAAGCCAGGACAACAATGTAGTTTTATACAAGGTATGACCTACTTGCTTATTAAGTACTGTAGTTGTCTATAAAGGGTTGCTTATATTGATTATAGTTGTCATTTCAGATGACATACTTTCAGACTAATTTTCCTGTAAAACTGTGTATCCAAAAATTTTAATAATCAAATTATTTTATATATAAATATGTATTTCAGCTTACCGACACGTTTTGCCAGATTACAGTCAAACCATTTCCTTATCCAAAACAAAACTTATGGCTTTCTCTGAGGCAAATCATATTAGAACAAAGATTATCATATAGAGCTCGCCAATAGAACAGGTGCCAGATTTCAAGTATCTAGGGTGTAACATTACATATCAAGATGATAAGTAGGTTGAAAGCAAAATTAGTCTCTTTGTGGCTGTACCATTAAACACTTAAAGAAGAAACCAAGGAAAGAGACGCAATTGAAATATTATAATGTAATGGCCATGCCTCAACTACTGTATGGTAGTGAGACTTGGATTAGAAAGGCCAAAGTCTAGAATACAAGGAGTGTAAATGAGGTTCTTGAGGGCTGTAAAGGGTTGTACCAGGAGAGATCTTATCAGAAATGATCATATTAGAATGGAGCTAGCCATAGCTGAAAGCTTAAATGAGAAAATCTCCCGTTAAAAAACGGAGCAGCGGTTACACGTAGAGAGAATGGATCCAACTAGATTTGGAAGAAGAGTCCTTGACTATCATCCAAGGGGAAAAAGAAGTGTGGGAAGACCCAATAAGTGATGGTTGGGTGACTTCCATTGAGAGTGGAACAGGCTACTAGCCTAAGCCGTAAACGATGACGATATGTATTTCAGTTGTACTTTTATTCCATGACCACAACCTTTAGTCATAAACTGGCTCACTAAACAGAGGCCGAGGTGGGACAAGAAAATTTTATCCGTAAGGTTAAGCCTGAATTTGGTGATCTTTTGAAAAATTAGAATGCAATGTGTTTGTTTCTACAATAATTTTGGTAGTCTGTTTTTAATATGAGGTGTGTTCAGAAAAAGACTAAACTACCTGTTAGCATGTAAACCAGTACATAGAACAAACTAGCACAATAAAGTGCTGCTAGTGACAGTTTTTGACAACAAACTGCCATTTATTCTGTTCTGTTATAATCATTAGTCTTTGAGCTATACATCCTGTAGTGGGCATATGCACACACCATCCATCAGATTTATAACAAACTGACAATGAAGATTTTAACACGTGTGTATGAAATTTTGCTGCTACCTTTGTAAAATCTTTATAGAGAAACTTCTATTGCATTCAAAAGTTGTCATTACCATTTACACTGGTACACAGTTGCTGACCAATTACAAAACAGGTCTCTTTCTGATTGTCGGTCAACAAACGCAGTACAGATTTTTCAGTGATAGAGTGCATTAAAATTTTTCTATCAGAATTTAATTTTATGATCTTATATTGATGCCCATGCTCTCAGAAGTCTTGCCAGTTAAAAAATAACTTACAATTACCACATCACCAGCTCTCTTCCCATAATCTTTTACAACACTTTGATCTGTACCAATTTTATGGCCTCTTTAAAAATACTTAAAACGATTGTTCAGCTCATACAGGCCTCCCCGTATTCTTAGTTGAACAATCAGAATATCTCTGTAAAATGTTAATGTAGTTTTGCCAGAATGTTTCATATTCATGCATTGTCCTTCAAGATCTTTCTTAGTCATTTTATCACCCAATGGACTTAAATCCAATGGATAGCATGCGCAAGTCCCCACTAAATCTGATATAGCTCAGAGACAAATGCTTATAGTGGAACAGAATAAACGGTAGTTTATTGTCAAAAACTGTAGTAGTAGTAGTAGTAGTTTTTGTAGTAGTAGTAAATGTTCTACAGTTAGTTTTTATTTCACACTCCGAAACTAGTTTTTTACAGTTAAATTTTCCGTCAGCTGTTGCTTATTTGTTACCCCATAGTTTACATTATGTTAACATAAATGCACCATTACTTTCAGTCGGCCGACTTTGGATTTGCTCGCGAGCACTGATAGTTTTTTAATTAGTTGACCGCTACATAGTTCACACACTTTAATAGTTGTACTGGATAGGCCGACTTTATTTATGGCCCATCTCACACGTCCGAGGCCACCGTTTAACTTGTAAAACTGTTTTCTGTTACTGTCTGATGCAAACTAGGGTGAAGAAGTGTTTTACTGTGATTCACAAAGAGACTGAGCTGGCAAGCTGTTGCGTAATACGTCTGGCTGGGCAGAGTCCAGACATCAAACATAAACAGTCTGCAATAACATTGTATGTGTGGCTGGTTAGAATGGGGTACCCCTTAAGTGAATACTGACTACTTTAAGATTAAAACTAATTATTATCTTTAACGCCCAATTCTGTACCGTTACATTCTCTTCTTCTTTCTTTGCTATTACAACCCTGCACGAATGTTGGCCTCCTTCTTCCTGCTTTGACAACCACATCCTTCTATCTTTGCAACTCTTCTACAGTTATGAATTCATATTATCCTCAAGTCTTCCTCTAGGTTTGCCAGATCTTCCAATAAAGTCATCTTTCCTTGTATTTTTCTTCTCCTGACTTGAAATTGTTTCCAAAAAATGGCTTTTTGTTAAAATGATTTCATTATCAACAGATGAATGAAATATCAAATAATTCTAAAGTCAAATAATAAATATATTTACCTTATTTTCTGTCTCGTGACCACATGTATTAACGCAATGAATATTATTTACATGTTTCGATACTATGTATCATCATCAGAATATATATTAAAATATAAATCACTCAAAGAGGTCGTTAAAAATTTTAAACATTAAAATCACAAAATCGAAACCAAACATATAAGTATTTATGTGATGCGAGTGCGCACTCGATGAAAGCCGGCCGGACACTGATTGATATCAGTTACAGATAAATTTTAGTGCTGTGTCATATAATGGATTCGACTTCAAATGTAAGTGGTCGTTTAATATGAAATTACGGTAGTATTTGTCATTATGTGCTCTATATATTTCAAATTCTTCACGTGCATTTAAATAATCGCCTTTACCACAGACATGTAAGGGTTTCAAATTGGTGTCAAAGCTTGTATAATTATGGTTCTCCTGTACAAGATGACAAGCATAGTTAGACTTTATACAAGATTGTGTTGTCAAATCCTTTACATTATGCTTTGGAGTGTGCTCAACAAAACGTTTATAAAAACGTCTCCCTGTCTGACCAACATAAAAGCATTCACAGTCATTACATGAAAGCTTATAAACACCTGTTTTCATTTCCAAAGGTGTACTGGTTCTATTACGAAGCTTATTAAACAGATTGTTACTGGTTTTAAATGTTATAGTTCTATTGTTACTATTTAATACTTTTGATAAAATTTTGGGCATAATACTGGTGTAGGCTGTTGATATAAAGGTTGTTTCCTTGTCTTGTATCATTCGAGGTTTCGACAATCTACGCTTATGCTTTTTAAGGAGGTTATCAACCATGGAAGATGTGTAACCATTGGCAACAGCAATGTGTTTTATAATATTTAATTCAATCCTAAAATCATTTTCATTGAGAGGTATCGTCAACAACCTGTGTATGAAATAATTATAAGCCGCCATTTTCTGTGAAAATGGGTGGTGTGAGTCAGCAGGTATGGTTACATCTGTGGTAGTGGGTTTCCTATATATACTATATTTCAATTTATCATCACATTTGGTGATGGTCAAGTCAAGAAAATTCAGTTTGTTATCTATTTCAGTTTCATGTGTAAATTGAATGTTTGTTGATATTATTTAAAAGATTTTTAAAGTTTTCTATTTGACGTAATGTGCCCTTGTATATTATGAATGTCATCCACATATCGTGCGTAGAACATGATGTTTTTCTTATGATTATTATTAGAAAATAAGTGTGTGTTTTCGTAATGATTTAAATAAATATCTGCCAAAAGGCCTGATAGCGGCGAGCCCATTGCCAAACCATCGCGTTGACTATAAAATCTGTCGTCAAATTCAAAATAATTTTGCTTTAAAATAACTTCCAGTAGGTTTACTAATTCATCTATTGCTTGAGTGTTTAATTTGTTGCATTTCATCAGATTGTCCCTTAGAATGTTAAGTGTACCGTTTATTGGGATATTTGTGTACAAATTGACAATATCGAGGGACACTAATTTATAATTAGGAAATAATTTGATATTATTAACTTTACGTATAAAATCAGTTACATTTTTGACGGTGTGGTTGTTTTCTATAGTTAAATTATCCTTAATGATATTTACTAATTTCTTAGCTGTACGGAACCCTGGCGCTGTGGTGAAATTAACTAACTGTCTAATTGGCATATCATTTTTATGGATTTTTGGCAATCCAGTTAATATCGGGGCTTTAGCGTTACAAGGTTTTAAGTAACGACGAGTACGTTGATCAAATAAACTTGTAATTTTATTAATCTGTATATTAAGATCTTTGACATACCGGTGTGTAGGGTCCGATGCTAGGTTTATAATATTATTGTTTGAAATGAAGTTATGAACTTTATTCGTGTATGTTATATTATCCATTATTACCAGAGTTCTGCCTTTATCTGCCTTACTAATGATCGCATTATTATCAAGTAATTTGGTTTTTATCTGTTTCAGTATTTTATAGTTTTCTCTGGAAGTATTGTTATTAGTTAAATGATTAGATGAGTTAGGCGACATGTGTGTGTTCATGATTCTCCTGAACCGGTTGTTTATCAGATGACGTGCCTCGTCTTGCATTTTTGGATCAGTGATGGCTTTCACTGCTGTTTCGGCCCTGATAAGCTCATGGGCAATATGATAATTATTAAAGACCGGCGGAATACAATAATTTATGCCTTTATTCAATAAGTTTAACTCGTCATTGTTGAAGTTTATAGACGTTAAGTTAGAAATGCGTGGGTAGAAAACATGATTACATTGTATGTCTTCGTCTTAGCTGTGTTTATGTTTCATCTTAAGATTGTTTAATTTCCGTGACTGTTTTGTGTATATCTTGTATATCGTGTTATTCACATATTTATGTACTGTATCAAATATATTATTTATAATAGCAGGATGAATACTAGTTAATATCTTTAGATGTGAGTTAAGTAATTGTTTGTTTAGGGCAGATTTTTTGTTATATAATGACTTAATTTCTTCTTTAATGTATAGGAGCTGGGCACGTTTAATTGTCATTTTAGCTGATTTAGAAGACGAATTTATCCTTATGACAGCATACTTTGGAGTTAAACAACGCGTTAAACAAAATTTATTAAATTTAATATGTAAATTGGTTTTCAATAATTGAATCTTAATGTTTTGATATTTAAATACCGATTTAGCTTGACTAGCTTCCAATTTGAATAACATGTCTGTCGGCATCCAGGCCACTTATAATGACAAATAATAAATATATTTACCTTAATTCTAAAGTGGTCATATATGAATTAAAGATAGAGCTAGTTTCTTCTTTTTTAATTTTAGGTTATGGAATGACAGAAACCGGGACAATAGCTATGAATTCGTTTACAAATACAATAGATCCAGGCACTGTAGGAAGGATTGTTTCACGTACAATAGCCAGAGTCGTAGACTGTTCCACAGGACAACCTGTAGGGCCACTCAATAAGGGTGAAATCTGTATTAAAGGACCACAGGTAATGCTGAATAAATTTGTGCAGTGAAATCTCTACATAACAATTTCTGAAACAATGATAATTCCTACACAAAAATAAAATATTCTGACCCCAGCTTTAAATCTGTTAACTCAGGAAAAGGTGAGAGTGAAGTTTTCCAGAATTTTCTGACATAGTTGTTGTGGTCTCCAAGTTGCACATATAATTAAATTGTTAAAATTATCTTGTGTATCCAGGTTTCCTTCTTTGCAACTTCTTTTTTCTATTATATACACAACACACTTCGAGACTCATAGTCCCATCATCAGGTGATAAAATATGGTCACTCAAATGGAGTACATCAATTAATAAAAGTCACACATATCCCGTTATTTAAGCAACTCCCAACCCGTGATATCTCACAATCCGCATCGCTACAGATCTCGCGAGAGACTTATGATTCCACATCATACTGTCCCACACTTATCTATTATATTGTTCTAGCAAGCGTATAGCTGTATCATATAGGCCTAGCTCGTTGGATTTGAAAGAAAGTTTTTCATTCAAAAGCTGATCGCCCTGACCTTTGCAGCCTCTGTAAATTTCAAACCCTTCCAGTGTGTCCATGAATTTGCTCTATTTGCAGAAATGCAGTGGTTTGAAACTCTTTTGAACACTGGCTCATAAGTCGAAGACTGTTCCACAGGACAACTTGTAGGGCAGCTCGATAAGGGCAAAATCTGTATTAAAGGACCACAGGTAATACTAAATAAATATGTGCAGTGAAATCTTTTTATAGTATAACAATTTCTGATACAATGATAATCCCTACACAAAAATAAAATATTCTGACCCAAGCATAATGGTTCAGAGGAACCATTATGGTTAAGTCTGTCATCAATCATAACCATAATTATTCCAGTTTTCAAAACATTTTCAAACTACTGCATTTCTACAAAAAGAGTAAACTCATGGACGCACTGGAAGAGTTTGAAATTTACAGAGCCTACAAAAAAAGAAGTTACAAGGAAGGGAACCTGGATACACAAGGTAATTTTAACAATATAATTAAATAACTTCTGAGGGATATTTTGTGAATCTTGTTGCCAGAAGATGGTTTTAGTATGTTCCCTCTCTACACAAATGTTTGTGAAATGTATACTGTCACTTAGTTCTGACCAGAACTAACAACAGTATACTAATAAATTGTGATGTATATTGTAGCTCTGAGCCCAATGTGAAAATGTGCCCAAACAAACAGAACAAACCTAAGTTCTGCCTACAAACACAAGATTATATTAGGCCTATAGATAACAAGGTATGTAATATACAGTAGGGTAAAGTTTTATACTTTTCTATTGTTTTGTGTTCTGTATTCATAAATTGCATCCTCATCAGAATAAAATATTATAGTTTCTGTAGTAATTAATGTACATTATCAATTGAAGTCTCATTTGGCACTTGGGGTAAAACATAGTAACATAATAAGGTATTAAACACAAGGATTTATAAATACTATTTTGACTCAGAATACAAGTATTTTAGATAAATTTTTAAACAATTTTATCTTACTACATTTTGCTTATTATGACTTCACCAGCAGTTGTAGCTAAGAGTTCTGTCCATTCTGTTTTTGGTGACAGCACCGTCGTCGTTTGAAAGATCATTGTTGTGTAATATGTTCAAACAGTATGTGTGATTTAATTTGTGTCTGTTTATTTAGGGTGTTATTTCCATGCACTTTCATGACGTTAAAACAGTAAGTTCTTAGTAACTATCAGACACATCATGGACAACAAAATCCAACAATTCATTAAAACACACTTCCTAGTTTCACACAACATTTTTGATAAACTTTGACAACTGTTTCAACCTCCTATGAAAAGGACCAAGATAAAGAAACCTGTGATTTCATGCATGGATAAGGGAGGACCTGTAGACAATTCTAGAACTTTAGAAGTTAAGAAAAGCTGACAAAAATAGCAAAAATATACCAAATGAAGAGGCAGAATCTTCCATAACCTCCCTGTTGGTAGACAAAAAGCAGTAGCATTAAGCAGCCTAACCCATTATGTGAATAAGAAGTCAAACGCAATGAAAATAAAGTAATAATAATAATAATGCAGATGATGATGAAAACAGTACGGTAATAATAATACGTAGGGGTTTAATTTCGAGTTGTTCATAAGTTGAATTATAACGTCAGCTAAACAAATATCGTGTCAACAACACTAATACTATGACTTCTATTTACTGAATAAATTAATTTTATAAATTAACTGATGATATTTCTATAATGATGTGCAACAGTGTTCCGTTTGTGATTATAACCGCTAACACGTTCTTAAATTTCTGTATTATACTTAGTAAACATTTACTACGGCGCGTTATGGTAGATAAGTTTATAGTTATTTACTACTCAAAATGACCCTTATTCATGTGTAGAGAGTCGGATTTTAGTTAACACAGACAAAACCGTACGTGTCACACGGACAAGGTTATGTTAAGACTTGCATATCAACTTACCTACGTTTTTATTAAACAAGACTTGAATAAAAACAGTTTCTTACAATAAACAGTAAATTTAACAAATAGAATTATTGATTTGTTTTTACATTCTTCAAACATTCGCATTTTAAAGAATAAAATCGTCCAATACATTGCAGTTAGAATCACAGAGTACGAATATATATGTTAGAATCTTGGTTAGAATCCTACATTTTGTTTCGTGAAGTGAATTCTGATGCCATCTGGCGGCGGTTCTTCTAACTCAATGTAACTAGAATATAAGGTAGGCCACTCCGGCCAATTACTCTCTCATTGGTTGCTTCGCTGTGACGTGAAATGGTGGAAGAAATACGCGCGAGTCTTGATTTACCATGCAATCTTAGCTGAGACAATGTCCTACTTAGCATCTCTCTGCTGTTTACACGAAATATTAACAATAATTGTAATGAGCTATTCATATAGAAAAAGGATCAAACAACAAGATAAAATGGTTTGCGGCAAAAAATAATGGTAAAATCTATTTCTACATTTAATAGAAAAGTAAGCAAGTCTGTCCACATACAACATTGACAAAATGGCACAAGATGTAAAATTAAGTCGGAAAGGAGGCGATATTATATATATATATATATATATATATATCATTTTTTATTATTCGTTAATTTTATATTAATAGAATTATTTCGATTGTTATTAATTTACTTAGAAACCTCTGATGATACTGATATTTTTCAGTGAAACGTGCGTCAGGTGTTAAAAAGAATATACGAAATTATACTACTTGCAGAAGAAACAAATTGAAAACATCACAAATTTTATATATATATAATATTATATATAATAACAGTAATATATAATATTATATATATAATATGCCTGCCTGGGTGGGTGCGCGTACGTGCACACGCGTGCGTGTATAAACATTTCTATGTAGTATAATATATTTGAAACAAGCTTCCAATTATTATAATTATAATCAATATCATAATCATTTTCTTTATCTACATTTTCATTGTTATAACGTTAAAAACTGAAGCTAGTACGTTTAGTTGTACACATAAATACTTTTATCAACGAAATGAAAATGGTTATTTAGTTGATACATACCTTCATAGGTGACTTAAATTTTTGAAGACGAAGCTACCCAGAGCCGACTCTTTGTTGCTGCATACTTTTCAAGTGACTTGAGTTTGAGCTGTTTGTTCAGATGGCGGATTCTGATGAATGTTCTTGTCCTGACGTACAGACAAATGACTTTCTCGTCCACCTCTGGAAATTTAGATTTGAGTAAGGTGGCCAAATAAGAGATAACTTTCACTTGTTTTGATACTGTACGTCCGTGGAAAGAAGTAAAAACTATCTCAAACTGAATCAGTTTTTGTAACCACTCGTCTGACGGATGGGTAAGCCCCCCCTTTGATATAATCGATATCCAGTCATGACTATGTTCCCCGGAAAGACACAATGTTTCGCCTCTCACACCTAGACTTTCATCAATGAAGCGGCACTTGAATGCGATGTACCCGGCCAGATATTTTAAGGCATCTTGAGGAACATCGTTGTCACTTGCAGACGGGGCCAAGTCCTCTGTTTTTAACAATTCTGCTTCGTCGGTGTCATTATTCGGAGAACTTGGTATTAACGTATGTTCAACTATGTCTATGCATAGTTCATTGGTAACAAACTGGATGAAATCCTCGTCAGAGTCATTTGATTCCATAACTTCGGTGGAATGAATGCTACCATCCTCAGCCACAGACGCACTTCCAGATAACGGTATATCGTCCGTGCTACCCGTTAAAAGTAAGAGCCGAATTCTGTTGCGCACTTCAAAGGGAGTGGGATTATTATAAAAGACGCCTAATCCCCGAACGTACTAGCTTCAGTTTTTAACGTTATAACAATGAAAATGTAGATAAAGAAAATGATTATGATATTGATTATAATTATAATAATTGGAAGCTTGTTTCAAATATATTATACTACATAGAAATGTTTATACACGCACGCGTGTGCACGTACGCGCACCCACCCAGGCAGGCATATTATATATATAATATTATATATTACTGTTATTATATATAATATTATATATATATAAAATTTGTGATGTTTTCAATTTGTTTCTTCTGCAAGTAGTATAATTTCGTATATTCTTTTTAACACCTGACGCACGTTTCACTGAAAAATATCAGTATCATCAGAGGTTTCTAAGTAAATTAATAACAATCGAAATAATTCTATTAATATAAAATTAACGAATAATAAAAAATGATATATATATATATATATATATATATATATATATATAATATCGCCTCCTTTCCGACTTAATTTTACATCTTGTGCCATTTTGTCAATGTTGTATGTGGACAGACTTGCTTACTTTTCTATTAAATGTAGAAATAGATTTTACCATTATTTTTTGCCGCAAACCATTTTATCTTGTTGTTTGATCCTTTTTCTATATGAATAGCTCATTACAATTATTGTTAATATTTCGTGTAAACAGCAGAGAGATGCTAAGTAGGACATTGTCTCAGCTAAGATTGCATGGTAAATCAAGACTCGCGCGTATTTCTTCCACCATTTCACGTCACGCGGCAAAAACAGCTGATCGCTAGATTAGCGCGGGAAGCCGGAATGGCCCCCCCTGCTTCTAACTAACTTTCATGCTTCTTAGGCGCGGTGCACACTGGAGAAACTTGTTTCATGAAACTGAAGTTGCTTGCAACAGATAGATAAGATTAAGAGCGACCGCGCACTGGTGACTTTTTGTCACGTAACTGTTTTGTCACCATCATCAAATCTGAATGTTCTTATGTAGCTGCGCGCACGAAGCGACGTGACAGCTGATGAATTTTTATGTGTTACTTGAAGGGTTAATACGGTTATAATAAAACGCCATTTTACTAACTTCGTCTCTTGTTTCTTTATTAATAGCAGAGTAGCCAACATAACCATAATACAAAATCATTTTGATATTATAATTAAATATGGTAAGTAACATAGGCTATATAAAAAGTACAAATATTTAACACTCTCCCTTAATATCAAAATGTTTTAAAATAAAGTACAAAAGAAATTGACTGCATAATTTGTTAGTTTTTTAATGATATTGCATATTGACTTAATAAAACAAAATAGCCTACTTTAATTTAACTTACAATAAGGCTACCATATATTTGTTGCTTCTTTTTAAACAAATTCATAATAATCTGTCATAGTCTATCTAATGACAATTTTTTTTTTTTTTTTTTTTTTTTTTTTTTTTTTTTTTTTTTTTTTAATCTTAGAAAAATACAATTTACAAAATTTGATTTTTTTTTTTTTTTTCAAGAATGTTTACTAGCTTACATAATTTTAAGCAAAATGTTTTTAAATCTTTCAAACTTGGTGTTTGATAATGGTTTGGTAAACACATCCGCTAACTGATTCTCTGAACAACAGTATTTGATATCAAATAATCCATCATGAAATTGTTCACTCACATAGTGAAATCTGACATCTATGTGTTTGCTCTTTCTACTCAATTGTCCAGATTTTATTAGTTTTATTGCACTTTGATTATCAACATTCAATGTAGTATTTACAGTTTTGTTTGTCAACTCCTGGATGAATGTTTTGATGTATTTGATTTCTTTGCAGCATTCAGCAGCAGATATATATTCCGCTTCTGTTGTTGATAAGGCAGTTATGGGTTGTTTTCTAGAACTCCATACTATTGGTGCGCCTCCTAACATTAGGACGTATCCACTAGTACTTTTTCTATCTTTCACATCTCCTGCGTAATCTGAGTCACAAAATGTTTCAATTTCTATACTGTTTGATTTTATTGCAGGAAAAAATATTCCCAGATTTTGCGTTCCTTTTAGGTACCTTAAAGTTCTTTTCACATTTTGTACATCTTTCTTTTCTGGTTTTTCCAAAAAACGACTTTCGTAATTGACAGCAAATGCCATATCAGGTCTGGTTTTATTTGTCATGTAGAGGAGACTTCCAATGGCTTCTCTGTAAGGAAACTGTATTCCTTCGTTGTCAATTACAGTAGTCTTCTCTTCTTGTACAATTGGGGTTGTTACTGACTTACAGTTTGTCATATTAAAATTAGTGAGTACTTGATTTGCATAATTTGTTTGTGTAATGTAAATTCCTTCTTTCTTTCTAGTTATCTCCATTCCAAGATAAGTGGATGGCTTTTCACTACTTGTCATTTCAAAGTTTTCTTTAAGTTTTTCTAGTAGATTCTTCATTTTTTCAGGGTATTTTCCCATCATGATTCCATCGTCAACATGGATAGCTAAATATAAGTCATTCTTGGTGTCTTTAAATATACATTGATCTGTTTTGAGTTGTGTAAGTCCTTCATTTTTAAGAAATGATGTGAGTCTTTTATTCCATTGATTTGGTGCTTGTTTTAGTCCATATAAGGCTTTGTTTAGCCTACAAATTTTTCCTTCTTCATCAAATCCTTCTGGTATTCTCATATAGATTTCATATTCCAGTTCTCCATATAGGAATGCAGTTTTGACATCAAAAGTCTGAATAACAAGATTTTCTTGAGCAGCTAAGGAAAATAAAACTCTTAACGAAGCACTTTCAACAACTGGACTAAACGTATCTTTAAAATCCAAATTTCCTTTTGTTTGTTCGCAGCCTCTTGCTACTAGTCGAGCTTTATATGTGCCGTCATCTTTTATTTTGAATATCCATCTACTAGTTAGTATTTCTTTTTCTGCAGCTTGTTTTTCATCAACTATCTCCCAGGTGTTATTCTTGTTCAAAGATTCTTTTTCATTTTTAATGGCTAACTTCCATTTTTCTTTATCATTTCCTGTCATACATTCACTGAAAGTAAGCATCACTTGTCCATCTTGAAGATTTTCTTCATATCTAGTAGGACGTTTAATATTTACCCTTGGTCTTAAATTGTAACGTTGTTCTTGTTCATGTTGTTCATTTGTATTAGGCCTATCAGTTTCTAGTCCAATTTCTTCTAGGCCTATTTGATTTTCTTCGACTGGGTTATTTCCTTTTTCTTCATTTACGTTTTCTTCTTCAATGATTTCTTCCATATATTCTTCTTGATTACATGGTACTATTTCTGGTATTTCTTCTGCTTTTGATTTTACAGACTCCCTTTTGAAGACAACATCTCTTGATACAAAAATATTTCTTTTCACTGGATCCCACAATCTGTATCCATTCAGTGTGTATCCCACAAAAATACTTTTCTTACTCCTGCTGTCGAGTTTCTTAAGCCGTCCTAAAACTTTAGCATAAGCTACTGAACCAAATGTCTGAAGTCTTGATAGGTCAGGTGTCTTACTATACCATTTCTCTGCAGGTGTTGTATCTAATGTGACAGTTGGACTTCTATTGAGTAAATACGCAGATGTTAGGATAGCTTCCCCCCACATTTCTTTGGGTAATTCAGAGTCGAAAAGCATTGCTCTAGCTTTTTCCATGAGTGTTCGATTCATTCTTTCCGCTGTGCCATTTAACTGTGGCGAATAGGGTACTGTATAATCAATAACAATTCCTCTTAATTTACACCATTGTCTAAGACCAGAGGCAATGTATTCACCCCCATTATCACACCTTATTTTAGAAGTTTTAAAATTGAAATGAGCTTCAGCTTCATTAACATACTCTTTTAAAAATGTGAAAACCTCATTTTTAGATTTTAAAAGATACACTTTACAAAAGTGAGTATTATCATCAACACATGTCAAGAAATATTTTTTACCATCATGCGTCTGAGGTTCTATTGAACCACACAGATCAGAATGTATTATTTGTAAAGGTTTAGAAGCTCTGTCTCTTACTGAATTGAAAGAAGATCTCACTTGTTTAGCTTTGAGACAAATATCACAAAAAATATCTTCACATACATTTAAATTAGCTGAAATACCTCGAGACATTTTAGACAAAATTTTTAAATTACGAAAACTTATGTGACCTAATTTCCTATGCCATTCCATAGCTTCACTACTTTTAGTTTTACCCTTATATTGATCAACACTTACGGGTACATCTGTTTGTTTGACATTTATATTAGCCTTAGGTCTACATTTATTTTGTTCAGTGTTACTTACAGCAGCTACTTTTGGAACACTTTCATTCTCAGTTAGGTTAACTACATACAAACAATTTTTGTTTTTACTACCTTCTAAAATTACATTATCATCTTTCAATATTTGAACTTTGTTTCTAGTAAATAATACCTTACCACCATTTTCAGTAATTGCATTGACAGACATCAAATTATTACTTAATTCAGGAACATATGAGACATTTTTTAAAATACACTGTTCTGAGTCGACATAGCCTACAGCTAGTGATTGCATACTCTGATTTTTCTTTGCAACAGATATGTCTTTATTACATGATTTTACATTTTCAAGGATGGATAAGTCATTTGTCATGTGGTTTGGAGTACAACCGCTATCTACGATAAAAGTTTTACTTGGAATAATGCTATTTTGATTTACACTGTTATAGCCTACTGTAACTGGTGAATGAGTTTCAACGGTTTTAGTTAAAAAGGCAGTTTTACTATCATTAGGCCTATTGGGCTTTGCTTTAGATTTGTTACGGAAATAGCAATCTTTATCAGTGTGATTAGTTTTCTTACAAATACTACATGATACTTTAGGTTTAAAGGATTTATTTTTTAAGAAACAGTCCTTTTCATAATGATTTGACTTTTTACAGTAATTACAAAACTTAGATTTGTTGTTTGGACAGTTCTGACGGATATGACCGGTATCTTTACATGAATAACATCTTACTTCTCTAAGCATACCTTGAGATTTGATTTTAAAAGCTACACTCTCACTATCACTCGATGACTTCGCTTCTTCTTGTATCAGCCTAGCCTTCAAGTTCTCCAAGGTTCTGTCCGTTGAATTCGTCGAGTCCCACGCACTTGAAAAATGTTTGTAATATTCTGGAAGAATGCTCAGAATTTTGGTGATTATCATTGTGTCGTCTACTTTCTGGTCGAGTCGATTGAGCTTGTATGCGACGTTCTGAATATAGGCTAAGTTAGACATCATGTCCTTTTGGTTATCAAACTTGTAGTTGTAGAATTCTTGTAAAAGAGAGCATTTTTGTTGTGATGTGTCTCTTTTATAAATGTTAGATAATGTTTCAAACATTTCCTTTGATGTTTCACATGTGACTAAGTGCAATTTTACTGGATGTTCAATGGTCATAAGTATAATGTGTTGGGCTTTAGCGTCCTTTAATTTCCATGTCTTTACCTTGTCTGTATCTTCACCTTGTTGCTCCAAAGTTTCTGTACCATTTACAATATCCATAAGTCCTTTGGCTTTGAATAACACTTTGACCTCGAAATCCCACATTGTGTAAGCGTCGGCATCTTTAAGTTTTTGTATATTGTTTATTTCACTTTCGCCACTAGACATTTTTACGCGACCTCAATTAACATGATTTAATTTTACGATTTTTACTGGTTAAGGCTTTAACTGGGCACATAACCTGATGAATTTTTATGTGTTACTTGAAGGGTTAATACGGTTATAATAAAACGCCATTTTACTAACTTCGTCTCTTGTTTCTTTATTAATAGCAGAGTAGCCAACATAACCATAATACAAAATCATTTTGATATTATAATTAAATATGGTAAGTAACATAGGCTATATAAAAAGTACAAATATTTAACAACAGCAACGTGACTTTTTGGTTCCGCCGGCCGGTGACTTGTGGGTGACGAAACTGTCACCGCGTCTTGGGTTTGCAATGAGTGCGCGCGCACTGGTAACTTTTTGTCACCGGGGTGGTCAGTGTTACCTCCCCGCCAGTGCTTTGTGACACAGTGGTGAACGGCAAACCGTGTTTTCGGAAAATGGCGGCCACAACACCTAGAGATGAAGATATAAACAATGAAATTTTAATACATGAAATAGAAATGAGACCAGCGCTCTACAATAAATCTCTAAAAGAGTATTCCGATATTAATATAAAAGCCAGATTATGGGAAGAAGTGTGCATGAAAGTGTTCGTTAACAGTTGGGGGAACCTCTCACGAGAACAGAAAACAGAAGCAGGTATGTATTCATTATTATTATCATATATCATTTATTAATTATATAGTAATCATATATTATTTTCTTATATAGACACAATCATTTTTCTCCTGTCTTTAAATATTCTCGTGCGCATAATGAACATTGAACTTATATATAATTTGTTCATTCTTACTTTGCATAACATGTAAACTCAAACACGTGATTGAGACAAATCCCATTGGTTACTGTCACTAGACTTGATAGCAAAGTAATTCATTGTGTGCATGCGCACCATTCATGTACAGTATAGTACTATCAAGTTTCAGAGAATAGATTAGGTACCAAGTTTGTATATAATCTGTCGGCCCTGCATCTCGCAACGCCCGTAATTACAACAACCAATAAGACTTTGCCTCCACCACTTGTCTGAAATGACAGATAGGGCAAACTAGCAGTGAACACACAGTAACATTAATTGAATATAACTTTAATAGAACTGAAATTACAAATATGCATGTTACATTGCGAAATAGGATGAAATCAAACTTTATCGTACTGCCATGGAACAGATCCTTGGGGGGAAGTGAAGTATGTTGCAAAATAAGTCCGTACATTTGTCGCAGATACAAGCCTCGTCTCTGGCCTAGTTGAAACACTCTCTAGCGGACACTCATATGCTGCTTCCGTAAAATTAATTCCATTTTTCCTCCGTACGAAATTGTGTAGCACACAACAGGCCATGACAATCTTATCACAAAACTCAAGCTTGACATCGATGGGTCTATGGAAAATGCGCCACTTGTTGGCTAATATGCCGAAAGTGCATTCAACCAAACGACGAGCCGTTGAGTGTCTGTAATTATAAAATTTCTTTAAAGGCGTCAGAGATTTTCTAGCAAATGGACGTACTATATGCCTTGACAAACCAAATGCTTCATCAGCGACTAAACAAAAAGGCTTTTTTTTGCCATCTGGTTCATTTGGTATAGTACGGTCGTCTGGTATGTTTAGTAGATTCTGTTGTAGCCTTCTACCCATATTCGAATTACTGAAGATAGTGGAGTCACTTGCTGCACCATTCGCGCCAACGTCAATGTACACGAATTGATAATCGGCATCAACCCATGCCATTAAGACTACCGAGAAGTACTTTTTGTAATTAAAACACTCTGAACCACTATTGCGAGGCTGAATGGTTCGTATATGCTTACCATCCAAAGCACCTATAATATTCGGGAAGTGTGCACGTGTATAAAATTGGTCAGCAATTTTAAGCCAGTCGTCTTCAATTTTTTCAGGCATGTTTTATACGTTTTTTTTTATTTCGTTTTATACGTTATGTTTTAATTTATTATATTAAACGTATATGCGATATACACAGGTCATACTGATACTATCGCATATGTTGAACTGAATCGTAATATCGGAAACGTAGAGTAGTACCAATAATAATAATAATAAAACATAATGAATAGTTTTATTCTTCATCTAAATCACTGAAACAAATTCAGTATTTACATAAAATTGATTCTAAATAACATACGTGTTCATCTGAAATTTCATAGGCCTACATTATTCTGTTACAGGAAAGTTGTTACAAAGAAGATGGAAAAATATTAGGGCTTGTTTCTCTAGAGAACTACGAGAGCAAAAATCTACTGAATCAGGACAAGCTGACACAAAGCGCCGGAAATATTTGTATTATGATCAACTTCTGTTTCTTCTGCCATCCATGGAAGTTCGCGAAACATGTGGAAATGCTACAACAATTGGAAGCGATAAGGAAGACATAGCAGGAGAAGAAGTAGAGATGTCAGAAGCAGGAGAAGAAGTAGAGATGTCAGAAATGCCTGATCTACCAACAGCTCGAGCCACGAACAGGGCACGTCGTATGAACAAGAAAAAGAGTTACGAAGAAAGCCTTTTAGAAATTCTTCGAGAAAAAAAGGAGCCCGTTATAGAAACTAATGATCAAGACACACATTTTGCGCTATCCCTTGTCCCTATGTTGAAAGCACTACCTCAACATCAGAAGTTGGATGTACAAATCCAGATTCTACACATCTTCAAAAATATAAACAAGTCCCAACCGACAAGACAAATTTTCGCTTCACACCAACAATATCACCAACCTTGGCCGTCTGCAATGCAGTTTAATATACCAACTCGTAATTCTTTCGCTTCACACCAACAATATCACCAACCTGGGCCGTCTGCAGTTCAGTTTAATAGAACAGCTGGAAATTCTTTCGCTTCCGATACTTTTCCCCGAGAATTCAGAATCCCTTGAAGTTGATACTCTATCAGTCACTGAACCTACTTCAGCACGGATTACAAATCCACCATCTGTTTCTCTGGCACTCGCGCCAAGTCCACAATGCTCTTCGTACATCACCCTAACATCACCTCAAGATTCCAATAGTGTACACTCATACGTTGCCAATTTTTCTGTCAGTTCTGATGAATCAGACAATCTATACGATGTATGTGCTCAAAAAAACGCCTGATCAATTTAAATAAAAGAAAGAAAAGAAGAGCGTTTTTTTAATTTTTGTGTGTTTTTCAACTCGTTTGTATTTTTCAATTCTTTTAATGAATATGAGAAAAAGCATGGAATTTTTTAAATTTTGTATTTTTTGTTTTTCTTCCATTATTATTGTAATACAAATCTTGTTCTAGTGAAAAACTATTATTCTGAAAACTGAAAATGTAAACTTTAAATCTGTACAATTATAATTAATTATAATTTTATAATTAATATCTTACTATTAAATTAGTAGCTAGCTACATAATATCTAATTTGTTTTATTATAACTTACCTTATTGTCACAGCGAGCCTCTCTTCCGGTGGAATCGACAATCGCATATTTGTATCTTGGTGGGTAATAACAGGTCTCAAAATTTGTACCAATTCGTCGAAAGCCTCCACCCTCATGCGGAAATATCCGAAAAATTTTTCCGGATAGGATCGCAAATCTTCAAACATCAATTTAAATTTTCCTTTCAGCAATCTTTCACTCCACATTGGATGAACCCAGTACGGTACCGCTTTTTTTCTGATTTTTCCTATGCCGTATCACCAGTGCACATAGGACGGCTGTCTCCCGGAAATCCATATCAATGCATCGACTCGTTCGCTGTTGAAACTAAAACTGCTAGGAAGGTACGAAGAAACAGTGAGTGACAGGTGACAGTCGCTCATCGTGTGCGGACTCTTCAAGCCGAAGTAACAGGAGGGTGATAGTGACAAAACAGTTGCGTGACAAAAAAGTTACCAGTGCGCGGCCGGCCTAACACAGGTTGGTGCACACAGCGTTTGATGAAACTTTAGTTTCATTGATTTCAGGAAACCGGGTTTCAAGAAATTCGTTAAATCGGTTTCCTGTTGCTTCAGTTTCACTTTTCATCAGTCCAAGTGTATTTTATTTTTTTCATTCTCTGCAGGTGAAAAAAGAAATTAGCTGCGATGGCAGATACATTTCAAGTCAAGTTGGTTGAAGCAGTAGAAAAACATCAATGTCTGTACAATTTTCACATGAAAGAGTACAGCAATAGGGACAAAGTGTCAAGTGCGTGGGAAGTAGGTGCACAAGAAGTGGAAAGTTCAGGTATTTATAACATTTATTATATTTTTATAAGAAGCACAATACAGGTAAACGTTACAAATAAAAAAACATGTAGACACATAAAAGGATGAACTCAAATACTACTTTGTGCCTAGGTACCTACACACTATTTTTTACATCCAAAGCTATCGATTGATTGATGGAAAGCGGTAAAAATATGAATTTGTGAAAAAAAATTAAAAAATGTGAAATGTAAATTTGTTTTATAATATGCTATAAAGTGAGGTGGGAACCTAATTGCTGATGTTATCATGAATCAAGTGCCATTGTGAAGGAATTGCTATGCCAGGCTTCAAAAAATATTTTGTTAGATATTCCCTGATAGCCTTTGCTGATGTTAAATTTGTGTTAGCATCAACTCGCAAATGTTGATTTTCATGACTGGCCTCAATATCTGAAAATGTGTTGTTGGGTGTATATGGAACACCTTCGGATTTTCGGATGTAGTTGTGCAGCACGCAGGCGCTTGCGATTATGGATTTCACCACTTTTTCTGAACAAGCTATAGGTACTTCAAATACACGAAACTTTGATGTAAGCATTCCAAATGCGCATTCTACCGTCTTGCGACCTAAAGTCAATCGAAAATTAAAAATTCGTTTTTCATCTGTCAGAGCAGCCCTCGGGTAAGGCCGCATAAGGTAGGTTTTCAGAGGAAAGGCCTCATCGCCTACAAAGAAAAATGGGAATGAAATTTGATTACCGTCAAATGGTAGGGGCTGAGGTGGCGGTAAATTCAACTCCCCCCTGTCCAACCACCTACCTAAACGTGATGAACGGAATACACCCCCATCACTGTTTCTTCCAAGATATCCAACATCAATGGTTGTGAAACAACCATCGGTATCAGCACATGCCATAAGTTGAACAGAGTTATAACCTTTAAAATTAAAATTAGTCGAGCCAGAGTTTTTAAATTTTCTAATTTTAACATGCTTTCCATCAATAGAACCGATGCAGTTGGGCAGACTCCAAAGCTGCTGATAGCTCTGTGCGTTGTACTTCCACATATTCTCATCAGGAACTGGCATGTACAGTGGCTGCAAACACTTCCAAATTGCATTAGTTGTTTCAGCTACAACCAAACCAATAGTTCGGTGACCTCTCATGAAATATTGAGCCAAACACTTGAACGAACTGCCAGTAGCCAGATATCTGAAAAGTTGAAAATTCTGTGAATAAAGTAAAATGGAATTCATGAAGTAGTTAATAATTATTCAAGTAGTAAAATAAATGTCAGATTTTTAATTAATTCAATTTCTGTTTCAGTGAAGGAATGTAAAGAGACTTGGAGAAACCTGAGAATCGTGTTTACCAGGAACATTAAACATCCACCATCTGGTTCCAAGGCCAAAAAGAAATCATGGCCTCTGCTGCAAAGCATGATGTTTCTGAAATCGTATGTGACTGCCAAAGGGAATGATCTACCTGGGAACCTTCCATCTCCACCTTCTCAATCATTAGAAGCTGTAGATGACTCAGCACCAGTCAGTGAAAGTCAGGGAGTAGAGGAACCTGATGTGGAAAGTGAAGAAACAGGAACAGGAAATTAACCAATAAATCCACCATCACAGGGAACTGGGTCAATGAGACCTCCTCCCAAGAAAAAGAAGAAAATCCAGACTAATGCTGCTGATGAGATAATAATGGATTACATACAGACAAAAAGCAATGCCTCACGTGATACTCCTAGAAAGAATTTTTTATTGAGTTTGCTTCCAGAGGTTGAAGAAATGACTACATGCCAATTCAAGATTTTTCGGAGGGAGATTGTTAGCCTGATTGATCGGATTGGTGCACCACCATGCCCAACAGCTAGCGACTACCAATTTAGCTACCAACAGCACCCATCAGTGAGCCCAATCTCTACACAATCATGGTCAAGTGAGTCTTCAGCATCAACATCTGCTCCCAATCACTATCCAATTTCTGAAGACTTCAATATTCCACAACGGGATCAACTCTATACTGAACTGGAACCCTTTCTTTCAAAGAAACACTTATAATGATTTTCCTCTTTTTATAATGATTTTCCATCACTTTAAATGACCATACCTTATCAACATAGTTCATATTGTTACATACTACTTGACAATTATTAAAAATATTTCGAAGTAATAAAACTGTTTTCACTTACCTCAGTGTAATTGTTAATTTTTCCTCAGCACTCAGAGCTAACCTCCAGTTGGTGTCCTTCTTTGTTATTAGTGGATTCACAAGTTCTAACAAGCGATCAAAAAGTGGCTTCGACATCCGAAAAAAATCCTTAAATTTATCAGGATCTCTGCTTAGTTCGCGAGCTACAACAAAACAGCTGTGTTGCCGACCCCTGATCAACGGGTGAACCCAGTACTTGCGTTTTTTTTCTTATTTCTTAGCCACCACCACAACACAAGCACATCGTCGTCAGAATCCATCACGAAACTGATGGAAAACCGTTGCTTCTGTGTGCACGTTCCAATGAAATGGTTTTCTTGAAACCCATTACATGAAACCAGTTTCATGAAACAAGTTTCTCCAGTGTGCACCGCGCCTTCTCACATCTGACAACAGAATATAGGTGGGCATAGATGGGAACGAAGGTTGCCGAAGTTGCCCGAGTGGCTTCACGCTGTCAGTCTGCAGACTCAAGTCTTTCATCGGCCTCGTGAATAAACGGATTTGTGAATCTGTGCATGGTGTCTGGATAATTTTGAAACGTATCTTACACCTTTATAATAAAATAATATTTTTGATAATTTTAAAATATATTTCCTTTGTTGAAAGCAGCCATTTAGTTAATTCAAAAAATTGTATGGTATTTTTGTTATCCTTGAGTTCTGCTAATTGTTTTACCTTCAGCTTACTAACTCCAACCTCTTCCACCAACCAGCCATAACACATGTTTACCTCCAATCCTACTACTATATTTCAGTTATGCATGTAATTTGTTGAGAATAACCTAATAGGCTAAAACAGTTATCAGAACTTTGTCAATAAAACTTCATGAAATGTCAAGTGTTTTTTAAATCTCTTATCAAGTAATTAATGAATTTTAATTATGAGAAATTTACCTATGCAATTGCCAAAAATGAGAACGAATTACCACACTATCGTTGTCTTGATTATTCATCTCTTCTTTCACAGCACTAACACTTATCTAAAAATGAAACTTTTTCTTGTGAACTTACTGTTTATTCTCTTCTCGTCTAACGCGTTTCGGCGTACGTATTCGCCTTCTTCAGCTTAGAGACAGACTGCCATCATTTAGTAACGGTTGTTGTGTGGAAGGTGTAGTGGGGGGGTGCATGGAGGAAGGGGATTGGCGCGGGGATTCAACTTAATGTTTGTTTTTTGTATAATTGTGTCAAAAAGTGTATGTGATTTATATTGTAATTGATCGTTAAGTATGTTGTTTGGTTGTGTTGTGTGGTGTTTATATATTTCGTATTGTTCAGTTGTGTTGAGTTTTCGACCTTTGGGTAAGTAATGTAAAATTTCAAGATTAGTGTGTATGTTGGTGTAACTGTGGTTTTCTATGTGTATGTGTGTGGCAAATTCAGAGTGTATATTGTTGTTGGTTAAAGCTTTTAAGTGTTCAAAATAACGGGATGAAAAAGATCTTCCCGTCTGGCCTATGTAGAAACTATTGCAGTCATTACAATTTAATTTGTAAACACCTGTTTTGTTATATTTGTCTATGTCTGTGTTTGTATTATTGATGTGTTTTTTGATGGTATTGGTTGTTCTGTATGCTATTTTGTATTTGTGTTTTCTGAATGTGTTGGCGATTTTGTGTGTGTAGGAGTTGTGGCATGTGAGTGTGATGTATTTATTGTGCTGTGTGTTGATGGTATTTTGTGTTTTGTTGTTTTTGTTTTTTATGCGTTTGTGTAGTGTGTTTATTAAATTAGGGTTGTAACCATTTTTGATTGCTATGTATTTTATTGTGTTGAGTTCGTCGGTGTAATCTTGCTTATTTAAGGGTATTTTAGTTAGTCTATGGAGCATATGGTTGAAGGCCGCATGTTTATGTTGTGTTGGGTGGTTTGTGCCAACTGACATGGTTACACAACACATGAAACCACCCAACACAACATAAACATGCGGCCTTCAACCATATGCTCCATAGACTAACTAAAATACCCTTAAATAAACAAGATTACACTGACGAACTCAACACAATAAAAATACATAGCAATCAAAAACGGTTACTACCCTAATTTAATAAACACACTACACAAACGCATATAAAACAAAAACAACAAAACACAAAATACCATCAACACACAGCACAATAAATACATCACACTCACATACCACAACTCCTACACACACAAAATCACCAACACATTCAGAAAACACAAATACAAAATAGCATACAGAACAACCAATACCATCAAAAAACACATCAATAATACAAACACAGACATAGACAAATATAACAAAACAGGTGTTTACAAATTAAATTGTAATGACTGCAATAGTTTCTACATAGGCCAGACGGGAAGATCTTTTTCATCCCGTTATTTTGAACACTTAAAAGCTTTAACCAACAACAATATACACTCCGCATTTGCCACACACATACACACAGAAAACCACAGTTACACCAACATAGACACTAATCTTGAAATTTTACGTTACTTACCCAAAGGTCGAAAACTCAACACAACTGAACAATACGAAATATATAAACACCACACAACACAACCAAACAACATACTTAACGATCAATTACAATATAAATCACATACACTTTTTGACACAATTATACAAAACACAAACATTAAGTTGAATCCCCGCGCCAATCCCCTTCCTCCATGCACCACCCCCACTACACCTTCCACACAACAACCGTTACTAAATGATGGCAGTCTGTCTCTAAGCTGAAGAAGGCGAATACGTACGCCAAAACGCGTTCAACGAGAAGAGAATAAACAGTAAGTTCACAAAAAAAAAGTTTCATTTTTAGATAAGTGTACCACACTATCTTATAAATTCTCTATGTGTTACTGCAGTAATCTTTTGGTATTAAGGCGATGATTATACACATCCTTGGCCCTACATCCCAGATCGAGTCTTGCCCTCCAAAAGAAATTACCTCCACTTACTCATGTCCTCAGCCATCCGCCACCAATTCACTGCGCCCAGCTTCCTTGCATCATTGCCGACTTGGTCCAACCATCTGTTCTTCGGTCTTCCAATCTTCCTTTTTCCTATTGTCTTGCATTTCATAATTCTTTTTGCCATACGCTTGTCATCCATTCTCTGAACATGTCCTGCCCATCTTAGTCTTATTAATTTTGGCAAATCGGACAACTGTAATGTCATTGTACTTAGCATATAATTCATTATTATTTCTATTTCTCCAGACTCTGTCGTGTTGAATTGGCCCATAAATCCTTCTCAGTATCTTCCTTTCAAACACAGCCAGCCTTTGTTCATCAATTTTCTTGAGTACCCTGCACTCAGAGCTATATGTCAATACAAGCCTTACCAGTGTCTTATAAAGCATGACTTTAGTTTCTGTGGTTAATAGTCTTGATTTAAAATGTTCATTCAGCCCATAAGAGCTTCTGTTAGCAGGCAGAAGTCTTCTTTCAATTTCTTTTGTGCAGTAATTCTCTGCATCGACATATGTCCCCAGATATACGAAGCCTTTTACTTTTTCACAATTACAGTCATCTATTAGTATATTTGAAATATTATCATTATTGCTTCCCACAGCCATAAACTTTGTTGTATTTTCATTTATAAAAAATATAAATTCTGTAATGTTTTGGTATTCAGGTGATGATTGGCTACCATAACAACCCTGAGGCGACAGCAGATGCAATAGATGAGGAAGGATGGTTTCATACTGGCGACATTGGCTACTGTGATGAGAATGGCTACTTTTATATTGTGGACAGAGTCAAGGAATTAATTAAAGTGAAAGGATTTCAGGTACAAGTTACAAATAAAACTTGACTTTATGTCATTACATAGAATGAACTCATAACATGTAAATTTTTTTTCAACAATGTATTAACATGCACATTTTATATTGTTTTGAACTTTATATTCATGAAATGACTAATATAGACACCTAAGCTGAATGGGTGACTGCCACATTCCCCCAAAACTATTGAATTATAAGTCGACAGTGCAGAGATGTGTGGGATGTCCGAAGAAGCACTGGAGTGACCAGTGAGTGCATACTTCCCTTGCCTTCATATGGAGTCCATCCAGATTCAGAAGCATGCTGCGATCGCTATGAATCGGTGGGGTGAAAGCCTGTCATTAAGTACTTTATGGCTGGTCACGTTGCGAGACTCTCATACACCTTCTTCTTTCTGATTGACTGGTGGTTGAGTTATTACCATAACGTGACACTTAGAAAATTTATAAGTAGAAGTGGTGTTCATGGGTCATCTCCAGCCTTAACCACAGCACTTTGGCCCTAACGTACTACATCCCACATTAGAGTTGACTCGTTTTCACTGAAGATGGCAGTCAGTGGCACTGCCGAAACGTCTGGTTTTGTCAGAAACTCTGGACCACGGCCAAACAGCCTGGGAGTTAATTTTAATCAAAACGACAATGGCCCTGTAAGCCTACGTACAACTTTAAGCTCTAGTCTATCTGCTTGGAACCAGAAAAAAACATTTTTGAGTTAATCCTTGTTGAAGATGATGATGACTAATATAGAGGTTTTCAAAAGAGTAACTGGATTTTGTTAGGTCATGTTTGCCAGGTCGCAGCACTGTTCTATTTCTTGTGCTTTATAACTTTCATCTGTTGATCAAAACAGTTGTACACATGGAGCAATATACAATTGAACAAAAAGACTAATCAAAGAATTAATCAAAATGAACAACACATAAATAATAACAACAACAAAAAATGGGCCACATTCACATACATAAATAATAAAATGACAAAACTAACAAAACTATTTAAAAACACAGATATAAAAATAGCATACAAAACTAATAAAAATAAATTACAAATTCTAAATAGCTCACACAACAAAGATAATACAACAACTAATGGTATATACAAAATTGAATGCCAAGATTGCAATAAATGTTACATAGGACAAACAAAAAAACAGCTGAAAAAACGTTATTTTGAACACCTAAACGCATACAAAAAACCAGAAATATATAAATCCAATTTAGCCACACATGCAATAAACACAGGACACGAATTCCCAAACATAACCAATGTATCACTAATAAAACATATACCATACAAAGGCACCATAATGAACATTTGGGAAAATTTACAGATATACAAACATAAAACACAAAACAAATACCAGAACAAATACAAATCAATACAAAACATGATACAATATTCAAAGCACTCAACATCGAAAATACACAAAATACAAAAACATATACCACAACCACACACAATAATACAACTTTAAAAGACCAAAGACCAACAAACAACCTTAATAACATCCAGCAGCCAACACACAAATACTTCACCACAAACAAGATGGCGAAGGCTGAAGATGAGAGAACAGGAACTCTCGAAACATGTTCCAAATAGAAAAAACATCTTGAGGTAAATTTAGTATAAATATTAAAGTATTATATACATCAAGAAACGGACTGTAGCAGAAAGTGATTGAAACAATTGAACAAGTATTCATATATCATTAAAGTGTACTACGAAAGTTATTGTTTTTTTTTGTAAAACACATTTTGCAGACTTAATGATTTGTTTTTTCAACCCACACAATCTCGCCACCAGCAAAACAATTTATAGTACAGTGAAACCTCGGAATGCGAGTAACGTGGTCTACGAGTGTTTTGCAAGACGAGCAAAAATTTTAAATAAATTGTAACTTGATAAGCGAGCGAGGTTCCGCAATACGAGCGTCACGTGTGCCTACATTTTCCCCTCCCCTGAGCGATTGTGTGTAATATTCTCCCGCGCTGGACTTCAGTTGGCGTGCCTCGCTCGCGTAGTCAACACCGTACGAGCGTATACATGTTTTGTTTCTTTCATTCTTTCATTAGTGTTATAATTTTGTTATAACTGTACTGCAACAATGGGCCCAGTGAAGGAAAAGAAGGCTGAAAAGGAATTTGGTCAGAAGAAGGAGATGATTACGATGGAAGTTAAAAAGGAAATGATCGAAAAGCACGAACGAGGTATGCGAGTGGCTGATATCGCAAGATTTTATAACAAGTCTACGTCAACGATTTGCACAATATTAAAGAAGAAAGAAGAAATAAAAGGACTAGATGCAGCAAAAGGAGTCACAAGAGTATCAAAGCAACGGCCACATGTTCTGGAAGATGTAGAAAAGTTGCTTATCGTTTGGATAAATGATAAGCAACTAGCAGGTGATGCTGTGACCAAGAATTTAATCTGCGAGAAGGCAAAGACGTTGTACGCCAACCTCGTAAGTAAACTGCCATGTAGTACACGTACGTCAACAGAAATCGAAAAAAGCTTCAAGGCCAGCAGGGGATGGTTTGATAACTTTAAGAGGAGAAGTGGCATACATAGTGTTGCGAGGCACGGGGAGGCTGCAAGTTCGGATGCTAAGGCAGCTGAGGCATTCACTGCTGAGTTCCAGAAGCTCATTGTTACCGAGTGTTACCTGCCGCAGCAAGTTTTTAACTGCGATGAAACAGGACTTTTTTGGAAAAAGATGCCGAAGAGGACCTACATTACAGCAGAAGAGAATGCAATGCCCAGTCACAAGCCCATGAAAGACCGTTTAACCCTGTTATTGTGTGCTAATGCCAGCGGGGATTTAAAAGTAAAGCCCCTGCTTGTGTATCATTCCGAGAATCCACGAGCCTTCAAGAAATGCAAGGTGCAGAAGAGCCAGTTAAATGTTATGTGGAGGTCCAACACTAAGGCTTGGGTCACTCGTATGTTCTTTGTTGAATGGATGAACGAGGTCTTTCGTCCTGTAGTGAAGAAATACGTTTTAGATAATAATCTGCCGCTCAAAGTCTTGCTGGTTATGGACAATGCTCCTGCTCATCGTCCAGGCCTTGAGGACGACTTACTGGAGGAATTCAAGTTCATTAAGGTTAAGTTCCTTCCTCCCAACACTACTCCGCTACTCCAGCCTATGGATCAGCAAGTCATTTCGAACTTCAAGAAGCTATACACCAAAGCACTATTTCAGCAATGCTTCGAAGTGACCGAAGGAACAGACCTTACCCTCCGAAAGTTTTGGAGAAATCATTTCCACATTGTGAACTGCCTGAAGATCATCGATAAAGCATGGGATGGGGTCATCAAGAGAACTCTCACTTCTGCTTGGGGAAAACTGTGGCCTGACTGCGTTCTTGGACGTGACTTTGAGGGGATTGCTGGTGAAAATGAGCCGCCGATTGTCGATGAAATTGTGTCCTTAGGGAAGACCATGGGGCTGGAGGTGAATGACGCCGACATTCAAGAGCTGGTGGAAGAACATAGCCAGGAACTGACCATCAACGAACTGATGGACCTGCATCGCGAACAACAGGAGGAGGTTATGGAGGAGATCTCGTCCGGTGAAGAGGAGGAGGAAAAGTCAGAGGAATCTCTCACTTCAAATGAGATTCGGGAGAAGTGCAAAATGTGGGAAACGGTACAAAATTTTATAGAAAAACACCACCCGAATAAGGCTGTAGCAATGCGAGCGATGAATCTGTTCAATGACAATTCAATGTCACATTTTCGTGAAATCCTCAAAAAGAGGCAAAAGCAACAGTCATTGGACAGGTTCCTTGTTAAAGTTGCATGAAAAGAAAACAATTCTAGTGAGCCAACAGATAGCAGTGATTCCGTTAGTGAAATTCGTGCTACACAATAACCCTTCTCATGTCATCTCTCTCGTCTCCCTCATACCAACAATGACTCTATTGTAAGGTAAAGTGCAGTTTAATTTGTTTTACGTTATACTGTATTTTGTATTAGAAATGTTATGTGAATAAATATTTTTGTGTTGTGGAACGAATCATCTGCGTTTCAATTGTTTCTTATGGGAAAATTTGCTTTGATATATGAGCGCTTTGGATTACAAACACGTTCCCGGAACGAATTATGCTCGCAATCCAAGGTTCCACTGTATAGTGTATAAATTCAAGAAGAATGGGTCTGTAAAAACATGTACAGATGCTTGTAGATGCTGGTTCATCTACTTCAGATAACCTCTGGATTAATAGACAGGTCCTATACTTCAGTGGCGGCTGGTGTTATGGTTCCAGCATTGCACAACCACCAACAGAGATAACTAGAATATAAAATAGTTTATAAAAATATTAAGCAGTTGAAAGTGTCATCAGTTTCAACGGAAAGCATATTGGATTCTATGCAGAAATGTTCACGTACAATTCAAATGTGGTGTGCAGGCTGGTGGTTGTAGGCCGTTTGCAACATGAAGAGTAAATAGCACAGCTTAGTACACAAATATATAGGAGAATGTGCGTTACTCTTTACAATTGCCCTATGTTCGCAATGTAAGCTAGGTGGTTGCAAAGCTCCACTAGTAGCGTTGTAGCGCATCCTTAGTTGTGTCATGAAATCAGCATGGCCTTCTTGATTCGTAAGTTGTGTCAACTTTAGTGTTTACGTTGATGCAAGGTAAATGTTATCCACTATCTGAGGTTATAAAATTATAGTAATAATTTTGTATAACCGTGATTATGATAGTTTAACATCTTTCAACCCCCCCCCCACTCAACCAACTACTGCAACCAAAAAATTTGGAACCACCAGCCGCCACTGCTATACCCACTGGTTTACTAAGCTCCACATACCACAAGCCTGTACACCATAAACTCTAGTTGAGTCATCATCATCTACTTCATGGGTTTGGTATTGATTATGCCTGTTTCAGCATCACAGGTTTGTAGTGTCTATCTTGCTTGCTTTCGGGCATCCTGGATCTATTTTACCTCTTACTGTACACTGTCAGGTTTCTTGGCAATGTTATCATCTGGCTTCCCATTTAAGTAGTCTTTGCATTTGGTGTAAAGCTCTATTAGTTTATCATTTATTGAATTTATACTCAGTTCCTTTCTGAAATCATCACTCCTCTTAACATCTTTTAATCTATATCCTGCCACCAAATGCAAACATTTCACTTCTGCAGCCTGGATATGTTTACCATTTCTTTTTTGTTTTTGTTCTTATAATGTCCAGACCTCACAACTATATAACAGAGTAGTAACAGCCAGTATTCTATAAAATTTCAATAAAGTGTCCCTATTCCCCCTTATTTTGATTGTTCTTAAAATTGTACTATACCATGGCTGGCTCTAATAGAAGGCCGGAATATTAAACGTGGCAACATTGCGTCTGAGGCCTATAATAACCCTAGTGTAATAAAATAGCTAAAGTGAACATGTTATATTTTGATTTAATTTCATTGGCTTACTAAAATCATGAGTACGCCTATTTATAGCTAAATCTAAATTATTGATCTATGCGCACTTAGTACTATACGTGTAAGTTGAAGAAATTAGTGAATTAGTGTTAGCCATAATGAATTAATTTTGTTCAAGTTATTGAATTTGTATCACATGAATGAGTTAATTGGTTTATTTCTTAAATAAAATAGCAGTATTTTACATAATAAAGTTGTAATTTGCAAAAATGAAGAATTATAGAACTGCTGTTAACTGAAAGTTAAAAATGACGTGATTTGATTATTGAAATACATAAATTAAGTAACGTTTGTTGGTTGGAAGGTATAGTGGGGGTGGTTTATAGAGGAAGGGGATTGGCGCGGGGATCCGAATTATTGTTTGTTTTGTGTATAACTGTGTCGAAAAGTGTATGTGATTTATATTGCAATTGGTCGTTTAGTATGTTGTTTGGCTGTGTTGTGTGGTGTTTGTATATTTCATACTGTTCAGCTGTGTTGAGTTTTCGCCCTTTGGGTAAGAGGTGTAATATTTCAAGATTAGTATCTATGTTGGTGTAGCTATGGTTATGTGTGTGTATGTGTGTGGCAAACGCAGAATGTATATTGTTGTTGGAAAGGGCCTTTAAGTGTTCAGAGTAACGGGATGAAAAAGACCTTCCTGTCTGGCCTATGTAGAAACTATTGCAGTTATTACAATTTAATTTGTAGACACCTGTTCTATTGTATTTGTCTATGTCCTTGTTTGTATCGTTGATGTGTTTTTTGATGGTATTGTTGGTTCTGAATGCTATTTTGTAATTGTGTTTTCTGAATGTGTTGGCAAGTTTGTGTGTGCTGGAGTTATGGTATGTGAGTGATGTATTTCTTGTGTTGTGTGTTATTGGTATTTTGTGTTTTGTTATTTTTATTTTTGATGCGTTTGTGTAGTTTGTTTATTAAATTGGGGTTGTAACCGTTTTTCATTGCTATGTATTTGATTGTGTTGAGTTCGTCAGTATAATCTTGTTTACTTAAGGGTATTTTGGTTAGTCTATGGAGCATATGGTTGAAGGCTGCATGTTTATGTTGTGTTGGGTGGTTTGATGTGTTGTGTATAACCATGTCAGTTGTGGTAGGTTTCCTGTATATTTTGTACATGTGTGTATTGTTAGTTTTGTTAATTGTCAGGTCAAGAAAATTTATACTATTGTTTTGTTCAATTTCCAAAGTAAATTTTAATTTGTGGTGTATTGTGTATGTATTTATGGAAGTTTTCAAAACAAACAATAATTCGGATCCCCGCGCCAATCCCCTTCCTCTGTACACCACCCCCACTATACCTTCCAACCAACAAACGTTACTAGGTACTGGCAGTCTGTCGCAAAGCTGAAGAAGGGAACACGACGCAGAAACGCGTTCTACATACAAAACAGACAAGTAAGTTTCACTTGAGAAAGTTTTCAATATTATATAAAGTGTAGTGCAGTGAAAGAAGATGATGAACAAACAAGACAACTATAAATTAAGTGATCGTCTAGTCGGCCTCAAATATCAGCTGGTTCCAGTGTTGCCACTTTGTAACTTTCTTTTCTTTTTGGTATTTATTAATTAACGTAATTGAAACTTCCACTTACCTTCAATCTTCGATCTGGCCGGATCGCGTAGTGTGGACGAACCCCGTTCATTTCGACGAACTTGACAGTACATCAAATGAAATAAGGTTTTGAATGAAGTTAAATACCAAAATTTATCATTCGACAGATAAAGGTTTTTATTTTTTATTATTGTGAAACATTTAAAAACATGTATAGAATCAGAACAAAATTGTTACTCTCTCTCTTGGTTTTTTAAATTCTACATTACAACTTTAGAAGATTATGGTGATAACTACGAAAACATAACAACTACCTTACCTTATTTACAATACACACAAACACAAACAGCCCAGCCTGCCGACCTCACATGCATACAATTTAATTTTTTAAAAGCCCCAGACCATTTTAATACCCCACAGCCCTTACACTTTTGTTGGAATGATACCCGCCGGCAACGTGGTTTTCGCGCGCACTCATTATTCTTTTAGATTTCTTTTTTAGTGTCCGAAAAAATATATGAATATGTTCTGCACCTTTAATCGACCGCGGTCACATAATTTGTTACTGTTATTTCACTGTTATGTCAAAAAAACTGATAAGAGTTAGCAGAGCGCACTTGGCGCTGTGTCGGCCGACACAATCAACGACGAACTGGGAGGGAAAACGTCGCAGGTGTAGCTAACGTGATCTCATACTTTTGGTGGAAATCACTGCCTTGGGCTTCGTCGCAGGAGTTTCGTCCCATGCAATGCATGTAGTTGTTGGGGTGACGACAGTATACGATCTCAGTGAGGCACTGGCAAACGTCACGAGATGGGCGGTTCTTAAGTTTTCGTATCCGCCGTTTCACTCAATGACTGTGAATAGAATTGTTCTCCTGGCCATGTTGATTTTTGAATTAGCGTCACCCCGAGCTTATACCTGTGTAGCGCGTGCGTGCGCGCTGTCACATTCAAACAGAATTCCGAGAAATCTAGGGTGGTGCGAATTCTTTGACTGATTTCACAACGTAATATTGCGTTGCTGCCTCGTTACAAACTGTTCCATACCCGTAGTCTGTCACAATGGAATAAAACTTGCACCATATTTTTTATAAAATCCCGAAATGAAATCAAATAAAAATACCCACATTTTTGACACATTACAACTTTTAATATTCCAGCCTTCTACTAGAGCCGGTCATGACTATACATATTTTGAAATTCTAGATATTTTATATTATAGATCATAATTATAACTCATATCACATTCTAGATAATTAAAGACTTTCTCCTGTTCTACAACAAAACTATTCAGGACTATCTTTCCTCTTATTGGCTGTTTACCACAAAAAACAATTAATTTTATGTTTCCAGTGGATATACTTAAATTATATCTGAATAAGTATATAATCTGAATAACTTATATCTGAATTAGTATATAACTTAAGTGACCTATATAGAAAATTGAAACTTTCAACTTGTGAAACTTACTTGCCTTTTCTTCTCATACACGTTTCGGTGTGGTGTTCGCCTTCGTCAGCTTTGAGACAGACTGCCATTAACTTGTAACAGTTTTTATTTTGAAATGTATAGTGGGGGTTGTGTGTGGAGGAAGGGGATTGATGCGGGGATCCAAATTATTGTTAGTTTTATGTATAATTGTGTCAAAAAGTGTGTGTGATTTATACTGTAATTGGTCGTTAAGTATGTTGTTTGGTTGTGTTGTGTGGTGTTTGTATATTTCGTATTGTTCTGCTGTGTTAAGTTTTTGACCTTTAGGTAAGTAGTGTAATATCTCAAGATTAGTATTTATGTTGGTGTAGCTGTGGTTTTTTTGTGTGTATGTGTGTGGCAAACGCGGAATGTATATGGTTGTTGGATAAAGCTTTTAGGTGTTCAGAGTAACGAGAGGAAAAAGATCTTCCCGTCTGGCCTATATAGAAACTATTGCAATCATTACAATTTAATTTGTAAACACCTGTTTTGTTGTATTTGTCTATGTCCGTGTTTGTATCATTGATGTGTTTTTTGATGGTATTGTTTGTTCTGTATGCTATTTTGTACTTGTGTTTTCTGAATGTGCCAATCCCCGCACCAATCCCCTTCATCCACACACAACCCCTACTATACCTTTCAAAATAAAAACCGGTACAAGTTAATGGCAGTCTGTCTCAAAGCTGACGAAGGCGAACACCACGCCGAAACGCGTATGAGAAGAAAAGACAAGTAAGTTTCACAAGTTGAAAGTTTTAATTTTCTATATAGTTTAGTGCTGTGAAAAAAAAGATGATGAACAATCAAAACAACTTAAGTGAATTCTAGAGTTAAGTTCATTAGATTTTTATGTGGGCCAAGCTAGCTTCTCCAGAGTAGCAGAAACTAGCACTGAAATTATTAAACTTAATATAAACATTTTAACAGTCTAAAGAAGCTTCTTAAACACGTGAAATCTAGCTCAGGCTCAAGTAAAATGTAAGAAACTTTACCTTAAATACAGTGTTCTGAAGTAGCATTGCAGACTACTTGAAACACCTACACATCATTGACAACCAATACAAGATTGTAGAGAAATCGCTAATCTTTACCTCTACTAATTTCTTTTCATTACTCATTCCAATTAATAAAACACTGTGTAAAGAAATCACCTGTTTTGGCACCCATCATAAATTTACATTTTTCAGTGACTATATACCTAACTCAGTATTGTGGTATGACTCATTTTGTGATCCTACAGTACTTAGTTCACTTGATACCTCAATGTCTTTCATTATTGATGATGAGAAGGTGGGACAGTAGTGTCTGCAAGAGGCATAGTTTTATTCAGTATCACTTGATGTTTCAAGTGACAATTATTTTTTTAATTTCAAACAATTTTGTGTTTGTATATGTGTATTGGGGGGGGGGGGAGTTAGGAGAGTCTGATTGGTTCTCATTAAATATCTGAATGTGATATTTATAGCAGGAAAATAAGAAGTAGTCAGCTGTAAGAAAATATAAGGCAGATTCTAATGACTATTACCCTAAACAAACACAAAGGCTTCCTCTGTATTAAAGCTTTAAAACAGGGACTGTTTGATTTTACAGTTACTGTTCTTTTTTTTTTGTATTTGTATCAGCCATCTGAGGACTACATGCCAATTTCAGTTCTTTATTCTTTGTTCTTTCTTTTTCTCCAATATTCTTTCATCTTTTCACTATGTCTCTTCTTCCTGTCTTTAGCCCACTTTGAACCTGCGTTTTCCTCTCTCTTACCGTGGACTCCTTTCATTTTTAACACTTTTGCCTGAAAAACTTCTCTTTCAATTGCATTTTCTGCATTTATATTATTTTTTCTAAATCCTTTTTACTTCTTTAATCCAACTTGATGTTGACTTCTTTCCCCACAGATATTTGAAGATCTGTTTTGTTAACTTATTGTCATCCATTCTATATAAATGTCCAAAAAATAATAGTCTTAGATTTTGTTGTCCATGATGCATCCGTTGATTACTAAATATAAGTATATCACTACCAACTCAGAACACAAGGTTTTTTAGTGGTAAAATCATAAAAGTTTTACCTTATAGCCTGAACCAGTTTTTGCTTATTATAAGCTTCGCCAGTGGCAGCCTCCGACATACTTATATTTAAATACTAGTCTTCTTTTTCTCACTGTTTCTGTTATATTTTCTATGCTTTGATATATTTCATCATTACTTCTTAATTTCCAACCTTCTGAAGTTTTTCGTGGGCCTAATATTTTCCTAATAATTCGTCTTTCCAATATTTCTAGTTTGTCTAAATTACAATTCAATGCTACACATTCAGTTGCATACAGGCATTCTGGCCTCACTACTGTACTGTAATGCCTTATTTTTGCATTTTTAGATATGCCTTTTTATTGTAAATATCTTTAGTTATATCATATGCTCTTTCCATCTTATGAATCCTTTCTTCTGTAGCAGATTTTTCTAAACCATTCTCTTGAATTATTTCCTCTAGCCACTTAAATTTTCTAACCATCTCTATTCGACCAATTGCAGATATTAATAACTGTTCATTTTGTTATTTAATATTTTGTTATTTAATATTTTGTTAATAACTATAAATATTTTGTTAATAACTATATGCAATTGTTATTTCTGATTCTTTTTATAACCAATTCATTTATTTTATAGTTATCTCTATGTCTGTAGGTGCCTCCTGCAGAACTTGAAGAACTATTGAGACAACACCCGGCTGTTAGTGATGCAGGTGTGATTGGGGTACCCGACAGCAGAAGCGGAGAAGTTCCTGTCGCTTATGTTGTACGGTCCACACACAAAGAGACAACAGCGGAAGAACTGAAACAATACATAGCAGACAATGTTTCAACTTACAAACGACTGGCAGATGTAGTCTTTGTTGAAGCTATCCCAAAAACAGTGTCTGGGAAAATATTAAGAAAGGAAATTAAGAAGTTGTATGTAAAGCCCATGACATAAAGATGAGAGAGGTTCGCCACTTAAGTGATATGATTAAATATGTAATCCAATAACCTACGTACATTTTTTGGTCATTGCATGTACCCTACAAGTAAATGTACTTCTGAAAAGACAGTATGACCTACAAATATACATATATATGCCTATTATACATGATTAAAAAATTATTATTTTTATATCAAAGTATTAAGTTTTATTAGTTTGATACATGTGTCACAGAACCAATAACTTCATCATCATTAATTAAAATGTAATGCATTAACCAATTATGAGATTGTTGATTATAGTCATCATTCATTTTACTGAAAGTGGTCAAAAAGATTAGCTCAGCAAGTGTGAATTGTGTAATATTTACCAGAAAATATTTTTAAACTTTAAATACAAAAGAAGAAACATATTTTTTGTTTTCACTGGTAGACCTGCAGGGTCAGAACTTAATAGAAACAGAATAGAAAATTAAACAATGACATCAATAAAACATAATTATAAAACAAGGGGAAAAGTTTGTTATAATTTTGTTTTACCATTTTTACTGCTAAGAACATTATCCAACTGAGTCTAAATCGATTTATTTTATTTTATTTTTTCGTTTGTGTTATTTCTTCCTGTAATTTTTAAGAAGACAAGTTATAGCCATATAATCTCATGGCCATCCATTCTTGCTCAAACAAGAGTGGACCAAAGCATTTTCGATTATAATTATTAATATTGGTGTTACTTTCACTGTAAACTTACTTGTTTTATTCACTCAGACGACGTTTCGGAGTGGTGTTCTCCTTCTTCAGTGAGTTTGGATACGGAATGTGCCATGTTGTCGGTAATTTTATGTGTAATGGTTTTTAGTTAACAGGTTGTGTGTGTGGGTGGAGGTGGAGGGGATTGGCGCAGGAGTTTGAATTGTTGTATTTGTTGTTTATTATTGTGTCAAATAGTGTGTTTGGTTTAAATTGTAAATGGTCACTGAGTATGTTGTTTAGTTGTGTTTTGTTGTGTTTGTATATTTCAAATTGTTCTGTGGTGTTGAAATATACAAACACAACAAAACACAACCAAACAACATACTCAATGACCATTTACAATTTAAAACAAACACACTATTTGACACAATAATAAAGAACACATACAACAATTCAAACTCCTGCACCAATCCCCTCCACCTCCACCCCCACACACAACCTGTTAACTAAAAACTGTTACACATAAAATTACCGACAACTTGGCACATTCTGTATCCAAACTCACTGAAGAAGGAGAACACCACTCCGAAACACCATCTGAGTGAATATAACAAGTAAGTTTACAGTGAAAGTAACACCAATATTAATAATTATTATGTGTGTAAACAAAGAAGTGATGAACATTCAAAATAGTATTTTCCATTAAGTTGCAGAATGACATCCTGTTTAAACATAACTAAACACATTTGTTATTTCAACAGAAAACAATAAATTTTTTCATAAACCTCCACTCATAGTATGTTAATACTCAGGCACTATTAACCAGACATATGGTGCAAACAGTGGCGGATTATCCATAACGCTAGGGTATGCTGCAGCACCAGGTACCAGGGCCTCAGCTGCCAGAAGGGGTACCACCCAGACCTAAATCACAAAATCTTTAACAAAAGATAATAAATGTGAAAAAAAATAAAAAACAAATATACTCAATCCAAAATCATAAAAAGATGTGTGCACACTTTTTGACGAGTTCGCCATTGTTTTTTATATTCAAATGAAGATGATAGATTGCACGATACTACAGTTTGTCTGCTCAAAGTATTAAACTGGATTATTGATTGTCAAATGATTGATGTAGTTCCATATTTATGCATTGCTTTTGATGATTCCAATAGCTAATTGTGAATCTGAAAAATAATTTTTTGTATTCAAATGCATTAAAGATATGTTTGTATTTAACTATGTGATATGAGAGATTATCTTCATTAGCAAGGTTGACTATTGAAAACGAAATACTTGACTAAATATCACTATAATATTGACGACTCGGAACACTAAGTTTTTTATAAGTAAAAACGTAAAGTTTTACCTTACAGCCTAAACCGGCTTTCACCTTTAGAAGGCTTCATCAGAGGCTGCCATAGGTAGCACTGTCTGTCTTGTTTTTAGACACTCTAGAACAATTAGAAATATACAAACACACAAAAACAAATAAAAACGACATCCTAAACGAACAGACACAATTCAAATCGCACGCATTATTCGAACACATCTCACCACACACACACATACACACACACAGCTTCGATCTTTCGAAAAACTATCCCGTCGCCAACAACAAGACGGACAGCGCTACCTATGGCAGCCTCTGATGAAGCCTTCTAAAGGTGAAAGCCGGTTTAGGCTGTAAGGTAAAACTTTACGTTTTTACTTATAAAAAACTTAGTGTTCCGAGTCATCAATACTATAGTGATATTTAGTTAAGTAACGGACACGTCATGGACAACGAAATCCAAGAAGAAATACTTGAATCGCTTGACTCAGAAAAAATTATACAAGATTTTGTTAAGGCAAAATTAAGAAAAAAATGGATCGATTACTAGTTTCTAAGCTTAAGTACGGCTATGCTCATTGTAATCACAATTTAGCTAAACATTTGTTGTAACTTGAGAGTTTAATAAATTAATTGTTAACTTTTGAAATTGTGTATACCATTCACCAGTGTAAATAATGGATAAAAGGTTGAATTTTGAATTCGGGGGGAAGGGGGGCACCACATGCTTCTAATCTGATCCTGTAAATAGCTTATACAATGTTTAATATCTTTTTTGTATCTTCAATATTATAATGACACTAAAGATTGTACCGCTGAAGATATAGTAATAAGTTATATATATATAAGATATATAGTACCGCTTCTAATCCACTCCTGTTTATTGCTTATACCGCATTTTATAGGCTAGGATAGATGAATTGTCATTTTTACAGTCACAATTTGGCAGCCCCAACTGTGAATAAAACTACAAATATTATAAAAAAGAGACTCGTTATTTGCTACTTATTTTTATACAATCAATACGGTAAGTGTGCACAAATAAGGCTTACATATAAATTTTATAAACCCTTTAAATTTAACAAAGTCACAAAACAATAAGACGATATCGTATTTAAGTGATGGCAACATACATATTTATAACACAAATAAAAATAAATGACACCAGTCTGATGTCAGCATAGGCCACCAAGCGCTTTTAATCCAGCCCTGGCTACAAAAGTGAATTAGACCAACCAAACATAGTTGAGATTTGTTCACTTCATTATTTGGTCAGTGTGCACGTGGAAGACAATTGGAGGTAGAGGTGTACGTCATTCACATGGTAGCAGTGGATTCAGCAAATCACTTACTCTTTTGCTTTTTTGCTTTACTGTTTAGTTGTTATACAAGCTCTCTTTTTTATCGAATTTACAAAGATTTTCTCTGGTCTAGTAGGTAAATACACTAACACCTACCCTTACATTCATTTGCAAGGTCAGCACTATAGGTGTGCTAAACTAGTATTTGAAAATAACAGGTACAAACAATACCGTTCCAAAAAAATAACATGTACAAATACCTGTTATTGTATACTTATTATACCTGTATTATATAATTTGTTATAAGAAATAAATTGAAACTGAAAGTATTAACAGTGTTAATTTACACTGTGACTTTATTAAGCTGTTACTGTTTAAAAGAAAATAAGAAACAAGAGAATTTATAAGCCTATCTCCTTTTGGGAATACATTTAGGTTTCCACTAGGAGTAAACAAACTGACATAGATTTAATATTAATTTATTTATTCCATTTTGGTTAGACAAATCAGTTGCAAAACTCAGGCAATAAAATTTAGAGTGCACGTAATAGCACAATAAAGAATGTCAAAAACATTTACGTGAGATGTGCAGTGAAGTTAAAATCATCCAGCCCCTCGGTAGGTTATAACACAATATAATTTGCTTTTTCAAATATTTACCAAGTTGGTGACTAGTATAATATATAATTTGTTATTATAATCTGTATTATATATCTGCATAACACACGAGAATAAATGTAACATCTGTATGGATTTTGTTCATTTATTAAAAACAATTTCTTCTCTTTGGTATACAGATATTCTGAACCTCACTGTTTTGCTTCATTTCGTACTTGTATGGCAATCGGCACATGGGCAGAATGAAGTATTCAGCACAAAAAAGTGGCTTTGTACTCGTTTACTTGTTTATTCGTTAGTTGCATAGGGGTGTCCTGCAACTTGGAACCACGAGGCCGCGAGTAATCGGAACAGGTATTTCAACCACTGTTCAGTCACTGTTATATCCGTTCCACAAAAATATCACTCCAAAATACCTGTTATAGGTATATCGGCCCACCACTAATGTGTATCAAAAACACCACATCTCCAAATGATCACATGCCTTTCCATTGATATTTACTGACGTTCAGCTTATGTTGCAGAGACTAATTCTGTGAAACCACAACACAGTATATTCATAATGAGTGAAACCGTTATCCAGGCTTTAGGCCATGGTTTAATATTTTCAATTGACAAAATGTCAGACATTTCGGTGTTCGTATGATGTGGCCATCTTCAGTGGAGCAGGAACTAGGTCTTAATGCTCACTAAAGAATAAATTAGGATTCTATATTGAAGAAAACTTCTGTTTGTAATGTTTTTGTTTTTGTTCGTATTGTTGCCATAACTTATGCTATGAAAGCTGCAAGAAAATCACATCATGCTGATCCCTTTTTGGCTGATTTCAGCAAGTCTAAGCAGCAGCCTTAACAGCAGTGCCTCCTGTCTGTGAGTACCATAACAAGTGGCAAGCGGCGCATTATACTGGTCATGCAACCATCACACTAAACACAAAAGCTGTGCAGTATGCCTTGGTCCTTTAGGGACTGTTGAGCAGAAGTTTACTATTAAGCAGCAGCCACCAATACTTACTGAGGGTCTATTTGTGTCTATTCATACCCAGGACATTATGCTTGAATATCTTGATCACCTCCCTCTGCAGCCAAGCAAAATACCAACGACTCGAGGACAGGACCTGCGTCTCCACAGACAAGACTGTAAGCCCTTCACTGGACAACTCATGCTCCACTATAAATATAACTTACAACACTACAACGCAAAAATTATAAATAGAAGTGTGCTTCTGGTTTGGAATTAATTCTAATTCAGTGGGTGTTAAGACTTTGTATACTTACGTTTATTTTGATTTATAGATACGATAGATTATATCTCACAAATGTATACATAAACTAGGACGCCATCTTTATTTATTACCTAAGTCATGGGCCAGAATTTCGTTACGCGAAGTTATTAGGAAACGGAAATTGCTTGAAATAACAAAACAGCTGTTCTAATTGTTACCAATGAAATACCCCTTTTATTAAGTATTCGTTTTACATATCTTTAACCCTTCCAAAATAAAAACATAGTGTAATATTACCTTCTGTAAGTATAATAAGTATATGACAAAATTATATATATATATATATATATAGTTATATGTGTTGCTCAACCCAGCACTTAGAAATTATTACGCACGCACACAACCACTCACTCTCCCATACTCATCGTACAATTATTTGATTATTTATGTTGGAGCTCCTTTTAAATAGATTGAAAATTTAAGTAAATTTTTAAATAAAATTTTATATTGGGAAATAATAAAAGGATTTCAGGATGATTGATTTCGAGGATTTAAAGTGTATAAGGAACGCTCTCACCCATTTCGTGTTGGCCTCCTCGCACTGCTAGTATTGTTCGTACATCGGCACAATCGGTATATTTTTACGGCGCTTGACGGGGCACTTTCGTGTCAACCCACGTAACCCACCGTCGTGGGACCGATTCTATACGTCGATCTTTTTTACGGACGATTCATCTGCCGAGGACGCCTACACAAAGCCGAACTATAACTTTCCTTAATACATTTTGTATATAGATATGATACTGTTTATTAACCACCTATAGTGGTCTAAAAAGTAAAATTCACCCGCAAGTGAATGGGCAGCCGGCCGGCGCTGATCAGTGCTGCAGCAGAAATGACGACAATTCCTTGTTGGATTCTACGGAAGTGGGGTGAACCTACGTCACATTTTCTTTGTTTAACTTGTTGACATCGCCGTTTTGTCGTGGTCAACACATTCTCAGCCTCTGACGTAATTAAGGCTTGGCATGCTTATCGCAATAACTGCACACTGTTTTTGTGATGTTACACCGTTTTTTTGCTATGAATTGTTTCAAAACCTGACAAATATTGTGATATAGTCCACTCACTGCAGATTCGATATCGGGTGTTTAAGGTTGGGTTTAGTATAACAAAAATAGAAAAATACAATATTTATGCTCTAGTTACCATAATTAAGGTAATTCCAAAAATGTACCATGATTGTACCATCACAACTTAGTGCCCGCACTACTGAAGATGGTCGTTGTGTGTATGGTATTTTATCAAATAAAATATTAGACCATGGTCTAATAGCCCCCTGGATAACAATTTCAATCACCATGACATCTCTGGCCATAAGAGTTTGCATTCACTTATTTGAGTATATTTAATTATACACTTTCATTAAAAAGTGATTTTTCATGATTATTACATAAAAGCTGCAATAAACTCATTGTTGACATATCGATTTGGCGACATTTTCTTATGTAATAAAATCTAATCCTTATGTGTGTCTGAGTGTGTGTATTGTTAACCCCTTTTCACACTGTCAGCACAGCTGAATGACTGATAATGGCTTTTAATCTAGCACATGGATTACCTAAGTATGTACCTAAGTAAGGACTATCTAAAATCTTGTTATGGTCCACGTTACTTGTTTCATGCGCACCTTCTTCCACAGCGTGGCTGGAGATGTTTGTGAGCAGCATCCTGGCATACTGCAAATAAGAACTCGAAAGATTTTCATTAAAGCTGCACTTTGATTACTGAAATTTAAAGTAAAAGGTATCATTACTATCTCTAGATCATCTCTGTTATATTTATTATTGAGTATAAGGTCTATTATTGTAGATTATTTAAAGCAGTAGCATTAGCAGCCTAACCCTTTATGTGAATAATAAAACAAAAAACATTTAAAATAAAGAAATAATAATAATAATGAAAACACTAATAATAATATGTATGGATTTATTGTGTTGGAGTTGTTCATAAGTTGAATTAAAACGTCAGCTAAACACAGTATATGTCAACAATAATATACTATATTATTATTATATATTGCAATGAATCACAGGATCCTGATAAGCGGGGCAAGCTCATATAATACACAGACTATGAACATTCATGTTTAAATTGGTAGGTTGTTAGATTTGGTTATGTTATCAGTTGTATTTTAGTAAGGATAAGGATTTAAGTTTAGTAAAACTGTGTATTATTTATTTATTGTTTATTCATGTACTGTGTTTGTGGAAATGTGCGCGCGTGCGCGAGTGGTAAACGATTCCCTGGCTGTGCGTGAATAAATTATCGTTGTGTTATGACATTGAACTGAACATAGACATATGTATTGCTACAATCCCTGTATATTTCTGGCTATTATTTACATTCATATATGATATTAGTAAAGTATGCAGTTATGCATGAGATAAGGGTATTCTGATTACCGCTATGCATGCTCTTACAAAGTTAATGCACTTTACAGCATGAAAAGTTGCATGTCATGGTCTATGTAACCATGTGACTTCCTTCCACCAATAAAATGCTGGAAGGTGGTCGGAAATTTCCTTAACCCTGTTGTTGCACACTAAACACAGCTTCTCAGCCAGCTATCGTGAACGGGACGTGCAATTCTTGTTCAAGATTCTGCCGCTTGCAAGGATTTGTAAAGACTATTCAACGATAGTAAAGCGTGTGAAGACTCAGAGTTATTCGTGTTTTACAACTACACACAGTGTTATTATTACAGCATTGTGCGCATAATTACGAGAGTTCTTCTTTACCATCTATCACGATCGGGTCGCGCAGTTCTTGTTCAAGATTCTGTCGCTTGCAAGAATCTGTAAAGACTATTCGGCGATAGTAACGCGTATGAAGACTCAGAACAGTTGATTATTACCTCTTTGCACACGGCATTGTTACTAAAGCATTACGTGTGTAATAAGTGAGTGTGAACTGTATCACTGTGTGAGATTCTCTGCAGTGTCAGTAAAATTTAATAGTTACGCAATAGTAAGTTGTATCATCAAGACGTTTCCGCGTTAGTGGAAGATTTCCGCATAGGATGATCTGCTGATCGCGGTAGACCTGTGATTCGCGTGAACACTTGAAGAGTCCGGAGTGGTATAAGTTCATTATACCATTGTTATATTTAACTCACTGTCACCTGAGATACTTGTTAGTTATAAACTCTATATTAATTTAACGAATAGTAAGATCCATAGAACCATTGTGGTGTGCGAAGCGTCAGAGTCATCGTGGGAATTACAGGACACCAGCCCAGCTGTTACAGGACACCAGCCCAGCAGAGAGCGTTTCACGGTGAACCGTCTATCATCTATAAGCCACGCCTGACGATTCAGCAACGCAGCAGAGCCCACCCCTCTCCCTTTTCTTCAGCAACATCATCGTGGGAATCTTCACTTATGTAACGTATCACATCATGTGTATGAACAGTATTTAACATTTTAAAAGACTCAATATCAAACACTACCATTTTGTACTTATCAAATATACCATATAAACAATTACATATGTCTTGTGCAATAAATAATCTTAAACCCTCCAATATAGACTTAATTTAAGATACACATACTACCATATCCTATGCGCCAATAGTTTAGTAATTTGTGTTGTCGCAATATATATATATATATATATATATATATATATAAACTTTCACCTATGAACTTACTTTCTTTATCACTTCCCCATACGTTTTGAGGTGATGTTCCTCTTCCTCAGTGGGAGTAAATACTGAATGTCATTTTACAGCATAATGGTTATGGACTAGGTGTGTGTGGTGGGGGTTGATAGTGGGAGGGAATTGGCGCTGAGGTTCAAACTGTGTGTTTGGATCATTGTATCGAATAGTGTATGAAATGTGATCTATAATGTAATTGTTCATTTAATATGTTGTTTGGTTGTAGTGCGTGATATCTGTATATTTCAAATTGTTCAGCTGTGTTTAGTTTTCTACTTTTAGGTAAGTAGTGTAATATTTCCATGTTGTGTTCTATGTTTGTGTAACTGTGGTTTTCGTTTTGTAAATGTGTGGCAATGTGGAATGTATGTAGTTTGTGGTGAGGGCTTTTAAATGTTCTGAAAATCTGGAGGAAAAAGATCTTCCCGTCTGGCCGATGTAGAATTGGTGACAATCATTACAATTTAATTTATATACCCCTGTTTTGCTGTATGTGTCTGTGTCTTTGTTAGTATTATTTATGTGTTTCCTAATGGTGTTGTTGGTTCTGTAGGCTACTTTATAATTATGTTTTCTAAATGTGTTTGCAATTTTGTGCGTATTGGAATTGTAGTATGTAAGTGTTACGTATTTACTGGGTTGTGTGCTGTTGGTCTGATGTGTTTTATTTTTGTGTTTAGGATGCGTTTGTGTAGTTTATTTACTTTTATTTATTTATTTATTTTTATTTACTATAATATATTATTTACATAATATACTAACATGTTAATATTCTTATGTTATTTATTACGGTGCGTTTGGTAGATAAGTTTACAATTATTTACTACTCAAAATGCCCCTTATTCATGTTTAGAGTCGGATATTAGTTAACACACATAAAACCGTACTTGTCAGACGGACAAGGTTATGTTAAGACTTGTACAGTATATCTTCGTTTTCATTAAGCAAGACTAGATAAAAATTGTGACTTACATTTACCCTTACATTAAACAGTGAATTTAACAAATAACATTAATTATTTGTTTTTACATTCTTCAAACATTTTAAATAATAAAATAGCCCAATACATTATAATTGGAACTTGCATCTTGTTTCGTAAAGTGAATTCTGATGCCATCTGGCCATGGTTCTTTTAACTTTTCTCTCTTCTTAATCTGTAAACACAGTTCCTGAATTAACCGATTTGTGAATCTGTGTATGGTGTCTGGATAATTTTAAAACGTATCTTACACCTTTATAATCAAATAATAAAAACATTTTTTGATATTTAAAAAATTTATAAATACGAGCTCAATAAATTTCACGACCGTTTTCCTAAATAATCTACGAAATAATATAATTATAAATTAGCGATTTAACAATTAGCAAATCTCCTACTGGAACACGCGCATGCGCATGTGTGCACAACACACACACAGCGTGTAGTAATTCTTAGGGCTTCTATACAATAAAGACGATTTTTAAAGCTTGAGCTCCGAATTTGATTCACGCATTACTGAGTAAGCTTAACGCAGTATTCCCTGATTTTCTTTGTTGAATATCTTAATTTACTTACAATTTATGTATAAAAAAGTACCGGTATTTAGGATTATTGTACACAATAAATTTATATAAATACAAGCCCACCAAACGTTAAAACGTAAGTATAAACGGTCAAAACCGTATACTGTTACTGCAAACGCGAAGCGACAAAACATTATGTTCTGTTGTCTTCTTCTTCCCTATTTGAAGGTCAAATTAACTTTCAATAATTTTTTAAAAATAGTTACCGTTCACTTTTCTACTATTTCTAATTAGTTACGTATACTGTGGGCAGTGAAGAATAAGATGGCGAAGTCCGTTTTTCGCTGGCACCAGTTTGAATTTTCCGACTTCAAAGGGGGGACCATAGAAAACATTTTTCGCCCGTATGAAATACATGGGAAGCTAGTTTGACCTTGACGTTCAAAAGCAGTGTTGAGGTTAGTTTTGCCATTTTCGGAAACTAGGTGTGCACATTTTATGTCGAAGTGGTTGCATATTCATCAACATTTGGGCGCAAACTATAATTACATAATTACAGTTATATCTAACATGCAAGATGACTTGCGCACGCACGAACAGGGGCGCGCTCGGTCGTAAATCAGTTTATTCTTTTTTTCTGCTTTGCACTGACATGTCTTCAAGCTATATATTCACAAACACACGGAAATGCCCGTGCAGTAACACTCACATACACGCACGCGCGTATACTACGATATTATAAAATACGTTAGAAAATTTAACGTAAACATATAAAGTTTAATGTATGACGGTGCGCGCGTACTCTGCCCCCCACCCCCCCCCCCCCCACACACACACACACACACACACACACAATTCGTGACAAGACTTCACGTCGCGCATTTCCCCTCAAGCTCGCGCATGCACTTCCGTATATTTTCAAACGACACTATTCAATCTCTATTTATATTACTAGACAGCACAGTAAATGATAACGAAAAATATATTTTTGCCTCAAAACATGTGTTTATATTAAGTTTTTTATGTAGAAAAATTTTAAAACACAATAGTATTCAGGGTAGGAAATTCCCCACCTTACTCTGTCTGAGATCCTGCTACTCAGATAATGGTGCTTATATCGAGAGAACTAAACAGGTGCTAAGTTTTGTTGGGGCATCAAGTGTTACGTTCAGTCTACAATTAGGTGCCCTCAGAGGCTAGATTGCACACTTGGGATTAACGATTTAAAAAATGTATGATTAAATTAATCGTTAAAAAAATTGGTTAACTTTTTAATATAATCGTTAAATTTTAAAATGGTCAACTTTAATAATTAATCGTTAAATTTTTTGTTAAACATTAAAAAATTAACGAGTTAATTTTTTTGGCTGCCCAAGAAGTACCCAGAATAGTTGTTGAAGTTAATATTGGAGAAAGTTTGTTCTAGGTATTCCTAAGCCTTTGACAAACAATGGAGTAGTTTTCCCCCATGGTACCCAGATAACAATTTCAGTCACCATGATAACTCTAACTATACGAGTTTGCATTCTCTTATTTGAGTATATTTAATTATATACTTTCATTCAAAAATAATTTTTCATTATTATTACAGTACATAAAAGCTGCAATAAACTCATTATCGATTTGGTGACATTTTCATATGTAAATAAATCTGATCCTTGTTGTGTTTCTGAGTGTGTGTATTGTTAACCCATTTTCACAGTCAGCACAGCTGAATTGTGTATCTACAGAAACAACTTACACATTGCTTGTAACCAGCGGAAAATCGTGTCCTCCAACCCTAGTAGGAGTTTTATTTCTCAAGTCAACTTCTTTTATAATTGAGTACAAGGTCTATTATTGTTGATTATTTAAACTTGTTATAGGTCAAATTTACAAAACTTGGAAGTCAATTAATTACATTATAAAAACGTAACTTTTTACATTTTTTGCTCCAATATTTTTTTATTTTTTCGGATTTGGGGGGGGGATATATTTCCCCACATCTCTCCCTAGGTTTGTCCCTGTGGGTAGATAAACAGCAGTAGCATTAAGCAGTCTAACCCTTTATGTGAGTAGGAAGTTAAAGACAATGAAAATAAAGTAATAATAACGATGATGATGAAACCAGCAATAATAATGTGTAGGGGTTTAATTTCGAGTTGTTCACAAGTTGAATTATAATGTCACATGAACACAATGTCGTGTCAACAACAATACTACTACCGTATGACTTGAATTATCTGAATTATTCTTAGTACACATTTATTACGGCGCGGTATGGTGGATACGCCGAAACACGTATGGGAAAAAACAAAGTAAGTTTTCACAAGTGAAAGTTTAGCAATTAATATACAATAAATGTATATAGATAAAGGAAGTGAACCTTGATTAAAAATTGCCTGGTCCTCCAGGTTGGGGGTTAATGCATTGGGCCAACTCCCCATTCATTGGAAAAAAAGGAAATATTAAAAAACCAAATAGATTGTAGCCAGGTGGATTCAATAAAGGTAAACAACAAATGCCACATAAACAGACTATGAGAATTGGAGTATGGAATGTACAAGGTTTAAGAGGAAAAGTAGGGGAAGTTATTAACGATTCAATTGTTGATGATTTTATTCAAACAAACAAAATTACAATGGTATGGACACACAAAAAGAATAGCACAGGAAAGGTTTCCAAGGAGATTTATGGAATGGTCCCCACCAGGAAGAAAGAAAAGAGGAAGACCACCTATCACTTGGATAGAAGAAATTCAGACTATATTGAGGGAAAGACAAAATTGAAGATGAACTTCAGATGGACAGGCAGTAGTGGAAGATGAGAATTCAACCAATTCTGTAATCGTTGGTTCCAGAAAATGTGAATAATAATAATAAAAATCAATCCATCACAGCTTTGGCCTGCCACTCTTTCTTCTTCCATCCAGCTGCATTGGCAAGACTTATCTCGCAATTGCATCCTTGCATCCTCATCATCTTCGTCAAAGAATTGAGCCACTTTAACCTTGATATTTTAATATATTTTATCATGTTTTAATGCTGGTATTATTACACACAGAATGATGGTCTACCCATGGGCTCACCCATATCCAGCATTCTAGCAGAAGTCTTCCTCCAACACTTAGAAAAAACAAAAATACTCACAAACAATGACAGACACTCACATAAAATACTATATTGGCACAGATACTTTGATGACATTCTAATACTATACAGGGGAAACAAAAGACAATGTGAACAGTTACTAATGCACATAAACAAAATACATATAAACATAACCTTTACTGGTGAATACGAACACAACAATACCATAAACTTCTTAGACCTCTCCATCACAAAACTAGAACACAGGCACAAATTCAGTATATACAGAAAACCAACTACAACTGACACACTAATACACAACTCCTCCAATCACCCAATACAACACAAACTAGCTGCCTTCAGAACCATGATACATAGACTTAACAACATCCCCTTAGATGAAAAAGACGAACTAAACACGATAAAATATCTAGCAGAATCTAACGGATATGACAGAACAATAGTCAGTAAACTCCTACACAAAACAAACAACAGACAAAGACAGAAAACAACATATTCATAACACTAACAGTAACATACATCAACAAACAAACTAAAAAAATAGTCTTGGATTTCGTTGTCCATGACGTGTCCGTTACTTAACTAAATATCACTATAATATTGACGACTCGGAACACAATGTTTTTTATAAGTAAAAACGTAAAGTTTTACCTTACAGCCTAAACCGGCTTTCACCTATAGAAGGCTTCATCAGAGGCTGTCGTTAGTAGCGCTGCTCGTCTTGTTGTTGGCGACGAGAAAATAGCCCGCAAATTCAAAAAAGCAGGATACAGAATCGCTTACAAAACTACTAACAAAACAGAACGCACACACAAAGCACAAAACAAATTCGATCTACCCGGTGTTTACAAGCTAAATTGCAACAAATTCTACATAGGCCAGACAGGACGTAGCTTCAAACAGAGATACATTGAACACACAAAGGCACTCCATTCCAATACAGAATCCACCTTTGCAAACCACCTCACTGAAGCAAACCACACATACAAAAACATCGACAATAACATGAACATTCTACACGTACACACAAAAGGCCGAAAACTAGACACTCTAGAACAATTGGAAATATACAAACACACGAAAACAAATAAAAACGACATCATAAACGAACAGACACAATTCAAATCGCACGCATTATTCGAACATATCTCACCCTACACACACAGCATCGATCTTTCGAAATTCGATTCCGTCGCCCACAACAAGACGGACAGCGCTACCAGCGGCAGCCTCTGAAGAAGCCTTTTAAAGGTGAAAACCGGTTCAGGGTGTAAGGTAAAACTTTGTTTTTACTTATAAAAAACTTTGTGTTCCGAGTCGTTAATATAATAGTTGTATTTAGTTAAATAACGGACACGTCATGGACAACGAAATCCAAGACTGTAAGTTTATTTTCACCTGATACACGTTTCACAGAAATTATTCTGTATCTTCTGAGGTTTGTTAGAATTGTAATGGATAATCGATTTAATTTTATTTTATTTATACATTATGTTTTATTTATACCAGGTTTAAGAATCGTTTAGGAAACTGGTTTCTTGTTTTGAAATAACCTAGAAATAGTCACTGGTCGAAATAACCCATAAACAATATAACCTAGAAATAACTGGTCGAATTGGTGGAACTCAGCACATGGTAGAACATTTTAAAAATATTTAATTTAACAAACCACTTGGTTTTGTTCTACAGACATTTTCTATTTTCCTGACAATCATTTTACCAGTTTTACCTCCTCCAGGAGGTAGGTTTAAGGTTATATTTATTTTCTCCAATTGTCCTATTATTACCTACCTTTCCTACTATTATAATGATTATAATAATAATTATTATTTTATTATAAAGGTGTAAGATACTTTTTAAAATTATCCAGACACAATAAACAGATTCATAAATCACGTTATTCATATACTGCGTTTACAGATTAAGAAGCGTTAACAGTTAAAAGAACCACCGCTAGATGGCATGAGTATTCACTTTACGAAACAAGATGGATTATTACTACGGCAATTTATTGGGGATTTTGTTATTTAAAATGTGTGAAGAATGTAAAAACAGATAATGTTATTTGTTAAACTTACTGTTTTTTGGGAGCTTTTCGGTTAAGTGGCAGCATGGACTGAGCAATTACTCTACGCAGCAATCACCAGTAACAACGCATTCCCCCCCCCCCACACGAAGCGATAACCAGCGGCTATAGTGAAAGACCCAAGAAGAATATGAAAAAAAATATTTCACCGCAATTTGAACTTAGTATCGTAGTTTTTGATTCTTTCTCGTTGATCAGTTAATAAACATGCCCACAATATCACTGTTTATATGAATTTTAACCTATACAATTAGCGTATAATTGCTGCAAAATATCTATTTTCATACAAGCAAAAAAGGACCTACCTTTATATAGTCTTGCAGGATGTATATAAGCACTTCGCACGTTTCAACAATGGCAATGCTTATTGAAGCAGGTGACATCACAGCTGAAAACTTGAAATGATCTTCAAAGTTTCTGCCTGTAGCTAGATATCTCAAAGTTAGTGCTAATCTTTCACTCACTGGTAAACTTTCCCTCATATTAGTGTTATTTCTCGTCATAAATGGTTTGACCATTCCCAACAATTTGTCGAAATTTCCTTCACTCATTCGAAAAAAAATTTTGTAATCGTCTGCTTCTGTCACACTAATCTCTTTCAGCAGGGTAACATGAGAATACTTTTCTCGTTTTTGTAGCCAGGCCTTCATCCAATTGTGCTCAATGCCAAAACTATTGCGATACACGCTTTTGTGCGATTATCTATTGATAACTTGTTTGGTTCTCTGTGTGGAGATAAGTATACTGATGAAAAGTAATGTCATTCCAAATGATCGTGTAAGGTTGAAAAGTAATGAAGGAGTAATGATGAGACTTTTGAAGGTAATGACATTACAGATAATGACAGTATTACTGATCGTGTAGGGTCCGCATAATAATTTTATACTGTAACGCAGAAGCAATTAGACGACTGTTTAGCTAGATCTGACTGTAGACATTGTTCCTCGGTTATTTATTCATATAATTACGTGTTAGATTATGCTGAAAGGTTTTTATTTTCTATGTTGGAAGATATGTTGTTTGTATGTTAGTTTCGTATTATGTGATTTGTATGGCACTGAATTTGAATGTGTTATGGTGAATAGCGTAGTTTGTATTTACGTATTCATCAATTCATTATTGTTACCTCTTGTTACCGTGCTTTCGAGAAGTTTATTACCTGCAGCGGTGTATTGAACAGTTTATGTTAGTGAAACTAAATTATAGCAGCCGTAGTATACTTACGAAGGTCTATCAGGTAATTTACTTATTTAAAGACAACTGGACGTTAGGTTAAGTTGGAAACAGCGAGTAGAAGTGACATAGAAGAATCTCTTGATATGGTGGAAGTAACGATAATAGTCATTGATGGGTATGAAGTATAATTAGTAATTACCCGGATAATTTCATTTGTAATATAATGCAGGCTCAGTATCAAAAATTAATTTCAATTTGGATGTGGTTCTTCGTTGTGTGTTGATGACATTATCCACAATCTAGAAGAATTGGTAATTATCGACTTTCTGGGCCGCGCTGGTATTGGCGTGACATATTTTTTTTCTATTCTTCTATGTTATATAGACACGAGAAAAATAATCTTGAAGAGTTACTCGATTGTACGTTAAAATATCTTACGTTACAGTAAAAAGTTACCAAGGTTTCCTGTTTACTTTGTATTTCCGTTTTAATGTCTGAATTAATAATTCCAACTTTCACATCAGCATATATAAGTGTAAGACTTTTTTCAGGCCTGCATATGCTGTAAACACAACACAATGTCTAGACTAAGCTTGGAGGTTGGTAGCTCTAAAGGTACCACTAATTTAATGTATGTGGATTTAACCAGTATAAGAGTGCGTGATAAATGTACTGAAAGTAATGGCATAGTCAAATATTGTTATACAACGTGCAGGACAAGTTCAAGACTAAATGTAATATGATTATAGCTTGCATAACCCACACCTGGGCAAACCTAACCTCACCTTGACTGCATAACTGACTACTACCAAGACCGACTACAATATCTCAGACCATAACACAGAAAACAAGATGGCGGCTTAGGCCAAATATTTCAGTAGTGGGGCTAGCGATATGACGATAATTTTATACGCTTCGCTAAAGGGGTTGTCATAAAATATGTAAGAAATGTCACGTTAAAGCTTAGTTTTACATTTTCAAGGCGAAGTATAAATAATATGTTAAATTTCTCATCATGCAAAGTAAGTCCTATTATTATAGCCTTGCATACTTCCAGCTTAAAATCAAGGTTAATTGAATGCACTCATTCTTGCTCCATTTTATAATTTTATGAAATAATAATAATAAATTTCTTCCTAAAAAATAGTGATCACCAAAGGAGCAAAAATTCTATGAAGCAAAAATTGGAGATGCAACTCAAATTACAGTTTAAATTATGTACTACTAATAATAGCATGCAAATGCTAAACTTTGGTCAACAAAGGCAAACACAAAACATATTCATCTACAAGATAAATAGAAGCAAAAAGTCAAGATGCAACTGAGAATCAAATGTATAGTACCAATCAAAACATGCAGTTGGTAAATTCTGGTTACTATTATTTTGTAATGTCCAGGAAGAACATAAAGTAATTGATATGAAGTACCTTTCGGGCAGAAGAAATTTATTTGCAGATCAGCTTAAACTCGATGCATTTGTAACCTTCGCCTCAGTTTCTTCATGCTGTTTTCTTCTTTGTTTCTCAAATGTTTAAGCAATTTCCTTTGAAACGCACTTTTCATTTAGGAATGTAAATAGTTAATAATATAAACACTGGAAAGCACTTTAACACTCTTTTAAATCACTTTTTAGAAGAATGTCACATTTGCACACATCATCCAAGTTGCTAACAACATTTTCACATAATTCAGTCCTTGCATCACTTTGATGCAATACTTCATAAATTCAGATTCAGATGTACAGCAAATCAAAACTTGAAAAAGTTAATATATCACACGACAAGGAAATGGACATGAACATAGAAGTAATTTGATAAGAAGTACCTATTGGGTGGAAGAAATTTATTTGCTGCTCAGTTTAAACTCTTTGCGTTTTGTAACTTTCACCTAACTTTCTTTAGGTATTTTTCTTTTTTGCTTCTCAAGTGTTCGAGCAATTTCCTTTGAAACGCACTTTTCATTTAAGAATTTAACATAGTTATTAATATCAGTATTAGAAAGCACTTTAACACTCTTCTTGATTACTTTCTTTAGCAGAATGCACATTTGCACACATCATCCAAATTACTTATAACGTTTTCACATAGGTCAATTCCCAAAGAAAGTAGTAGTTAATGTTACCCTTTCTTTGATTATCTAGCTTCAGAAATTCAGATTCAAATGTACTGCTAGTCAAAACTTGAAAAAGTTTATATATATCACATGACAAGGAAGTCATAATGGAAGAGGGACATTTTAATCCACCTCGATTTAATTTGTTGAAATATGAAGCAAGTTCCTCATTCTCACACTGCAACAAAATATCCTCCTTGGTCTGCAACACTTCTGCACATTCAGAACATTTTCCACTTTTTCTCAACTTTTCAAGTACTTTGCTGCTAGTGTAGCTGGCATGCAGAACAAAACTTTCAAATCTTCATCCATAATGGGAATACTGGCTAACTCCTCTAGAGCAGATTCTAATTTTTCATTTGTTGTGTCTTTGATGTTAGAATTCACTTTTGCTGTAAAATCATTTAAAGTAAATTCACCATGCTTAGTGGATCTGAGCTTCAGTAGACCTATCACTTTGAGTTTTCTTTCAGATTCCAAGATTTGCTCGACAGAAACATTATATGTGCAACCACTTAGCCTTCTATATGCTCCAAATCTTGCTTCTAAAGCATCCGTTTGCAGTTTTTCTGTAAGGATGTAGGACCAGTTGTATCCATTAAAAATATATTTGCATAACTGAACTACTGCTGCAAGCATATGAGAGAAAGCAATGTATGTTTCATTGGTCAGTTTTCCATGGGAGTCTGATGCATGCCAAATATCAACATATGTTTTTAGACTTTCAAGGAACAGAAGTTCGGAATCATTGGGCCCAGTGATTGGGTTAGCATCATCATCTTTTGTGTATTTCCCTTTCATGGGATGCTGCACATTAGACATTTTCCACCATTTAATGATCAGTCTTAAAAACTGTATAGTACCATCAGAAATTTCAATCCCCTGACTTTTCAAAACTTCTAATGCTGCCACATTTGTAGAATCAAAAACACTGAGTGCTAGGGATACATTCTGTCTCTCTATAGATGTTGGGTATATAGACTTTCTCACTAGCTTTGGAGCAAGTTGTAACAATTTGTTTTTCTCTGAATGAAACAGGTTCCTTAAATCTGAAAATCTTGCTCCACTAACTGTATATTCACACACAACACTCCCTTCATCAGAATGCATTAGGTCATTAATGAAACTAAAAGTTTCCTCAATATTTGGGATTATGAACATTACATTTTTTCCATTTAACCAATTATTTCATATACATTTAAGTAAGTGCACACTGTCAAACAAAAGAAAGAGAGATTTGGATGGAGCAGCTGGATATGCAATACATGACTGTAAATTGCCACCACACATAAGCTCGTACATTTTCCTGTTTGTACTATGGTTATCTGCTACCAAACAGACTACATCAAATCCAATATCGTTCACTACCTTTAGTATATCCATTGTTAGTTTCATTAGCATATCAGAATGCACCTTTTTTACAGGAAAGAGAGCTATTACTTCTTTGTAGTCTGAATGCAGAGATGATGCCATGAAAACTTGCATTGTACCTGCTCTATCAGTTTCTGACTTATTCTCAGCTACACCTAGTATCTTTCCTGCCTTATACGAGAATTTTGAATTCACATACACTTCATCCAGCATCAATGAAACCACTTTGTCGTTTTCCTCAAGTAATTTACTTTTCTCTTTCAAAAAAGCTATATGTGATGGGCCGATACAAGGGATATTTGGACCCATTTTACATAAAAACTGTCTTAAATAGACAGGATGATGTAATGTTATTACATTTGTTTTCCTCGAGTGATGATATGCAGCAGGAAATGAAAAACAAATGGTTGCTGCCCATATTAAGAGCTCAGAAGAATATCTCACTTTCTTTGTTAGTGCAAGCTGTAATTGCTCCAAAGCAAACTGTATTTTAGGGGCTACATTATCATCAAGATCACGCTCAGTAGCAAGTGCTTGTTTCAGAAAATTTGCCAATTCTTATCAGCTTACACAAATGTCTCTTTTCAGTGGTATAACACATCACGTTTTGGATCTGTTAGCTGTTTTTGTATATGGTTTGTTTTAGTAATGTGTTATTAGGCTGTCAGAAATTATATCAGTGACATGAATATCATTAATGTTACCCTTCATGTTACTGGAAAACTCTTCAAAGTGGTCACAGCAGATCATGAATTCAATCAGTCCCAGTTCTCCTTTTTATATGCAGTTTACAAACTATGACATATTGTTCCGTTGTCCATTATGGTATTTCAAGTCATTAAAATTATAATTTCTACACAATTTCTAATATTATTTGTCAAAGATTTTCTGTTTAAGACCAGATTAAATTTGCTGCACCCTGAAAGCTATAAATAAGATGAAACGCGTCTTCAGACTAGATAAAGCAGAACAAATATTTCAACTCTTTAAATCTGTCAAACCCTTCAAACTTCCATTGTAAACAACAGTTTGCTAGTAGTATTGCAGTGTATTCCCACAGCTGTCAATTTAGAAGTTATGTGAACCAGAGTATACTCTATAACTTCTGGAAACATTTTGACTCTGAGGTTTCATAAAAATTTTAGGATTCAATTGATAAGCAATTGTTGTTTCCTTCTCAAAATAATTCTAAAATTATGTCAAAAGTCTTATAATTTCTGGTAAATAGGAATTTAAAAACAAAGTCTGTGTCAAAATAAGTAACATGGTATGACGAACTGATAAAAACAAAATTGTGGACACATGTTTGAATGGCTTCAAAGAAAAGTGTACCTTTATGGGGAAAACATTTTCTAGGAATCATCAGTATAGTTAGGACTGTAGGCTGAATGCTCTTCTGTACGTTAGCTCATTCCAATTACATGTGCAGAAGTAATGTGATTTTTCCTCTACATAAGTGGTCTCGGTATCTCCTTTCAGCCAAGAACACTTTATTGTATTAAATGAAGTACCTTGCCCACACCAAGATAAGGCATCCTCATTGGTTAAACTGAGGTCTGACATTGGGAAGACATTATTTATTAATAAAGACATGTGCATTTAATCTAAAAGTGTCCTTAATCAGATGTTATTCTTGTGCTAACTTGTGGGTGATGTAGAGTTAGTCTTTATTGACTGCCAACTTGTTTTCATTTGTTTCAGGTGTTAACAAGATCAATTTATCCATCATCTGACAAATGGAAGAGATCAAATTTGGGGACAAGGTATAAAGTTTAAAAATAAAAATAAATTTTTTGCTGTTTAATGTATGTATTAAATTGATAGGCCTACACGTGTTATATACATGTATCGTATACACACATTCATTTCTTATATTAATAATAGTTTATTTATCATCATATTGATTTGTAATTAATTGCTGTACAGAATATGATTTATACATGTATTATTTTGTGTAGGGTTCGCATTGACAATATGCATTTTCCATAACCTCCTAACTTTCAAGCAATTCTCTTCCTCCCTCGTCCAATTTAGACTTGTAGTCTGTTTGTTAGTTGCAAAGTAGCTTTAAAATTTTTTTTTTGATCTGCCAGTCCTCTGTCTTTGTGTTGACCAATTATGTCAACATACTCATACTGTTCTATCATCACTCATTCTCTTGTGTTGTCCACTCTGGTAGTCCTGTCCTCTGCAAGTCTTCCTGGTATTCTCCTGAACTCCATACTTGTGACATCTCATTTCGCTGTTTTGAATTGCATTGTCTCACTCCCAGTTTCTGCAGAATACATCAGTATTAGATGTATTATATGTCTTATGTTATACCTTGTATGTATTATTAGTATTATATGTCTAAAAGTCAATATTAGACATGTAATTGATGTACATATTCAAACCTTTGTGTTTTGTCTCAAATGTTTGTTAGCCAGATAGTAAGAGCCAGGCACACAACTGACTATTCTATGAGTGATCATGACTTGCATTTGAATTTTTTTATCTGACCACCCGCTCCTGTGCCAAGTGGGGGGAGTCCAAAATTTACCATTTATTGCCCACTTTTAATGTTGTAATCGTTAGCTATACAATTGCTTCCTTCAGATTTTGTGTACACGACCTACCCATTCGTGGGGAGTGAGGTTAACCCTTCTTACTAAACCACTGCTCTCAAGATTAGTTATAAACAAGTCAGTCAAGGACACGGTAGGCATGCTGCTTTTAACTGTATAATTAACAAACTATTAATGTAGAAAGTGTGTTAATAAGTTTACACACAGTAGACAGCAGATAATTAATTACAGTTGACTTAATTAAATTGTTATCTTACTTTAACATCATTAAAATTCATATCACCTCATCATAACTAATAATCTTTAATGCAACAATATATGATGGAAATCCGTTTCAAACATGGCTTTTTGTAGGTAAGATCATTTATCCTTTCATATACCTTACAGGTATATACTAGGGCAATTTGAAAAGTTCATGGCCTAGTAATAAAAGACTTACCAGTATTTTTTCATTTTGGTATCACTTTTCATATTTCAGCATAGTAGTCTCCATGTAGTTGAACACATTTGGTATAGTGATGCTCCAGTGCTTTTATCCCATTCAGACGTTTGATTGTTCTAGGTCCTCTGATAACCGTTTACTGCCGCTTTCAGTCATGTCCAGAAAAATCCCTCCCTCCCCAGCGAATTTCTGAGTTTTGGTAATAATTAAAATTAAATAGAGCTAAATTAGGCGAGTGAGTGTGATGTTGCAACAGATTGTATTTCAGCTCAGTGATTTTTTTGCCTTAAAAACAATGCTTGTCTGAGGTCTTCCATTATCATACTACAAAATTATCTGTTTATGTACTAAACCTGGCCTTTTTTTACAAGTATTTTCATTTATTTGGTCTAAAAGGTTAGAATATCACTCTTTATTTTTTGGCACATCCATGATAATCACTTAACAACATTCTCTTAGCCACTCAGAAAATCAAGTCATACCTTTCCAACAGACAGAATTGACTTTCCTTTTTTTAGTTTACATGACTGTAATTAACAAAACTGCAGACCAACATGTTGCTTTACAGCTGTTCATGAGGAAAATGTGGTGTCACCTGATGTGTCTGACGTATTTCTCAGACTCTTCATATCTTCTTCTTCTTCTTTGCCTCTTCCTGAACCACCTTTATCTGTGAGAGCTTACAGCATCCCACAACCGAACAGTCAACCTGGGTACTCTAGTCTCTGCCTTCCTCTGCAGTACTTCCCACACACTGGGTGCTAATCAGCAAAGTCATTACTGGGTCTCAACCAATAGTGACCCACCACACTGTCTCATCTTCACAAACCTCTCCATTCACCCATTGTTTCCAGAACCTGTTCACTTTTGTTTTTTAATTACTTTGTCCATCCAGTATATTTTTAATATTCTCTTACAGCAGCAGTTTTCAAATGCTGTGGTTGTGTCTTTCACTTTTCCCTATTGTCTAGGTTTCACATGCAGCTTCTATAATAGCATGCTGCAAACATATAATTTGAGGAATTTCTTCTTAATTTAGAATCCAGTATTTGACAGTAGCAAATTTGTTTCTCCATTTGGCTTGTGCTCTGACACTGATTCCTCTCAGTTATCTTACCAGTTTTAATATTTACCTATTTTAGTTCCTGATTCTCCTCTTTCCCCTAATAATTTTTTATAAAATTCAATAGTGTTCTCAATTTACCTTGTTTGCTGTGAGTAGAAACCGTACCATCAGTAATTCTTAACTCTTAACATCAGTAACTTATAACTCTTATACTCTCCATAAAATGTTATTATGGTCTTGAACATTTTTATGGTTTCCTTTACAGCCTCTATAAACCATTCTCGTATAATGGTAATGAATTTGTATAAAAGTAAATTTTAATTCCTTGTTATTTGTAGGATGTTTTAACGGTCAGTGTAAAGAAAGAAGCAGATCCAGAAGAGGCTGAGACTGAACAGGTAATGTGCATAACCATTATTTAGCCTATAGCTAATGTGTTAGGTTGTTCCGTGTCATGTACCACTAGAGATTTGGATCACATTCGTTTGTAGATATGTAATTAAAAATCAACAGAATACACAAACTGTATCATAGTGTTGTATACATATAAACTACATGAGATTAAGTAAGCAAAATCGCACACTTGTGCGAGCACACACACCATGTAGGTACATAGTATGGATATTTATTGCAAAAATTGATAGGTGATTCTATATATTTCATATTTAGTATTGATCACCTCTTTATATAGTACTCTATAAATCACTGAGAAGACAAAGTAAATTTTATAATTGTTCAATTTGCAGGATGTATTCCCAGTTATAAATTCTGTCCTAAAAGGAGAACTGCATGTAAAAGAAGAAATCATCAAAGAAGAGAATGAACAGTTTGTTGATCAGGTATTATACACAGTTATAAAATTTGTTTATAGTAACAAGCATTTATTGTTATAATGAACAGCATTGTTGTATCATGGCACATCCATGATAATATTTTAATAACGTTCTCTTAGCCACTCAGAAAATCAAGTCATACCTATCCAACAGACAACATTGACTTTCCTTTTTTTGTTTACATGACTGTAATTAACAATACTGCATACCAACATGTTGCTTTACATCTGTTCATGAGGTAAATGTGGTGTCACCTGATGTATCTGACATGTTTCTCAGACTCTTCGTATCTTCTTCTTCTTTGACTCTTTCTGAACCACCTTCTTTATCTGTGAGAGCTTACAGCGTCCCACAACCGAATAGTCAACCTGGGTACTCTAGTCTCTGCCTTCCTCTGCAGTATTTCCCACTCACTGGGCGCCCATCAGTAAAGTCATTACTGGGTCTCAACCAATAGTGACCCACCACACTGTCTCATCTTCACAAACCTCTCCATTCACCCATTGTTTCCAGAACCTGTTCACTTATGTTTTTTAATTACTTTGTCCATCCAGTATATTTTTAATATTCTCCTACAGCAGCAGTTTTCAAATGCTGTGGTTGTGTCTTTCACTTTTCCCTATTGTCTAGGTTTCACATGCAGCTTCTATAATAGCATGCTGCAAACATATAATTTGAGGAATTTCTTTGTAATTTAGAATCCAGTATTTGACAGTAGCAAATCTGTTTTTCCATTTGGCCTGTGCTCTGACACTGATTCCTCTCAGTTATCTTTACCAGTTTTAATATTTACCTATTTTTGTTCCTGATTCTCCTCTTTCCCCTAATAATTTTTTATAAAATTCAATAGTGTTTTCAATTTACCTTGTTTTCTGTGAGTAGAAACCATACCATCAGTAACTCTTAACTCTTAACATCAGTAACTCATAACTCTTATACTCTCCATAAAATGTTATTATGGTCTTGAACATCTTTATGGTTTTCTTTACAGCCTCTTATAAACCATTCTCGTATAATGGTAATGAATTTGTATAAAAGTAAATTTTAATTCCTTGTTATTTGTAGGATGTTTTAACGGTCAGTGTAAAGAAAGAAGCAGATCCAGAAGAGGCTGAGACTGAACAGGTAATGTGCATAACCATTATTTAGCCCATAGCTAATGTGTTAGGTTGTTCCATGCCATGTACCACTAGAGATTTGGATCACATTCGTGTGTAGATATGTAATTAAAAATCAACAGAATACACAAACTGTATCATAAGTGTTGTATACATATAAACTACATGAGATTAAGTAAGTAAAATCGCACACTTGTGCGAGCACACACACCATGTAGGTACACAGTATGGATATTTATTGCAAAAATTGATAGGTGATTCTATATATTTCATATTTAGTATTGATCACCTCTTTATATAGTACTCTATAAATCACTGAGAAGACAAAGTAAATTTTATAATTGTTCAATTTGCAGGATGTATTCCCAGTTATAAAGTCAGTCCTTAAAGGAGAACTGCATGTAAAAGAAGAAATCATCAAAGAAGAGAATGAACAGTTTGTTGATCAGGTATTATACATAGTTATAAATTTGTTTATAGTAACAAGCATTTAGTGTTATAATGAACAGCATTGTTGTTATTTGTAAACTTATCGGTTAAAACTGTTGGAGACCGTTTGGTGTCACATGGAAGTCATTTTTATGTGCACGTGCACTTTCAGTCCATATGATTTAGCCATAACGTGTACCAGTACCACATGGCAGGAAATTTGAATTTTACGATGTCAGGGGTGTGAGTGTGATGTGACCATGGTGGGCGTAGAATGTGACTGAAGTAGGGATATCATGTGGCCATGGTGGGAGTACCATGTGACAGGCACCGTGTGGGGGTACCACAGCACGGGTGCGAAGTGTAGTGATTGGTCGGCCATGTTTAATATATGTCATGTAATCATATAGCAGAATCAGTTGTGATTGGTGTGCTTGAGTGGCAGTAGTCGGTGTGGCCAACATGTGATAAAGGAGAAGAAAATTACCTCTAGAAGGGGAATTGGTTAAACAAGGATGTGTGAGGGAAAATGTAGCATTGCCACTACCACCGGTGTGTCTACGTCATGGCGGGAACGGATTATGTTCCCTTAACAAGTGTATCCAGCGTGTCCGTGGCCATCTTGCCCTCTGCTTGTCTTGATTTAATAGGGTGGTGTCGTGAGAGGCATAAAATTGTGTAACTTAATGTATACGTGTGTATGAAAGAAAATAAAGTGGCCAGTTCCTGGTTTCTTCTTCTTGTCTTTTTTTTCTACGTTCATAAATAAGGTTAACACTCATGCACGTCTGTGTGTGTGAAGTAAAACACGTCTTGACTGCTCTTCTTGTCTTTGTTGTCACAGGTTTTTTCAGTGCTCAAAAGTAAGGTTAACCTTCACACAAATGATTTGTGAGTGTTGAGGGAAACAAAATGTGTATATGGGCGTGTTGTCTGTCTGTGTAGATATAAAATGTGTGTGGGTCGGGTAGCCTTTGCGTTAAAGCACCTTGATGTATATGTGTGCACATAGATTTTGTGTATTGTTGTAACCTAATGAAAACAATCATTCTCCTTGCTCACAGTGCGAAACAGTATGTGTGAAATAAAACACGACATCAATCATGTGTATAAGTATAATTACGCCATCAAAACTGGTACAATAAATATACACAGTTATGCATTATGTAATACAATAAAACACACACACACACACACACACACACACACACACACACACACACACACACACACACACATCTGCATAAAGTACCTATAGAATTGTTAGATGGTTTTAACATCAGCAGTGAATCTATAACAGACGTCAATGTATGGAATTAGAGAGTTACAAATGAAACCGGTGTAGAATGAATAAATAGAAAATCACTAGGTCTTACCTTATAGAATAAGAAATGTAAAACTTATTATTTTGCTAAACATTATGCCACTGATTTGTTATAATATTATTATATACATCCACCAAAATCAGTAAATTTTTTTTATTTTTATAAATAAAGCCTTTTCGAAATTATTATGATATTATTTCGATAATAATTTCGAAAAGCCTTTTTTATAAAAATAAAAAAAATTTACTGATTTTGGTGGATGTATATAATAATAGTAAAACTTATTGTTCACACGATATTGAACGATGTAGTAAGTGTGGAACCGTGCTAAGAAATACTGTCCGCACTGCTCCATTTCTCGAATACAAATGACTATATAGCAGATCACTTGATCACTTTCTCCTCCACTGCACCGTAACAAGTGCACAACAAGTTAGGTGTTCCAAACAATCTGCGGAAAAATCAACGTATTTTTAGAAACAAGGTAAATCGAATTACAAAATTAAAGCTTTACAAAGTTATGGGAGTCTCTGTACTATGTAAAGGGACACACACTATGGGTGTGAATTATGGGCAACAACGAAAAGACAGGACGGTATCATTCTCCTTGCTCACAGTGCGAAACAGTATGTGTGAAATAAAACACGACATCAATCATGTGTATAAGTATAATTACGCCATCAAAACTGGTACAATAAATATACACAGTTATGCATTATGTAATACAATAAAACACACACACACACACACATACACACACACACACACACACACACATCTGCATAAAGTACCTATAGAATTGTTAGATGGTTTTAACATCAGCAGTGAATCTATAACAGACGTCAATGTATGGAATTAGAGAGTTACAAATGAAACCGGTGTAGAATGAATAAATAGAAAATCACTAGGTCTTACCTTATAGAATAAGAAATGTAAAACTTATTATTTTGCTAAACATTATGCCACTGATTTGTTATAATATTATTATATACATCCACCAAAATCAGTAAATTTTTTTTATTTTTATAAATAAAGCCTTTTCGAAATTATTATGATATTATTTCGATAATAATTTCGAAAAGCCTTTTTTATAAAAATAAAAAAAATTTACTGATTTTGGTGGATGTATATAATAATAGTAAAACTTATTGTTCACACGATATTGAACGATGTAGTAAGTGTGGAACCGTGCTAAGAAATACTGTCCGCACTGCTCCATTTCTCGAATACAAATGACTATATAGCAGATCACTTGGTCACTTTCTCCTCCACTGCACCGTAACAAGTGCACAACAAGTTAGGTGTTCCAAACAATCTGCGGAAAAATCAACGTATTTTTAGAAACAAGGTAAATCGAATTACAAAATTAAAGCTTTACAAAGTTATGGGAGTCTCTGTACTATGTAAAGGGACACACACTATGGGTGTGAATTATGGGCAACAACGAAAAGACAGGACGGTAAAATACAGACCTCAGAAATGGCATTCTCAAGAGGAGTTTAAAAGTGTTCTAAACTTGACCTTATAAGAAATAAGGCCATAAGAGAAGATTTAAAAGTTTTTAACTGAATGAAAAATTAAAAGATTACAAACAACAGTGAAAAGAACACTTAGAAAGAATGACAGATTCCAGACTGACCAAACAAGTCTGGAAATTCAAACCTGTAGGACACAGGTTCGTGGGTAGACCCAGGAAGAGATGGCTGGAGGATTTTTAAGATGGAACAGGCAGCACCTTGCTTATGCCATGTTGTGAAGATGATGATGGTGTATCAAGAACGTCAGTAAATCAGTGCTTTTTCTATGCTAACAGTTTAACTCATATTTTAACACGTCCCTGTTACGGATTGTTTCCAAGTGAAGGCTATGCAGAACCTTGTTGTGACTGGCTTTGAATGTTTTTTTTAAAATTGAGTTTACAGCATGTGTGCATACCGTCATGCTTGCTTTAAGGTCCAAATGTACCTTATACATTTATAAATACTTTATTAATGTATAAGGTACCAAATAAATATACCGTCACGCTTGCTATAACAGCCAAATGTACACATATCTTTGTTAATGAACATCATTTGGTCTAATATTATGTCCTTCACTCTCATTGATTATATAATTTACATTAAATAAGTTGACTCCATAATTCTGCAACTGCCCTATAAGGAGTCCCATTACAGCAAGTAGATTTACAGTTGTTAACTCCATACTTCTTCATAGCACTGTTCAGACTCAGACATCTGACCAGAATTTCTCTACCGTACCTAGAGAAATTTATTGAATATTTTTAATTTCTTTACCTCAAGATGTATTTTCCTGTATCTGGAACATGTTTCGGGAATCCTATTGTTCGCATCCTCAGCCTTGTTGTTGTGCTTTCCTGTTGGTTTTTGGTATTTTATACTGGTATTATTGTGTGTGATTGTTGTGTATATACAGTAAGGCCTTGATAGTCCGGTACTTTTTATCAACAGCAACCGATTTGAAAATATCACAGTGTTTGACTAAATTGCTGGCGCTAATTCAGGTGGCGTTTGTGGTCTCTCAAATGTTTCAGTAGAATGACATAATTTGGCATATTCAGCCACACTGGAATGCATTTTTAACGTCTCTGCTGCTACTGGCACGATCGTGTTTCTTTGAAAATGCTCAGTTGTCCTTGACACAAGTGGGAACTCTCGGGAGAGTTTGTGAGCTGACTACTGTACGGGTCATTGGCACCATTTCATATTGGTTAGTTGTGAGTGTCTGCTTCTTATGTTTACACAGTGCGTGCCGTACCGTATTTGAGTTACAGTATTAGTGAACTCTGCTACAGTTACGTTGTTCTGTTTTTGTTCAGTGGAGTTCAGTTTTAAGTTGTTGCTTCACAGTTTTGATCACAATGTTTTCTGAACACAAAAACCAGAATGCAGTGCTTCTAATAAATTAAAACATGTGACTTTGACAATCTAACAAAAACTTGACATTATAAATAGGTTAGAAACGGGAGAAAACAGTAACGTAATTATGGAAGAATTTAATATTGGATCTGATAACCTTATATGATATAAAAAAAAAAAAAAAGAAATACTTCAAAAATTTTTGGCTGAAGCAGATAACAAAAAAAGCTACTGACAGTTGTCAAACATTAAAAAAGCCTAAGCTTGACCTGACCAGTTGGATAATGTATTGTACACCTGGTTCTCAGCAAAACGTTCTGAAGGAAAATCTATAATAGGTCCAATGGTAATTGAAAAAGCTAAACAGTTTAGCAGTGATTTGAACGTAAAAGAAGGAGACTGTAAATTTTTACGAGGTTGGTTGCACAACTTTAAAACTCGTCATGGGGGATACACAAATTAGATTTTTCAGGGGAGTCTAAATCTGCTGATGAGGCTGCAGCAAATGAATTTAAAGTTACTTTTGGATGGACTCTCAGCTCTTTAAAAATTGTTTTTTTTTTAACAGTTTGTTCCTGGAGTTAAACAAAACTTCAAAAAACTTGGTTTGCCTGAAAACGCACAGGCTGTTCTGTTAGTAGACAATTGTAGAGCCCATCCTCCTGCTAGGAGTTAAAGTCAGCAAATATAACAGTGAAATACCTCCCTCCAAACTTTACCCCTTTGATTCAGCCTAAGGATCAAGGAGTAATTCAGAACTTTAAGTGCAAATACAGGGTTTCATTTATTCAAGGACTCATAAACTCAGACTGTAGTGTAAAAGACTTTCAAGCAACTTTTAACATGAAAGATGCTATTTTTGCAGCTGCTGTTACTTGGCAAGAAGTAAAAAATGATACATTAATAAAAGCATGGAGAAAGTTATGGCCAGCTGTGATGAACAATCCCCTGAGTGAACATAATGAACTAGATGACCTAGACGTTCCTGAAAGTCAGTTGCTGGAGATTGTTAAAAATGCTGCAGAAGGCTGTTCATCATTGTCAAAAATGTCTGATGAAGTGTTTGACTGGCTAGATGTTGACAACGACGAACCTACTGTGGAGGAGATAAATGATGAAACGATCATTCAAAGTGTGTTAAATCCTCAAACAGTTCAAGAAGTGGAAAGTGATGAGGAAGAAGAGGGTAGTGCATCAAATAACATTACTTGGCGCGAGGCAACCAACGTGATACACACTTTTGTAAAATTTGTGGAGACAAATAAACGTTACAACATGGCTGAAGTTATGAATCTTCATATAATCCACAATGACTTTTTAAACAAAAGATCTAACAACAAAAGACAAGTTGATAGAAGATCTTTTTTTTTCAAACCTCAAGTACGACAACCAACATGGCATCGACCTCCATGGACAATCACTATCACTCACCCTAATATTGATGAATTATTGATTTTGTTTTAAATGTTTAATTTTTAAGAAAATGTTTACTGTTGTAATTGAACATGGTCCTATGTAATTTAAATAATAAATTTACCTATGTAACTGCACAATAACAGATGTACTGTGCCGTTATCCCTTGTTTTATCATATTTAATCTAAACACCTTGATAGTCCGGAAAATTTGATAATCCGGCACGCTCTCGGTCCCGACCGTGCCGGATTATCAAGGTCCTACTGTATTAACTTTTGAGTGTTTTTGATGTTGAGTACTTTGAAAATTGTGTCATGTTTTGTATAGATTTGTGTATTAGTTTGTTTAGTTTTGTGTTTGTATATTTACAAAATAGGCTGTAACATCTTGAGGTAAAGAAATTATAAATATTAAATAAATTATATATGCATCAAGAAATAGACTGTAGCAAAAAGTGTTTGAAGTGTGTGTGTGTGTGTGTGTGTGTGTGTGTGTGTGTGTGTGTGTGTGTGTGTGTGTGTGTGTGTGTGTGTGTGCGTGTGACCAATTTGAACAGTTGCAGTAAATGTTTACAGTTTGTTAAAACAGCTGTATTTAATTGGGAAAAATAATAACTTATTTTTTATTTTAGGGTAGATATTTTATTTATACAGTAGACTCGACTATCCGGCTCACGACTATCCAGCCTCCATACTATCCGGCCTATTTTTGAACCTACGTGCTGTGTACAAAACACAAGTTGCGACATGAAAAGTGCGGATTCTCCCCCGCTCTTCTACTTAGATGCCATAAGGTGGTTGGCCGAAACATGGGAAGAGATTCCAAACATATCACTTGTAAGGTCTTGGAAAATTCTTTTGAACCATGAAGGTGGACATTTCAACCTTGAACCCGTGTGTAAAACCAAAGTGGAAGGTGAAAACGATAAACTTGTTTCCTTTGTACAAAAAGTACCGGGGTGTGACAGTGTCAATGCAGAGGACATTAGGGAATGAATGGCAAACGACGAAGTTGATGAAATAACAGATAAAGTTAGTGTGGAAATTTTGACACTGGGAGATGAAATAGAAGAAGAGGAGGAGGAGGCATCTTTAGAGGACAGGAAAAATCTCATCCCACATTCGGAAGGGTTCAAGACGATTGAGGCAGCGCTGGAGTACATTAGTCAGCAGGAGGAAGTGACGCCAGCTGATATCATCTGGTTGTGTAAGTGGAGGGACATTGCGTAGCGGAAGAGGAGTAAATCGGATAAGCAGTCATCTATCGGGGGCTTTTTCAAAAACTAAAAACTAAATTTTCACTCTTTTATCTTAGGATTTTACGCATTTGTGTAGACATTTATCAATGAACAGTAAAATAAGTTTAAATAATTTTTTAAAGAATTAAGCCTACGTTTTACGTTTATGTTTTGTTTATTTTAAAATTGTATGTATTCATACTATACAGTGTACATCATTTTATGTTTCCTGCAATTAAGTTCGACATAAAATTTATCTTAAAATGTGTATACAATATTTTTATTCTTGGACTTCCATTTTCTGTAATACATTTGTAAAACGTACAGTACAGTACATAACAAACATTTATAAAGTACTGGACTGTACTAAGACGTCAGAAAATATGAATAAGAGCTGGTTTTGGTATAAAAAATGTGATTTTAATGGTATGGGTGGGGCAGGAAGTGAGTAATTATAGAAATCCAGCCTATCCAGCCTTTTTCTTATCCGGCCTGCCCTTCCGCCACATAGTCGGGAGTCTACTGTATTTATATTAATTTTGTTACAGCATTTGGAAGACATCACTACAATTATAAAGGATGAAATTCTTTTAGAAGAAGTGGAAATAGAAATGAACACACAAGAGGTAAAGTTTTTTTTTTTTTAAATATACAGTCAGTCTTCCTGTTAACCTACACTCTTATTATTTTATATTTGGTTATTACTAATAAGTGAAATACATTTACTTATCGCCTGTTCCATGCCACATCCGGTTCGAGCACATGGTTTATAAACGACATGAATTTCATCTCTAAGGGCCAGGATTCTTTTTCTCAGCGAGATTCTGAAACAGTAAAGGTTTTCGAAATAATAATGCTGGTAACGTTTGTGTTGACATATGATTTGTTTAATACTCTATCTTTTCGTTAATTACACTTACAAAGAAGAACAAATATGGCGCCTTACCATCACAAACAAAATGGTTTCTACATGTATTTCCGCTTTATTAATAATTATTTATTTTCCATTATTTCGTGATTTGACTGGATACTTGGTTTGTTACAAAACATTTCAAAGAGACTGCAGTTCTCTCTCTATGGTTTACCAAGTTATAAAAGACATAAACCAATGCCTCAGTTTCCTTATTCATGATTTATAAATACAGACATACTCTTACACACACGCACACACTCTTTACCCCCATGTTATTTATTGGTACATTCTTGTAAATTATAATTTAGAATTTAGAGCTCATTTTCGACAAAAGAATAATGGTTAATTAAGTTGAAAAATTTCTTGAGTTGTGATTGCTGTCTCCCTTCAGAAGTCCTCCAGTTAGAGCCAGATGTTCGGCGATTTTCACAGTCTAGTTTGTTCTTTGCGTTGCACTGAATTTACTTTGCCATGTTAGGTAGCAGCTTGCATTGCTACATAATACGAGGGCTATCCAGAAAGTAACACGTTTTGAAATAAAAAAATTTACAAAATGAAAAAACAAAATTTTATTATATACATTTGAAAGGTACACTCTTAAGCTATTTTTCTACATAATCGCCATTCAAATTAAGGCACTTATCATACCGTGGCACAAGTTTTTCAATACCGTCTCTGTAGAAATCTGCCGCCTGCGATTTCAACCACTGGTTTACACCGGCATGCAGTTCGGCGTCAGTATCAAAGCGTTGTGTAGCGAGCCATGTCTTCATCGCTGGGAAGAGGTGATAGTCGCTCGGCGCCAAATCCGGGCTGTTTGGTGGATGATCGAACACCTCCCATCCAAAACCATCGAAGAGCTCTCGGGTACGATTGGCCGTGTGTGGACGTGCGTTGTCGTGAAAAAACAAAACCTTCGCACTAAGTTTTCCCCGACGCTTGTTTTGTATCGCGCGCCTTAACTTTCTCAGTGTTTCACAATACCTCTCCGAGTTAATTGTTGTGCCACGTTCAAGAAAATCAACGAGAATCACTCCTTCAGAGTTCCAAAACACAGTAGCCATGATCTTTCTTGCTGACAGCGTTTGCAAACACTTCCTTGGTTTCTTGGGAGAATTTGTGTGTCCCCATTCCATCGACTGCCTTTTTGTTTCACTATTGACATGCTTCACCCAAGTCTCGTCCCCAGTTACGATACGATCGATAACTTTGTTACCATTTTTGTCGTAATCTTCGAGGAAAGTTAGTGCTGCAGCCAGTCTCTGTTTTTTGTGGTCTTCCGTTAGGATTTTCGGAATCCACCTAGCACAAAATTTGTGGTAACCAAGCTTTTCCGCCACAATTTCATGCACCAAACTCCGTGAAATTTGGGGAAAATGTTTCGAAAGTTCCGTAATCATGAAACGACGATCTTCACGAATTTTGTTGTTGATTTTCATCACCAGTTCATCAGTCACAAGGCTAGGTCTACCACTGCGGTCCTCATCGTGAACATTGGTACGGCCATTTTTAAAATCAGTGCACCATTGCCTCACTCGGCTTTCACTCATTATTCCTTTTCCGTACACATCACAAAGTTGGCGATAAATTTCAATTGGTTTGTGATTTTTTGCCAACAAAAACCTAATCACAGAACGCACCTCACAAGTGGCGGGATTTTCTATTGCAGCGGACATTTTAACACGTCACAGAGAGCAAAGTAAGAGGGGCACAGACCGCACGCTACCACAGCTGGATGCGTACTGAGTGTAGGAACGTTCTGACACCAAGATGGCGGCTCTATCCCCGCCTACCGCCGCGGTCGGTCAAAACGTCTGTTACTTTCTGGATAGCCCGTGTAGTTACTGTTTAATCACATTTCAACTAATTAATAAACACTTCTACTGGCAAAAACTGTGCCAGCAAAATTTGAGCGTGTTAACACTGTGATGTGCTGTAATGGACTGAGAGCGCCATATTTGCGTAAATTTTATAGGTGGAGGGGATTAGCCTCATCATAATTCTATTGTTTTAAAAGCAGGCGACGCCCTTGTTTTGCATCACTATTGTTACGTATTATGATTAATGATGTCTTACCAGTGCTTTCTTAACTGGGTTCGCCCAAGTATATGTGTATAACCGCACGTACGCCATGACCTTGGATTCGGCTCATACAGATGAAACTACATTGTGTTCTTATACGTGGGGGGGGGAAATTGGCCTAACCATTTACATATATTAAAATACAATAAATTTATCATTTCCGTACCAATGAACCTTAAGACGGGCTTTCGTACCGTCACAAACCCCCTCAATGATAGGTTTTATGCCGAAGCATAAAAACTATCATTGACCCATTCACACGTCCTAAAGGGATCAGCCCAGATATGTCGCCACAACCCCCTGTGGTGTTTATATATAAAAAATTTTAATCACTTACCCTTGGTCCAATGATGGTGACAGTACCCATCTGACCTTACTGGACTTCTCAGGAGAGATCCCAACACCATAAGGCCATTTGGCACTTAACGCTCCTGCTCTGACGCACAGGCCAGCTCAGGACCGCCGTCACAACATCACTAAACTCTAAAACAACAAATACAAAATCTTAAATAGTGGCCTTGTCTAATCCCATATCCACAACTGATATGTCTCCCCTTAGCTGCATTGGTTTATGTTCTGAGGCATTGATTTGCTTAACTCTAAAAATTCTTCAATAACAAAAACAAACAAGATTTAGGACAGAAGTCCATTTCCCCTTTTGACATTCCTATATTTATCAAAGCTTTCTGACTCCAGTCAGTATTACTTTACTCTCTTCACCACAAGAAAATATATTCTTATACTAAACATCAACACGTACGCTAAGTCCTCAATTTTTTAAAAGCAACAATAATAATCTATCTCCCTATCATCTAAAATTCAACACAACTTATTCATGGCAGATTCTAACTATTCCGACTTTATTTATCATTTTCTGATTAACATCTCTTTACCACAGAATCATAATTATATTTTTTATATTCAACACCAATATCAACATTATTTCTTTACTTAATATTTGTTACCGCTGCTACCCCTGTAGCAACCTCCCAGCCACACACTCAATTACACCCCACTGGACTGTGGCGTCCAGGTGCTTTCACAAAGACTGAACTGGTGGAGGAATTTTGTCATCTCCTTGTCTTTGCTTCAGCATTACATTATAAAAATAGCTAGATATCATAATATTCAAAAGTTACATATTTATACACCCTTAATGCGTGTCTGTCACCTGGTTTATTGTTCCCATGCGAACAAAGTGATAGCCGCTGTTCCATAGTTCCGGGATTTCCCCTAAGTAGCCCCCGTTAATTTCAAAGTTCACCAATTTTCAGGACAACCAACCATGGTCAGTTTTACAATTGCTGTCCACAGCTGGTTGTTGTCCAAAACCACGATTAGTGCTGGTAAGACAGTAATCGCCCGAAAAGGCGGGGAAATCATCTTTACTAGCATGTTTTACTCTACACCAGTGGTTTCCAAACTGTGGGTCGCGGGATCTATTCAGGTGGGTCGCCGGACGACTTTTAAAATATCTAAGTAAAATATCTTACCGACTGAAAAAAATATGAAAGTGTATTTCAAGAGGAAAGTTTTATAATCTGAAAAATCTGACAGTCGTGGGACTGCCGACAGAAGTGTTAACTTAAATAACATGGTTACTGAATAATATATGTTGTCTTTATAAGTGACCGTTCTGCAATATTAATCAAAAATCAAACCTCCGCTCCACAGTCCGTTAAGGACCAAGGCGTACCGCGCGGCTTTTGTGTTAGTGTGACGGTGTATGGCTAGTACTACGCGCCACCAGCCGCTAGTTGTGGTTTTCACGGCCAGGAGGCGGCGCTGTTATCTCAGCGCCTACTCAGTTTGCCTCACGACGCTGAGTGCACGCCGTACGGAGCCTCCGCCGGGAATTGAACCCGGGACCACGAGCGCATCAATCGCCCGCGTTAGCCACTAGACCACCTGGAGGCTCCTGCAATATTAATAATTAATATAAAAACTCTTGTGCATAATAAAAATCTTTTTTCTGTACTTGTGCACAAAACTTGGTGCATAATTTTTAGTGTACAATAATATCGTGTACAATTCTCATGTGCACAAACCATACCATGCCTTCGGAGTTATGCGCGAACAAACAGAAAAAAATATATACAGGTCAAATTGAGAACCTCCTCCTTTTTTGAAGTCGGTTAAAAATAACACTTTTGTTTATTATCTTACGTTTTCAATATACTTCTTACTGGTAAAACTGGGTTCATGCACAGACAGATTGTGCACAGAAAGTTTTTCATCGCATAATTATTTAATTTTATTTTGTACACTTAACAAAAATAAACAAAATGAATTATACACCGTGCACGAATAATTGTGCACGAGCAATTATTAAAGTGAAAAACTTTCTGTGCACAATATTTCATGCAAAATGTGAAAAACTTATTAACTCGTTTTTAAAATTGAACATGCTGAACTTTTTCTTTTAACAAATTAAATTTTGATAGCCATTTTGATTATTGAGACAAAATATCTTCTTAAACCTTGAAAATTCTTTTGGTAAAATTTACCATTCATTATTTGTAATCTCCTTTATCATTTGCACGTATACTTTTAGTCCCTAATTATTCTCTAAATTTAAATTTACATTCCCCGCTAAAGAATTCAATTTTTCCCTCTCCTCTGCTATAAGAAGAGTGGGAAAGAACATGGGATGCAGAGGGGGGAAATTGTTACGGATTCTCATCGCATTCTTTCTGATGACGTCACATTCTACCGATTCACTCCCGTGTAAATTTTTTCCTCTCCTCTGCTATAAGAAGTTAACACTTCAAAAGTTATGTACAAAACCCGTTCTAAACAAGAAACCAATGTGGCTAATAACGCGCAGCCGTATGATTCGTTCGTAATTGCGATATGGCAACGCCGCGTCCCCTTCCACTTGCGACAAGTGTCAGATGAGTAACCTTGAGTTGATTTGGTCTTTCTCTGACTGTGGGATCGTGCGTTATTTGCTTGTTGTTTAGTCAAGTGTGTTCATGCGTGTTTATAGTGGCGGTTTGTTTTATTTTATACTATATTTCTATTTATTTCACTATGGACGCGTGGTTTAAGACTGGATCGTGCCTTAAAAGACAGACTTCAGCTAATTATGACGAACCTTCCACATCCGGTACCAGTGCTTCATGTAATACACCTAAAGGTGACAGTGTTAGTGAAGTTAGCGAACTGAACTCCTTCCTGAAGAAGGCAAAACCCTGCTTTTGTAAATACAACGTTGACTATTTGAAATATGGGTTTGTGTTTTGTGGCACAGAAGACGAGCCACTTCCTCAGTGTGTTGTGTGTTTTGAAGTACTTGCTAATGAAAGTATGAAACCCTCAAAACTGGAAAGACATTTATCAAGAAAACAAAACAATTATTTTGGATCAAAATAAAGGGAGAGTATCGAGTGCTTGCAAATATAGCTTTGAAGGAATTAATGGGATCACAACTACTTACTTATGCGAGCGTGCATTTTCTAGTTTGGTTTTTTTAAAAAACAAATATAGAAACAAACTTTGCGTGGAAAACGATTTACGCCTAAAACTAACAAGCTTCAATCCAGATATAGAAAGTATCATTAACACCAAGACTAAACAATACCACAAATCTCATTGAGTTTACCATTTAATTTGTATAAAATAAATTTCTTATTGGACAAAATATTGTTTCTTTTCTTTAATAATGTTCCCTTCACCATTTTAAAAATTCTTACTCAGCAAAGCATTTGCACATATAATAATAACTTCAGTTTCATATTACATATAATTTTATGTGTGTGTGTGTGTGTATGTGTGTGTGTGTGTGTGTGTGTGTGTGTGTGTGTGTGTGTGTGTGTGTGTGTGTGTGTGTGTGTGTGTGTGTGTGTGTGTGTGTGTGTGTGTGTGTGTGTGTGTGTGTGTGTATTGCAACGTGACAATTTGGCAAATTAATTTAATTTAAATTTGTGGAGTCCCTCGATCTTGGAGCACCAAATTTAAACAACGTTACATATACATAAATAGGTGTGAACGGTCTCACGTTCAAGATTGACAAATTCTTTAAACATATAACATTTAAATAGGGGGTCAGGTGTATCTGCAATAAGAACTCTACGGAACTTGAAACAGTAATTAAAATTTATTTGATACTATAAAAAAATATGTGCGCATGGCACTGACTTCGATTTAAAAAAAATTAGTTATTATTTGTTATAATGCCGTAAGGCTTAAGATATATACATCCTTACTAACTAAACATTCTATGCTACTAAATAGTATATAAAAGAAAAATCTCATTTTTAGACTACTCAGTCTATTAATATGTTTCAAAATCAATTTTTAAATCTTTTTTCTATATATGGTACGTACTCAAAATATTAATAGTTACTGTTTCTCAGTACTGTTTTCTCAAATACTAATTGTTTTTGTTTAAATTCTTTGTAATCATTTTATATCATATTAATTTGAGCTCTTGTTACGTTAATCGTATTTCTAAAACATCTATGATTTTTAACTCTACTATACAAGAAATATTACTCTTATTTTTAAATAAAATATTAATGTCTTTAAATGTCTTTGTATACTGTGTATGATTAAGATATGAATAAGTTGTCTATCACCTTATTGTCGTCAATCATACTCGATCATTTTTGTTCCATCGGTGTTCATCTTCGTCTCGCCTCCAGCGTCGGCTGTCTCTCTTCTCTTGTCCAGCGTCGGCTGTCTCTCACTCTCTCGTCCTCTCCTCTTGTCCAGTGTCGTATCGCTATAGAACTGCTTCTCTTGTCCAGCGTCGTATCGCTATGGAACTTCTTCTCTTGTCCAGCGTCGTATCGCTATGGAACTTCTTCAGTAGTGCTGTTATTAATTACAATGTTTGTCTTATAGCTTGGTTACGTATTTGTACATAACTGGCAATTTAAACTGTTTATAAAAATATTAATAAATATGCCGTGCTGACGGGCATAAGCTCCCGCTGCATCGTGGATGATTCAAGAAAGAGAACCACTGAAGCTTGCGTGTCCTATTTATACCCATGTCTTGGTCGACACCCTTCAGTGATACAAAATCGACATGTTAGAAACTGTCTTTGGCGTCAGTTCCCCCACTCTTTGTCAAATTCACTATTTTTTATATTTCTGCGAATTGCAGAGTCCTGTAAGTATTTTTTTATACTTATCTTATAACTAATTTTACAACACATGTTCATTGTAATTTTGGACATTGCAACTTAACCCTTTTGATTTGTACACAGTTATTTCACTATTGCACTTGTACGGCGTGTCACTTTCGCGTGGTTTTCGCACACAGTATTTATTAAATTTATTTACATTTTATGGTGCTTTTGGATTTTAATTCTTAATTCTAGTTTATGAATAATTACGGAAAAACAGTCATTGTGCAATTATTCATACTGGGGTGGCAAACTTGCCTGCAGAGACCTGCATTCACACACACTAGCAAAATACTGGTGTACACACTTTCAGTTACATTTGTGTGTGTGTGTGCACGTTGATTCAGGTCGAAACACCTGTTCATATTTTTGTCTGAGTCAAGCTTGCAATCCATAACATGCTTATTTCTAATATATTATTAATTATTTACAGTTTATTAAGTAAATTTAAATTTTTATATTTCATGCTCAGTACATCACTTATTTGTACTGTCGCATTATTCCTCTGCTTGGTAACAAAAAAAAATTTTAATAAATTTATTTATTATAAATTTTTTTTTAAATCTATTTATTTATTATTATTTGCAAAAAAAATATAACAAATAATAAAGAATAATATTCGTCATTTCATCCTTAATAGGAGTGTATACAAATGTCTCACCTCCCCTCTTTCGTACGCTCACTGCTCGCGACCTTGAATTAGGGTGGCTTTACAAACAGCTGATTTGACTGGTTTCAATGACCTCTGTTTTATGTGTAGAACTTCTTAAATGATGTTGCGTGGAATTTACCAATTTCTTTCTTCTGTATCTCATCATATACAATGAAAGTGTTCTGTCCCACTCGCTGTCTTAACGTATACGGTCCATTATAAAGTCTGAAGAATTTCTTCGCCGTATTATCACTCCTTTTTCCCACTGGATTTGCTTTGAGTAGTATACTTTCTCCCACGTTGAATTGTTGTAACTTGTGATTTAGATTAAATCTCTCTATTCTCTTGTTACCTCTCTCTCTTATTCGTTGCTTTGCGTATTCAATTTTCACACTTATTGGTACAGGTACATTTTGGTTATTAGGTTTGTTTAGATATTTAGTCCAAAATCTGGTTGGCTTCTTATGTTCTTCTAATTCCATTGGAGTGTATCCTGTTGCTTCACTATAATTTTCGTTAATGGCTTTTTCAATAAATGGTAAATATTCTGCCCATTTATTGTGTTGATTATGGCAATATATTCGTAGATATTTACCTAATTCTTTGTTAACTCTCTCAGCAAGGTTTCCTTGAGGATGTCTTATGGCTGTGAGTACTGGTTGTATTCCATTTTCCCTTAACGTCCTCTCCCATTTTTCACTTTGGAATTGCACACCTTGATCACTGAGTATCTTCTTCATTTTTCCATATAACGGAATATATTTTTGCAGTAGTATCTTTAGAACAACTTTGGTTGTGGGTCGCATAATTGGGTACAGTCGGACTGCCTTGGAAAACACATCGATACATACCAATATGTGCTTCACACCTCGACTTGATCGTGGTAATGGTCCCAGAAAATCCACTGCAATTAGCTCTCCTTTGTTTTCCTTCTGTATACTCTGCATTCCTACATATGTGTGTAAATTCGGTCCTTAATTTTACATTAACTTACTCATACATTCTTACCTTCGCTTCTAAACTTCCTTAGCTCTTTTCTTAACATGACATTACTTTATCTAATACATTACTTATACACTACATTAACATTCATTACCTTTTATTACCTTTCTTTAACATTACCTTTCTGATCGCTACAACTTTCTTGAAATACATTTCCGTAACAGAATACTTTTTTAGCTCATAGTGTGTCGCATGGTCGGTTACAGAGGGACTGTCTTGGAAAACAACGATATTTTTCTCGAAGTCCTTAATCCTAAGTAGTCTCTGCCCTTATGATTTTCACTCTCGCTTTCTTCTGTGTCCTTGTATCTTCGATAAGTGTTCGCTTGATCAGCCGTTCTAATAATTATGGCAATTATTGCCGTTCCTAACCCTTTCTTCATATTAATAACAACAATAATAACATTCCTTACCCTTTCTTAAATATTTCTCTACACATTTCATTCCTTACCATCACTAATACATTTCTTAATTAACCCTTTCAAATAATATTCCTTATAACATTTCTTGATTATACTCTCTTATATTATTACACATATTATTTCTCATTTAAAAATAATTATTTATTTTATTCGGGTATTGAGTTCAGTGTGTAGTTAGAACTTACACCCCTCTTTATAACAATTGCATTGTCCATAGTCTACCGGACATATATTGTTCCTTTGTAGCGTAGTCGCCACGTTCACTATTATTCTCACCCTCGTATAAACAACATCCGCGTTCCATTGTATTAATCCCTTGTTTGTGTGCGTACTCACCTTGTGAACGTTTGTTTGGATCGTAGAAGTCACCTGTTCATTGAGCAATGTTTTCATCTTGCCTCTCTTTCTCTCGTAACGGTCACATTCCATAATTCTCTCATCATGAATGCATTGCGTATGTTCAGTCTGCTTGAGGCCCATATAAACAGCTGTCGACGGTTTTTTCATACGTCGTTTATGATAACCTCTGTAGTTTTCATACTTACAGTTATAATTATCGTTACCATAATTATCGTGCGTATATCTAACATCATATTTACCACAATTTTGCGTAGTGTTTCGTCTAGATAACTTACTACGTTTCTTGTTAGGCCTACAGTGATATTTATCTCCATAAGTGTGGTGTCTTATGTGTTTCAAATGTGTCATCTTGTGTGATTTACTATTGTGTGTGTGCCTCACACTTGGAATATCGCTATTAATAAGGTATGTTTTATTAACCTTTATTTGCTTCTCCTCGTTAATGTTAATTATTTTTTTATAATTATCATTAGTAATTACACATGTATTTTCAATTTGTATGAATTCTTCACATACTATCTTTTCACATATTAGCTCCGTTTGTTTATTAATTATTCCACAGACATTTTCTGCGATCGTGTCAATACGTCTGTTTGTATTAACAATTTTTTCAGTTAACTGCGCATTACTGTCAATTATACTTTGTTTTATTTCAATATTATCAATCTTTAACTCTTCTAGACTCTCTGTAATTTTTATGGTGTCCTGTCTAAAATTTTCGGACTGTAGCTCTAATTTATTTTCTAAACTTTCTGTTTGTTTTGCTAATTTATTTTCTAAACTTTCTGTTTGTTTTGTATTAGATTCTTTTAATTCGTATAATTTAGCATTTAAATTTTCCGTTTGTTTTGTACTTATTTCATCGACCCAGGCACGCATCATCATTTGGAATGCCTCGACGTCTAAATTTCCTGGAGTCGTCATGTTGAAGTATTATTAAAATATTTATTTAATAGCAATTCTTTTAAAAATTATTAGTGATAACCGTTCCCTACTTATTTATTTATTTCTGTATTTTTATTAATAGTTATTATTAACTCATTACAGTTACACCTGTTACATAGACAACAATATTATTTGTGGTGGGCGCCAGCTGTGTGATTACACAACAATTAACATTACATTCAGTTACTGTTTACTACAAATAATAATTACATATTATACATTTTTCATTTAACACTCTTTATATATTTTAGAGCAACCATTTAGCTACATAAAAAATTTTAATAGTCAAATGATGGGTATCGGGTCATACATTCATGATCTACAATTTATGTCACAAATTTTTTTTTGTACATAAATTTAGGCATGTTGGGCCCCACGTGCAGGGCGACATTAATGCAACGTGACAATTTGGCAAATTTAATTTAATTTAAATTTGTGAAGTCCCTCGATCTTGGACCACCAAATTTAAACAACGTTACATATACATAAATAGGTGTGAACGGTCTCACGTTCAAGATTGACAAATTCTTTAAACATATAACATTTAAATAGGGGGTCAGGTGTATCTGCAATAAGAACTCTACGGAACTTGAAACAGTAATTAAAATTTATTTGATACTATAAAAAAATATGTGCGCATGGCACTGACTTCGATTTAAAAAAAATTAGTTATTATTTGTTATAATGCCGTAAGGCTTAAGATATATACATCCTTACTAACTAAACATTCTATGCTACTAAATAGTATATAAAAGAAAAATCTCATTTTTAGACTACTCAGTCTATTAATATGTTTCAAAATCAATTTTTAAATCTTTTTTCTATATATGGTACGTACTCAAAATATTAATAGTTACTGTTTCTCAGTACTGTTTTCCCAAATACTAATTGTTTTTGTTTAAATTCTTTGTAATCATTTTATATCATATTAATTTGAGCTCTTGTTACGTTAATCGTATTTCTAAAACATCTATGATTTTTAACTCTACTATACAAGAAATATTACTCTTATTTTTAAATAAAATATTAATGTCTTTAACTGTCTTTGTATACTGTGTATGATTAAGATATGAATAAGTTGTCTATCACCTTATTGTCGTCAATCATACTCGATCATTTTTGTTCCATCGGTGTTCATCTTCGTCTCGCCTCCAGCATCGGCTGTCTCTCTTCTCCTCTTGTCCAGCGTCGGCTGTCTCTCACTCTCTCGTCCTCTCCTCTTGTCCAGCGTCGTATCGCTATAGAACTGCTTCTCTTGTCCAGCGTCGTATCGCTATGGAACTTCTTCTCTTGTCCAGCGTCGTATCGCTATGGAACTTCTTCAGTAGTGCTGTTATTAATTACAATGTTTGTCTTATAGCTTGGTTACGTATTTGTACATAACTGGCAATTTAAACTGTTTATAAAAATATTAATAAATATGCCGTGCTGACGGGCATAAGCTCCCGCTGCATCGTGGATGATTCAAGAAAGAGAACCACTGAAGCTTGCGTGTCCTATTTATACCCATGTCTTGGTCGACACCCTTCAGTGATACAAAATCGACATGTTAGAAACTGTCTTTGGCGTCAGTTCCCCCACTCTTTGTCAAATTCACTATTTTTTATATTTCTGCGAATTGCAGAGTCCTGTAAGTATTTTTTTATACTTATCTTATAACTAATGTTACAACACATGTTCATTGTAATTTTGGACATTGCAACTTAACCCTTTTGATTTGTACACAGTTATTTCACTATTGCACTTGTACGGCGTGTCACTTTCGCGTGGTTTTCGCACACAGTATTTATTAAATTTATTTACATTTTATGGTGCTTTTGGATTTTAATTCTAGTTTATGAATAATTACGGAAAAACAGTCATTGTGCAATTATTCATACTGGGGTGGCAAACTTGCCTGCAGAATCCTGCGTTCACACACACTAGCAAAATACTGGTGTACACACTTTCAGTTACATTTGTGTGTGTGTGCACGTTGATTCAGGTCGAAACACCTGTTCATATTTTTGTCTGAGTCAAGCTTGCAATCCATAACATGCTTATTTCTAATATATTATTAATTATTTACAGTTTATTAAGTAAATTTAAATTTTTATATTTCATGCTCAGTACATCACTTATTTGTACTGTCGCAATATATATATATACATTTTTCTAACATTTTGGCGTCTTTTCAAAATGTATACGTTTTGGCGTCTACTCGAAAACGAAGAGTATATTGAAATTTTATTATAACATTACATTCTTGTGATTATGTTATTTGTGTTTTGCGTTTTATATTTCAATATACTCTTAATACAAGAAAATAATTTTTGTTGTACAAAACACTGTCATTATGGCATCTTTTTATAATTACGACAGTAGGGCGTCTTTTCAGTTTCCCGACAATGAAGCGTCTGAAATGTATACTTTTTCCTAATTGTAGCGGTTTTTGCTTCCAGAGACGTTGCCAGATTTCAACCCCGGGTATTGCACAGTTTACGTTGACGCTTATTTGTTTGTATGAAAGAGTGACTGTGGGGTTCTTTTTGATTTGCAGTGGACTGTATATTGTCAAAATAAATAGTTAAAAGGCTTTATTCCCTTGTAATCAGCAATGCATAAAAATTAAGCGTTTACTGACCTTGTCCTTGTGCGTTGTAAATGTCCTGTTGTAAGCAACACTGGTGATTTTCTAGGCAGTCCTAAACTTAACAATAATATCCCAACAAACGTTAAACACATAAATAAACACATGAAAAAAAGCACAAAGTAAAATAACAAGAGCGTTGAATAGTCTTTCTATTCTTGCGGTATGCGGGTATAAACGAAAAGAACTGAACTGCACGATATACCGTACACTACAGGAAAGAAAAACGCTCTAATTATGACTACTGATTACAATGTGAATTGAACTTTGAAACAGGTAATGGGAGTGCATTCTATTAGAGATAATGAAATATAGATAGGGTGAGTTTAACTATTGTTATAAAAACAAAATATCTGACATACCGGCCCCTTTGAACCAACTGTTTCAACAAGAAACATTAAAAGAACATAAGAACAAATTTGATCCTTTGGAAGAGTATAATAAAACTAAATTATAAGGGGCAGTAGCCAATTGACTGGTCGAGGATTTTAGTAAATGGGAAGACGGGATACCTTAACAGAAGGACGGGTCAAGGTTCCACCGGCAGTCTTCATGTTGACGACACGTACCACTCCATCTGAAACGTTTCGCACACGTTACAATTTGGGAACCTGGTTAATTGGCTCAGGTCAATTAAACAAGGCTGCCATATTCTTTACAAAATCATAAATAACTATTAAGTACACTAATGTTAAATAGGGTCCCGTGAATTGAGGGATATTGACAAGGGATTTGGTAGATATATTCACTCACCTTTTGGATAACCATGACATCTCTTTATTACATAAATTTAGCAATGAGTATATTAAAGCTAAAACATTTGTACCTCTTGTACAAAGAGAATTAGAGTAATTTAGTACTGAGTTAACATAGTTTTTCTTTTATTAATACCCTCGGATCCGAGTACTTCGTTTCAGCATATGATATTACATTTATAATATTTATTCTTGTGTTATCTTAAATACTGCTTTATTTAACCAAAAATTATTTAAATTAACGCATGTTATTGCTAAAAATGAAATTACATTTAATTTAATTAAATCAGTCTTTCTTGTTTTACTTAACGTTCAGTTTTTATCTATTTAGTGTTTATCATACAATATTATACTTCAAGTTTTGAACCACTGAATTCAAAGTTCAGTGTCACCTGTGGGTATCATCCTCGGCGAATCGGCGACTCTCTCGGTTGTCCTGGTGTCTTGTAGTTTTCTTCTGAAGATCAGGTTTCTGTTGTTGGTGAAGTTCGGAGGTCATTTTAGTCATGGTGAGTCCTGGTTCTCTCCTTTTTTAATAAGTTGTAGTAATCGCTTGTTGTTTTGGACTTTTACACAAAAGTTTTATTCACTTGTAATCACGTCACATGTTGATTTAGTTATTGAGTTTCACATTATGATTTCACCATATTTCTAATTACATACACTTTATTGTTTAGATTTCTAGAGATGTCATAGACGCTCAATTCTCATTCACACTCACTTGTTCACTACATATTTACTTTAATTATACTTGTAGATTATATTCGCGGTTCACATGTTGTTTAAATTTGTATTTAGTGCCGCTACGTCTCAACTGTGAGTTTATTAACTCTTGAAAATATAATTACTATACCGCATCTCGGCAGTATGCTGTTTACGCCTCGACCGCTGCATCGCAAGTAGTTTATTAGTTAAGGGGTCAGAGTAGTAATCTCGCTTCACTTACTATTCAGCATAAAAGTAGTTCCATATTCGATTAATATTTACTCGTTTATTCTCTGACATATTTAACTATATTTAATTATACTACGGTATCTCTTACTTATTATTTTATTATTGTACATCTTTATGCTTTTTTATCAAGTTCCGATTTAATACAATTATTAGTCATATTCACGGGTAATTATGCGTGTTGATGCCGGTTTCGGCAGGTTAAAGCCGGGTTAATTATTAAGGGGTGTTATCGCAATTTTATTATAGAATTCTTTTTGGTTTTAAAACTATTTATTTTGGGTATTATTGCGGGGTTACATTATCATTTTCATTAGGGGTTTATGTTCTGTTTTAATGTGAGATTTTAAATTATTTTAAATTTCTTTTATTTCATTTTTTCCTCGTTTAAAATCGTCACATACTCCTCTGCTTAAAAATCGACACCGGGTGAGTATTTTACGGGTTATTAGGTGAGCAACGTACTGGGAGTATGCTCGGGGACTTCTGTGTTAAAATTTAATTTAGTATACGATTTGTTTTCTCTATATCTCTTTAAATGATCTTGTTCATTTAAATGTTCTCCTCCGTGAAATTCCCTTTGTCTCGTTTCTTAAAACGCTAACTTATATTTTAATTCTTAATACTAATATCCGTAACTCACAATATCGTGGCCCGACTGACATCGGCTTACTCTAACTCTACACGTTAGCTTTCAGCATTCATAAATGAACTCTTGGCACCTTTTTGCCTCATCATTATCCTTTTCAGCCGGCGCCGTTGTGACTAGTTACTTTACATGTATATAATTCTATCTTGATTATATACCATAGACTTACTTCTAAAATAATCTAAAGAAGATCCCATACTCCACTCTAGATTATAGTTACTTGAGAGAAGCGGAATCTCACGATGGTAATTCTTATTATCTCTTTAACCATAACTAGACAACTTTGCGGAAGGGGAGAGACTTTACACAATTCAATGTATTTCACGCGCGGTGGTATTCATTGTTTAGGGAGGCAACGGTTTATCACAATAGGGAGAGTGTGTGGCTGCTTACTACAATTTCTTAACACGCTTTATTGTTCTCTTACTGGCCACAACTGGTTGTTGACTATTCAACTATACTTTTATTATTATTTACCTTTCTCTTATTTACTGCTACACGTTACACAAATTTAGTTTAACTTAAGATTTATTCAGCCTTTATTATTCACTTACTATTACTTTGGGGGGTTTAAAAAAACTTACCTAGAATTATTTCCTATCGACTTACCATAATTATTTAGCACACTTTACTTATTATTATTAATTTCTTTTTACTTATCTCACTAATACACTAAACTTTTTATTTAAAGTACTTATTATTTATTTTATTTCAAACACTTATATTTGGACACAAAATTCCATACTGAAATTTCTCTCTCTCAGATTATTTCTATTCGTCAATTGATTATCTTACACTTACGTCACATCTTTAATTCGTTTTCTCAATGTTTAACATAGTTAACGTTAATTCATTTAAACACATACACATGTATATCTTATTTCATATTAAGCTTCCATATGCAATCTTATCTCAATTAATCAACATAACTTATTTCACAACAAATAAATTCTCAATATGGACATATATAATTAATCAAAACAAAACGATAATACCATTTTAGTAGAGAGAAATTTCATACGAAGAGTACATTATGTTTACATTCACACAACAGATCAGCTGGTTGGGGGAGGTCTATTGTGTGCGTTACGGTGGCTTATTGTTTACCTAGGCAAGGCTTTATAACAAAGAAGGGTGATTTCTGACAATTTGGAACACGTTTCACTTCCTGCACAGGACTGTCTGTTTAGTCAACCAGGGAATGTCATTCAAACAACGTACTTGTATACGAGGGGAGAGGGTACTTTTCTCGAGCTGTTTCGTGTCAAGAAACAAACATGAACTAGCCTGTAACTACCGTCAGGTTGAAAATTGAATATTTTTACAAGCGGGGACTTGCTTATTATGTCGATTTCCTAACACTACTATTATTACTTTATTAATAAAACTCTATTTATTTATTCACAAATCCAGAGTGATTTTAGCAAGTTATTGTTAATTAGCCCAGGGTACACAATTACTATTTAACAACACAAGTCATAAAAGTGCGCATCTTATTTATAAAATTATTTACTTGTTTTTTTTTTGTTTTAAACGATGTCTGAAAGCGGGAAGAGGTCATTTTCTTGTCTGAGATTGTCGTTAAACTGACAAGTTGGGGAATGCATTTTTAAACAGGTTTTACCCTGGGGTTACAATGTTTAAATAATTATTATATTATATTTAAATATCCTTACCTTATATATCATGGTTATTATATTATATTATTACACCACATAATGATTATAAAAACACATTATCCTAATTCTGATTTTACTTACTTTAATTCTTCCTTTTGCGTATTTTAAATTAACATTCATAGAGTGAATAATTCTACCACATATTAAATGACAGACACAGAGTATTTTATTTTGCTAATTAACATTTATTCATTAATTAAGCAGAGTGGCGCATTTGTGACGTTTCGCATAACGTAACAATTCGGGAACCTGGTTAATTGGCTCAGGTCAATTAAACAAGGCTGCCATATTCTTTACAAAATCATAAATAACTATTAAGTACACTAATGTTAAATAGGGTCCCGTGAATTGAGGGATATTGACAAGGGATTTGGTAGATATATTCACTCACCTTTTGGATAACCATGACATCTCTTTATTACATAAATTTAGCAATGAGTATATTAAAGCTAAAACATTTGTACCTCTTGTACAAAGAGAATTAGAGTAATTTAGTACTGAGTTAACATAGTTTTTCTTTTATTAATACCCTCGGATCCGAGTACTTCGTTTCAGCATATGATATTACATTTATAATATTTATTCTTGTGTTATCTTAAATACTGCTTTATTTAACCAAAAATTATTTAAATTAACGCATGTTATTGCTAAAAATGAAATTACATTTAATTTAATTAAATCAGTCTTTCTTGTTTTACTTAACGTTCAGTTTTTATCTATTTAGTGTTTATCATACAATATTATACTTCAAGTTTTGAACCACTGAATTCAAAGTTCAGTGTCACCTGTGGGTATCATCCTCGGCGAATCGGCGACTCTCTCGGTTGTCCTGGTGTCTTGTAGTTTTCTTCTGAAGATCAGGTTTCTGTTGTTGGTGAAGTTCGGAGGTCATTTTAGTCATGGTGAGTCCTGGTTCTCTCCTTTTTTAATAAGTTGTAGTAATCGCTTGTTGTTTTGGACTTTTACACAAAAGTTTTATTCACTTGTAATCACGTCACATGTTGATTTAGTTATTGAGTTTCACATTATGATTTCACCATATTTCTAATTACATACACTTTATTGTTTAGATGTCTAGAGATGTCATAGACGCTCAATTCTCATTCACACTCACTTGTTCACTACATATTTACTTTAATTATACTTGTAGATTATATTCGCGGTTCACATGTTGTTTAAATTTGTATTTAGTGCCGCTACGTCTCAACTGTGAGTTTATTAACTCTTGAAAATATAATTACTATACCGCATCTCGGCAGTATGCTGTTTACGCCTCGACCGCTGCATCGCAAGTAGTTTATTAGTTAAGGGGTCAGAGTAGTAATCTCGCTTCACTTACTATTCAGCATAAAAGTAGTTCCATATTCGATTAATATTTACTCGTTTATTCTCTGACATATTTAACTATATTTAATTATACTACGGTATCTCTTACTTATTATTTTATTATTGTACATCTTTATGCTTTTTTATCAAGTTCCGATTTAATACAATTATTAGTCATATTCACGGGTAATTATGCGTGTTGATGCCGGTTTCGGCAGGTTAAAGCCGGGTTAATTATTAAGGGGTGTTATCGCAATTTTATTATAGAATTCTTTTTGGTTTTAAAACTATTTATTTTGGGTATTATTGCGGGGTTACATTATCATTTTCATTAGGGGTTTATGTTCTGTTTTAATGTGAGATTTTAAATTATTTTAAATTTCTTTTATTTCATTTTTTCCTCTTTTAAAATCGTCAGACATCATTCCCTGGAGATACGGAGATGACTCTCCCGAGCTTCCACTTGAGGGGTGGCAGGTTTGTTTCATGAATAACGACTAAATCTCCTATTTTGAGATTTTCTTGAGGTCTGATCCATTTGGACCGTTCTTGAAGTGTGTGGAGGTACTCCATTTGCCATCTTTTCCAGAGATGTTGTGTGAAGGCTTGAACCAATTTCCAGCGTTTTATGTGATTAAGTGGTGCATTGGTTAGTTGAGGTTCGATCAGGGCATTAAGAGGTCCTCCAGTTAGAAAATGTCCTGGTGTAAGAGGTTGAAGATCTGAAGGGTCATTCGAGAGAGGAGCTATCGGCCTCGAATTAAGGATAGCTTCAACACGCACAACTAAGGTGGTAAATTCTTCGTACGTTAAAATGTGTTCACCTATGACTCTGGTGAGATGATATTTTGCACCTTTAATGGCACGTTCCCAAAGTCCACCTTGGTGAGGTGCACACGGAGGAATGAAATGGAATGTGATACTGTTGGTCGTAGCAAAATCTTGCATCTCTGGTTGCTTCATGAGATCTTGGAAACATCTTTTGAGCGAAGAAGCAGCTCCTATGAAATTAGTCCCACAATCAGAGTACAGGCCTGATACAAGACCTCTCCTAGAGATGAATCTCGTAAGGGCTGCAATGAAGGCGTCTGTAGTTAAATCAGTAACCACTTCCAAGTGTACAGCTTTTGTTGCAAAACAGATGAACAGACAGAGGTACACCTTTATAGGCTGTATCCTGCGAAGTGTAAAAAACTTGACCGTGTAAGGGCCAGCATAATCAACTCCAGAAGCGTTGAAACAACGAGTAGGGGTAACACGACCGGCTGGTAGATCACCCATGAGCGGAGACGTGTTTGTTGATTTTGCACGAAAACATCGTACGCATTTAAATATTCTTGAGCGTATAACACTGCGGGCGGAGAGGATCCAAAAGCGTTGAGATAGTGTTGCTTGGAGGAACTGGGGACCAGCGTGCAGGTACATGCCATGATAGTAATCAATGAGTAAATGAATAGCGACATGATTTTTTGGCAGAAGAATAGGATGTTTGGCCTTGTAAGTAAGCGCAGAGTTTTTCAGTCGACCTCCGACACGGACTATTCCTGCATCATCAATAAAGGGTGCTAGACGTTGGATGCGGTTTGAGCATGTCCTTTTCTTGGAGAGTAGATCTATGTCTTCTGCAAAGTGAAGTCTCTGAATGAGCCAGCAAATGCGGTTACAGGCGTTATTTAATTCAGTTACTGTAAATGATCCAATTATGGTGGTTTTAAATTTCAAACGGGTTATAAAGCGAAGGACATAAGCCATTACATGAAGAAGAGTCTTCCAAGAAGAAAACTTTGTAAGAAATCCAAATGTTGGGACTTCTTTTGTGGTCATCATAAGATTAAGCACATTTGGTTTCATTTCAGGAATAGACTCCTCCGAAATTGGATGAAGGATAGATTGTGGCCAGGTCTGCGTTGATTTAGCGAGCCATGGTGGTCCTAGCCACCACTGACTATGTTTCATCAGAACCGTGGGTGTCAAGCCTCGAGAAGCACAATCAGCAGGATTGTCAACAGTTGAAACATATTTCCAGATGTCCGGTGAAACTAAGTCTTGTATTTGTGCCACACGATTAGCAACATACACCTTGAGACGAAAAGATAGAGTGCGTATCCAAGATAGAACTACTGTCGAGTCGCACCATGCTGAAATGTTGTCGATCTTGTGATGTTATGAGAGCTGTTCTGTACAGTAATGTAGCAATTTGGCTAACATGTGCACACCACAAAGTTCCAAGCGGGGAATAGTCACACGCTTCAGTGGAGCTACTCTTGATTTTGCGATCAGCAGTCGTATTTTGACATCTCCTTCTGCGTCTTCTGTGCGCAGGAAGACACAAGCTGCATATCCGGATTCACTTCCATCTGAAAATCCATGAAGCTGGATATTGACTGCAGTTGCTCAGGATATGAAATGTGGTATCCTTAGCTTTTCTATTTCTGGAAGTTCTTTCACGAATCGTGACCACTTCTCGGAAATATGATCAGGTAATGGAGAATCCCAATCTAAGCGTAAGGTCCATACATGCTGCACTAAGACTTTAGACCAAAAAACTATTGGGGATATCCAACCACAAGGGTCATAAATCTGAGCAATTGATGAAAGTAAAGTTCTTTTTGTGTAATTACTTGAAGGTGTGTGCATCACATATGAAAAGACATCCATATCTGGGATCCATTTTAGCCCTAATACACTTGAAAATGGCTGTTCCGATGTGCGTAACATGAGGGGTGTCTCAGGATTATCTTGCATGACATTTTCTAAGAGTTTAGGATGGTTTGAAGACCACTTGCTCAGTTCGAATCCACCCTTTTTCAAAAGTAAAACAACATCCTCTTGAAGGTGGAGAGCTTCTTCCAGAGAATTGCTCCCTAATAGAGCATCATCAACATATATTTGCTGTTGGAGTGCTTCAGCAGCAAGTGGATGATTTTTTCCTTCGTCCATAATGAGCTGTTGTACTACTCTATTAGCAAGGTAAGGCGAGGACGTCATACCATAAGTGACAGTAGTCAATTGGTAGACCTTTAGCGGGACTGAAGTGTCTTCTCTCCAGTATATTAACTGAAAGATCTGATCATCTTCATGGATGGATATCTGCCTAAACATTTGTTTGATATCACAAGAGAAAACAAATTTATGTTGACGAAAGCGAAGAATTATATCAGTAATGTCATTGTGCAACTTTGGACCCTGATGTAGAATGTGGTTCAGTGAGACACCTGAAGAAGATGGTGCTGATGCATTGAAAACAACACGGATTTTCCTATCTTTAAAAACGCCATGATGTGGCAAAAAGTAATGCGGCTTGTTCAGAGATGGCACAGATGTGCACAGTTTCATGTGCCCACATGCTAAGTAGTCATTCATAAAATTGACTTACTTCTGTTTAAACTCAGGTTGAGATTCAAATTTGCGTTCCAGTGTATTAAACAGGCGTTTTGCCAAAGTTGTAGAGTCACCTAGTTGAGCAGGGTTTCCGCTGAAAGGCAAGTGACAAACATATCTGCCGGAGGCATCTCTCTTATGAGTAGAGACGAAGTGAGCTTCACATTTTTCATCTTGTGGAGCGAGTTTTGTAGTGTGAGGTGGTTCCTCTATGGACCAAAAACGTTGCAATGTTGCGTGCAGATCACGATCATTCGTCGATAAAAGAGTCATTAAGCCTGAGTAAGGCTTAGACTTAAGTGAAACAGGTGTCGGACCAAGCACAACATAGCCAAAGATTGTATTGACAGCGTATGGCATATTCTTGCCGAGATTGATAAAGGTACCATTAAGAGTCAATGCAAATAAATCTGCTCCAATCAGAAGGTCAACTGGACCCGGAACATCAAAAGTTGGATCTGCTAGCATATAACCTTTGAGTCGCTCCTTAATTTCTGGTGGGAGCTGAACACGAGGCAGATTGCATGATATTTTATTAAGAATCATGACTGGGTGAGATTTTGCTAAAATATTCCCACTGAGCGAAGACAATGTCACAAAGGTAAGTCCCTTCGTTTTCACTGGGGCTGTAGAGATGCCACTAAGTTCTGGAACATCTGTTTGAGAGCGGTACAAACACAAAGTCTTTGCACAACTTTCTGAAATAATTGTTGTTTGGGATGCACTATCAAGCACAGCTCGTACAACTGCTGCATTTCCATTGGCAGATGTGATATGCACCAAAGCGGTTGCGAGTAACACAGTGTTATTCTGGTTGCAAGAAACACCTATCAAGGTAGTATCCTGGTGACACTCTGCAGAGTGGTTTTGCTTATTCATCGTCGTTTCAACAGAAGGGCACAAGGTAGGTCTATTTGACTGAGTCAATTTTTGTTGCGGTTGTGCGGAGCGGTTCTCAACAAAAAAATGTAGTAGGCTATGGTGACGCCTATGACATACATTGCATGTGTGGACGGACTTACAGGTGACTAACTTATGTGTTCCAAAACAATTTTGACACAAGTTCTTATTTTTAACAAAAGCTTGTCTCTCTTGTACAGTAAGTGCGGAAAAATCTGCACATCTATATATGTTGTGTGAATTTGATGAACAGAAGATACAATGCTGAGTGTGAGTAGTGACCATCGCTATTTTGTGCGGTTTAAACTGGTTTGTATTCATTTTAAAGCCACTGATTTTTTGAGAGGTTTGAAGAGAAGGTTCATTTTTTGAGATGATATTAGTTAAACCCGCTGCTTCTTTGCAAGAACATTCATTTTCTAAGAATGTAATTACTTCTGTAATGGTAGGAACATTTTGTAAATTATCTCGAGAACGTTCAAGTTTGGTCCTGAATTCCGTGTCAAATCTACGCAAAATATATGAGGTCAACAACAAACTTTCACTAGCAATATCATGTCCTAGTGCTTTGAGCGCTTGATAATTTTCATTGTAGGTCGACAGAAAATTCCTCATTTGTTTAACTGAAGGATTGTGCAATTGTGGTAACTCAAATATATTGTTTACGTGAAGTGTTATCAACAATCTAGAATTTTGATATCTTTTTAGCAAAGTTTGCCAGGCTATGGCATAGTTTGTATTAGTGACAGGCAACGATTTAATTAAATTTAGCGGCTCATCAGTCAAACAAGAAAGCAAGTATGTAAATTTCTCCACATTAGAAATGGTTTCATTTTTGTGCACTGCATTTTCAAACAGACTGTGAAAGGCTACCCATTTCTCAGGTTGTCCAGAAAATGTTCCCAAGTTTAAGCGAGGTAAATTTACGGTGGGAGTGGGTGCAACTAGTTGTGGTGCACCAGTGTGAGACTGATCCAAGGTTTCCTGCGGTTGCGATGGTAGAAGAGGAGCACACAAACTTTGTATAGATATATTTAAGTCTGATATAGAATCTTGTAATCTTGAAATCTGTTCATTATCCAGATCTTCTGGTAAAGGTGTTGTACTAAATAGTTTATTTATAAGCCTTTCAAATTCAGCATATTTATGTTGTGCGGTGGAACTAAGCAAACTAACTTTTTGTGTTTGCTGTTCAGTTAAATTACCTATACCAATAACCTCAAGAGCAACAATTTGCTTGTTAATATTATGAAGCCTACTCTCAATCAGTTCACATTGCTTCACAAAAGAAGAAAATCTCATTTTGGTAATTTATTAATACACTCGGTTTAAAAACAGATTCAGATGTAAATGACAAAAGAGTTCTGAGTAAAAGTTGTAATTCACAATGTTCTTCCACTATTCAGTAATTTCCAGTCCAAATAATTTTAATTTATTTATTTTTTATCACTCTAATACCAATAGCGTAGATGACAATAATAATGGTAATATGGTAATAAAGGAATATGGCTACTGTATTTTAGAAACTAATACAGAGGTCGGTTTTGAAGAAACACACTACACTTCAGAACTATGCTTGCTAGATAAAACATGAAATAACACACGCTGCACAATGAATCAATAAAACTATGCTTGCATGAAAAAACAAGAGAAAATCATAACAAAATGAAAAGAGCACTGAGTATTGGGAATACTTGCCAGTAGTAAATAATTGTTTTTTTTTTGTTTTTTTTTTTATTTAAGCGTTACAATAATTCAATAAACATAATAATAAAGAGCGTAATAATTAATAAAAATCTTGCTTTCCAACGTGCTGGATTCTGAATGAAAGATGCTATCCGGGCTGGACGGACCAAAAATGTGGGGTTCTTTTTGATTTGCAGTGGACTGTATATTGCCAAAATAAATAGTTAAAAGGCTTTATTCCCATGTAATCAGCAATGCATAAAAATTAAGCGTTTACTGACCTTGTCCTTGTGCGTTGTAAATGTCCTGTTGTAAGCAACACTGGTGATTTTCTAGGCAGTCCTAAACTTAACAATAATATCCCAACAAACGTTAAACACATAAATAAACACATGAAAAAAAAAGCACAAAGTAAAAGAACAAGAGCGTTGAATAGTCTTTCTATTCTTGCGGTATGCGGGTATAAACGAAAAGAACTGAACTGCACGATATACCGTACACTACAGGAAAGAAAAACGCTCTAATTATGACTACTGATTACAATGTGAATTGAACTTTGAAACAGGTAATGGGAGTGCATTCTATTAGAGATAATGAAATATAGATAGGGTGAGTTTAACTATTGTTATAAAAACAAAATATCTGACAGTGACTAACTGCAGGCGTATGACCATTATTCTTTTCCGTTGTTCACGCGCCAACTTTACATCATAATTTTAACTAAATATTTATAAACTGTCAAATATTTATCAACAATTCTTAAACTTCACTATCCAATTCTACTAACCGTGATAATATAATTATTGTGTTTTACGAAGCATGCCAAAGTAGCGTACTGGCCTTTCGAATTATGTAAAGATTGACCACTTGTCGTCGGATTAACTAACGGAATTAACGGGCATGTTAATATTTTCTCACATGCATTGATACCGGGTGATAACGTAACTTTGATCTCATTTACTAGGGAAATTTCTTATGCATATTGGCAGTCAAAAATAATAAATGTAATACCAAACGTTATGAACTTATACTCATAATATAAAAAATATAATCAGTTATATTTTTGGTCAGTGTTCATTATTATGCATACAGTATTTTGAAGTAATGCTATAAAACATTTATTTGTATCAATTTTGTGGGTAACAAAATTTTATAACTATAGTTTATAGTTCTGTAGTTCTTAATTTTCTATAGTTCTGTTTGGGATTGAGATTGATAAATAGATAGACAGATAGAGAGAGAGAGAGAGAGAGAGAGAGAGAGAGAGAGAGAGGGGGGGGGGAGAAGGAAGGAGAGCGATCATAACTCTGCATATATGTACATAATAATAATTACTTCTTGTGTTAGAGATAGATGGAGAGATGGGAGACAGAGGGTTGTGAGATAGCATAAAATTTTATATTAACATTTCCATAATATTAGTTCTATTTGTATTAGAAATAATAGCAAGATGTTGCGAGAAGCAGGCAGGGAGAGAGAGAGACAGACAGAGAGAGAGACGATATTAAAATGTTTCGGGTTGAGGGTACTAGAAGTCATCGGATACCTGCACTTTGTGTAAGACCAGGAAAAGGTTATTTTATGATACTGTTCATTGACATGTCTATTGTTATGTAGGCTTGTGGTTTCTCCACGGATTATAAAAATAGTGGCTACATCCAGTGGCTTGAGAGGCATTTTCTTACAGAGAATGCTCACGGCTGCTAATAAATCGAGAAATGCTGATACTTATTTCAACAATTTCTTCAGTTACTAAAAGCGGTCAGTAAGGCCTTGTCGTTTTTCACATCTATGTTAATATCTTTACATATCTTTTAATTTTATTTATTTTTTAGATTTTGTCTAACTCACTTGTACGTTAGCTAAATTTATTAACTACAAATTACTGTATATTCAATTTAAAAATTGCGTGTAAAAGTAATGAATAGCCGCTAAAAAATCATTAAACAATTCTCCTACAGAAAAACATTTCTCTTCAAATATATTCAATTAAATACGTCAGAAATATACTAACAGACATTCTCCCGACTCTTCTCCGTACATCACGCTTAATTTTGGACCATTAGTTCTCGATCGTTTGGGTGTGAACGGCAAAATTGCGAGGACATACAAAATTAAGCGAACGATTTACAGGAAAATGTATAACCCATACATTTGGGCAGTGGCGCACCCAGGAGGGTTTTGGGGGTTAGAACCTACCGAAAATATGGTAAAAATTGTGTAATCAACGAATGTACAAATAGTAAGGCTGTAGTAATAAGATAAACTAAAATACAACGTAGGTAAGCTTACCAGACACGAATAAACTGTTCTCATGATATGTAATTGTGTTCGTACTTTTCAAAAACACCGGTTTTCATCAAAAGCAGAGTTTACTTTATTGCTATATTTTCCGGTTTGGAGAGTGAAATGGGTCAATCTGGGTCGCCTGTTGACTTCAGTGCAAAGGAAAGTTATAGGCCTACATAGTCAGAGTCGGAAAATAATTTATAACGTGTAGGCCTACAAGTGTATTAAATCGGAAGATAAGGATATATCAGAAAGAAAGTTACAGGAACGGGTAGCTCAGGTGTGCGGCGTGTCTATAAATAGTGTTTCTAGAATTATTAAAGAAACATCATGGTATATGGGTGATATAAAATCTTTCAGGACTCTCCATAAAAATGTTCAAAAAATGAAATAAAAACTGATTTAAACGATTTCGACAAGTGCACCACTCGACGAATTATTCACCAAAGTCAACCCATAGAAGGGTAAAGATTAACATTCAAAAGTAATTTAAACAATTTTAAAGAACAAATTAATTATAATGGTAGTGTTACCAGTCTGAACCACATTATTCGTCAAATGGGATTTCGACGGAAACATGCCAAAAGCAATAGGAAACTTTTAAATAGAAAAATGTGACATTGAAATCTTAAGAGTTGATATATAAGAAAATTACAGCAATTCAGAGAACTATGGGTAGTCCATAGTATACACAGATGAAATTTTGGTTTTCACCGTTCAAAATCGGTTACAAAAATTTGGACAGACAATGTCGAAACTGCCTAAAAATTTCAATAAATAAATAAATTCACCTGCAACATCATTAACAAAAAGGTAGACATGATTAACTGGTTATTGAATCATGGGATTCCTTTAGTCCATTTATGTTATAACCTGAGCTCTGTTTAATAGTTAGGCTAAACAAAATAACCCAACATTATTATTATTAGCGGGTGTCCTACAGTCTATGCCGCATCCCTCATTTCGATCGCCATTTCTCCCTATCTTTCCAGTCATCATCTTCAATAGCTCGACCTCTCATGCATTTCCTAATTCCTGTTTTCCATTGTGTTGTCAGTTTTCCTTTTCTTCTCCTGTTTTGTGGAGTGTAAGTCAATGCTTTCTTTGGCCATCGCTTCTCCTCCATCCTCATTACGTGATCATACCATAGCAACTGTCTGGATTCTATTCTTTCTGCTGTTGTAAATATGCGCCGTTTTCCTTCTTATATCTTCGTTTCTAACATTTTGCATTCTAGAAATATTACACGATCTTCTTAAGAAGTCCATTTTCACAGTTTCTATCATCTTTTTCTCTTTACCTGAAAGTTGCCAGCATAAGTTAAAATGGGCTCCTAAATAGTTGTGTAGATTGTCAGTTTAGGTTGAAGTTTCATTTTGTTCGACCAAAGTAACGAGTTTAGCAAACGAATTTTCAGTGCCTTTTTTCCCTGTTGTATCCTATTTTTTATGTAATTCTTTGTTGTTCCATCTTCTGAAATAATAACCCAACATACTAAACTTTTAAAATAATCACTATTTCAGCAAACTATGGACATTCCATTTTACGACTTCCACCCTATCATCCGGTTCTTAATCCTAGAACTGATTTGGGCAACTGTGGAAAAGCATGTTAAAACAAAAAAAGTTTATTTTCGTAGACAGTGTTATAAACTTAGCAAAAAAGGAATTTGAGTGTATTTATCTCACACGCTGGACATCAAAATGTGACCATGTCTTGAAAATTTAAAAGAGCATGTGAGATCGGACCAAAAAGTGTATAATGTAACAGATCGTTTCTAAATTAATAAGCGATGGGATAGCAGCAGTTAAGACAATTTGAGTGATGATAACAGTGAAGGAAATTGACGTACTTATTACGGCAATAAGGTGTGGAAGAATTGACGTAATATTTGTAATTGTTTGTAAGTAATTATGTGCTATATTAATTAAATAGTTTTAGTATAATTTTTTCATTAATGTTGTCTGCCCTGTTATTCATGGTTAATTTACATCTGCTTGTTTTTAAAACACACACACACCCAGAGTCACAGCCATTTCACATTCGAGCCTGTTATTGATGTTACTTGTACAAACAAATTAAGATGCCAGTGCAATATTTACTATATATTACTAAAGTTTTTCCTAAATCGTAACATGTCCGATAAAGTGTTATATACTCCAAAATATACAATGTTTGTTAGTGTCTAGACTCGACTAGGAGATTAGGAGAAACACTGTAACAGACGCAACATGACAAGTCACTGTTTACATAATAATTGCAGTACTAAACATTAAACATTTTATAACTCGGTGAAATCTTTGTATGGTCCCTCTGTTGTATCTATTGTTTGTTTCGTCTTACAAAACGTCCATTTGAATTTTTGTCGTGTCGAAATAGAAATCAAAATCAAAACTTGTCACGTAATTGTCATGTACTTGTACGTAGACTTGTCGTTCAGGGAACAGTCTAATATTCAACTGTAGCTTTTCTATTCACGTGTATTACATTGTTCCCCTCTTATCCCCTCTACAATATGCGCGACTGCTTCACGTCTGATTATTTTACTATATTATTGTATTATTATTTCAATAAAGTCACCGTCTACTCATTAAGTAATTTATATTATTCAGTCAGCACATGCAAATTACTAAGCCTTGTGATTACGTGGTTTTTACTCGTGATTCCTACAAACATTGTGTGTTGATTCTTACCTGTGCAATATTTATGTGTAAGGACTCTTTTTCAGCATTATAGGTGGCATTATAGATGGAAAATACATGAGTGAAATTCCATGAAGCAAGTATCATTTTTACTTGCACTTGCAGCATTGACTCCCAATAAGTTACGTGTTGTCGTTCCTCTAGGAAAAAAGCAAGCCCTGCTTGTTGAGAAAATAATGAGGGAAACCAAAATTGTGCACCTTGTTCGCAAGTTTTCAACCCCCCCCTCGAAAAAATCTTGGGTGCCCCTCTGCATTTGGGTATGTATGGGTACTCGCGAGATGTAGCCGCGCCACATATCTGCAACTATAGTGGTTCCTGGTTCTATATTATTTAAAATTAAACGATTTAGTGTGTTTGCATCGTGTTTATCCACCACCTTTAGCAACCACTTCTTTATTATCCTGTAAATTCCCCCAAGTACCCACCGAGTTTTGGTTATTCGGTCCCTGTTGTACTTCCTTCAAGTGAACGCACTTTCATCAATTTCAGTATCTCCCGGGCCGGCAGTTTTTAAGCTGGTATCCATCACCCAGACAGTAAGGATCTCCCTGAACTCGTTTATTAATTGTCGCGTAGTTTTCCTGTTTATGTCAAGCTCTTTTGAAATAACTGAAATTTGATATTTCAAAATCCAAGCGACTAACACACGGAATAGGCTACAGATAATGCAGGAACACACGCTTTTCCGAAAAAAGTGTCATCATGTATGTTTTTTGTAGCTCAGCAATTCCGTCTACCACATCTGAAGGTGACTTTTTTTGTCCATTCACATTTTTTAACATATTACCATCACACTTTACACATTCTATTGAAAACGGAAAAAGATTTCAATCACAAACACATTTTCTGAAACCTTTTTTTTAATGAAACACCGAAAATTATTAACACTTTTGTATTCCATTTTAGTAAGATACGCATGTGCACAACTCTGATGAATGAATGTTAAACAAAATTAAATAGATTTAAAGATATAAACATAAATGTAAAAAACGACAAGGTCTCACTGGCCGCTTTTAGGAAGTGAAGCAATAGTTGAAACAAGTAACAACATTTATCTTTTATCATTTGCGTCATTCTCTGCATGAAAATATCGGGCTGCATGAAAAATGTCTCTCAAGCCACTTTTGGTAGCCACATACGTTTATAACCTTTGGAGAAACCACATGCTATATGACAATAGACATGTCAGAGAACAGTATCATAAAATAACCTTTTTCTGGATTTACAACCAGTGCAGGTATCCGGCGACTTCTAGTACCTTCAACACAAATGTTTCTTTATAATACGAGTAATTATACAAGTAGTTATATAAGTGATAGGTAGGTAAATAGACAGGTAGAAAGAGAGCAAATGAGAAAAAGGGAGACAGGGGTAGATAGAGAGAATGTAACTCTATGTTTATTGCTGACAATAAATATACGATATACGATAAACGTATAGACACTGTTTTCAAAAGTCGGGCGCCATCTTGATTACATATGTTGTAATGGTACAATTATGGTACAATTTTTAATCAACCTAAATATGGTATAAAAAACCATAAATATTGTATTCCTTAATTTGTAGTAATTTGGTCAAAATTAAATAAACATTTAATAATCTTTATAAATATACCGTGAATGGACTATATAAATATTTGCCAGTATTCTGACTGTTTCATAGCAAAAAACGTGAAGCCCAGCAAAAAACTGTATGTTGTTTATTGAGATAAAAGCGACGATCCTTGATTACGCCAGCAACGAAGAATGTGTTGATGAAACTGTCAACAACCAAACAATAGACGAGTGATGTAGATTCACCCCACCTCGGAAATATGGAACAAAGACTGTGTCATTTCAACAGGGAACGTGATCGCAGCCGGCCGGCAACCCGTTCACGAAGAGTGAATTTTAACTTTCACACCACTAAAAGTGGTTAATTAATTATATTAAAACCAGTGCTGTAAATCTACAACTACAAGATGTGACCGGTAACGTAAACGGTAAACTCGCGGTGTGCGTAGTTTTACCGAACGAACAACCGCTATAATTTGGTGAGAACGTTCCAACATCCTATTTTCTTTTAATTTCAAATCAAACCTAATTTCAAAATAATGACCAAAATAAAATTCAATTCACTCAGTATTAAGACTTTAAAAGAATGAGCTCATTAAAAGAAAGCAAGAAATTGTACCAGAGTGAGAGAGAGAGAGAGTGAGAGGGAGAGTGACTTATGATTTCTAAGTGCTGGGTCGTGCGACAAAGATATTCATATATTCAATCTATTACTATATAATCTTTATATAATACGTAATATTTACATATTTCATAAATACATGTCATGATTTTGGAGGGTAAAATTGTTTTGCAAACGCCAGTGGCGTAATATGTGGGTTCGAGTCATTTTCCAATATGTTTTAATATTCAAGTTACATACTAATAAAAGTAATTTATACATGATATTTTGTGTATGTTTTATTTCAGGTAGGCTATTTCACAGACATGGTTCGTGTTGCACGAACCCTGGCCCGAAACGTAAATTTGTGTAATGTTGTCAAATTGTACAACATGGCGTCCGGTTGAAAAAGTGATAGTCATTTACTAGTACATACAAAAGTACAATTTTTTGATAGTCATTTACTAGTACATACAAAAGTACAATTTTTATGGTAACTAATTAAACGATAAAAAGCGAGTAGTTACAGATTGCGCCCTTAATAACAGGGACGAGTAGTTTACAAAACTAGGGGTCCCCCTCCCCGTTCAATGATAATGTTAAATTTCTAGTTTACACCAATTTGCGGATTAGGACCATTGTTGGTTTCGCCCTTTGCGGGGCTATCGTCAACCATGGTCTGCCTCCAGAATGCCAAAAACCACGATCAGAGGTGATGGATCTGTGACCGCCCGAAAATGGGGGAGGATCCCTTCTAATGTTAAAATACCATAATATGTATATAAATAATAATAAAAATTATAATAATAAAATATAAAAGGTCTGTTTATGTATGAAAATTTTAATATTTACAAATATATCTATCATCACTCAGCTAGATAATACTTTTTTAATTGGGTCACATTATAAGTTCCTTTTATTTCTCGAGTTTGCAAATCTACTAAAACATAAGCATTCTCCATTTTCACTTGGCTAACCTCATATGGACCGTCATACAATAGGAAGAATTTCTTAATTCCTTTGTCCAATGCTGATGATTGATCGTGATTTTTTATTAATACTAGTTGTCCTACCTCGTATTGTATGGGTGTTAAATTCCGGTCATGTCTCCGTTTCCGCTGTTCGGCCTTACTCAGCAGGCGCTCCCTAGCGATTACCAATTTCCTATCATGTGGTATTTCCGTCCGGGTTGGAAATTTTACTAGCTCTTCTAATATGCGTGACGGCCTTCTCTGAAACATTAACTCACATGGGCTGTAACTAGTGGATTCATGTAAACTATTGTTAATATACCCCTCTATTTTGCACACAAAAGTGGCCCACAAAGAATGTTTTTTATGGCAAAAGGTCCTAAACATTCTCCCTAACTCCCGCATAACACGTTCACTTGGATTTGACTGTGGATGATACACTGATGTATGTTTAACTAGGATATTTTCCCAACCTAAAGTTTCCCGCCAGGTGTTGCTGGTGAACTGCGAACCATGATCTGATAATACTATTTTCGGCTTACCTACTTCAACAAGGTATTCAATTACTATTTTCCTAGTCGGGGAAGTCTTGGTGCCCCGACAAAGTAAAACAAGGAATGTTAATTGTTCAAAACTGAGGCCCTGTTTGGGTAGACCTTATGTTACACTTATAATTGCAATAAAAAATAAAACCCCTCAAAACTGTCCCATTACAAGTTACAGATGGCGCGTGCCGTCCAGGGACTCGACATAAAATATAATTTTATGTAGAGTATACCTACCGGTATGTGAAATAACTACCTGAGGTAATAGTGTTAAAGTACGTAACACGTGCGCAAGGTAAGGTTAACATTTTAGGTTATAAACATATATATTTTAGTAACATAAAATTGCAAGCATGAGTAATAAGGATAATATTGCAATAGAAATCAGTACCGCTGATGTAAATTTAACTAGTGAAATGGATGTTCAGCCAACTCAAACTAGTCCGATTGACGAAGCAGATACACCTGTATCTGTTGTATATGTAGAAGCAGAGAAGGTCTCTACATCCATGTCAGTTAGAAGAAGGTGAGTAAGATTATAATAAATAAAAGCATAGTGAATATAGGAGTCATCCAGATTAAACAATAATAAAAATGTGAAAGGTTAGGTAGTTAGGTAGGTAGAAAGTTCAGAGTAGAAAGGAAATAAGAAATGGCTAATGAAATAATAATAATAATATGAATATTAATAATAAATGTGAAATAATATTATAATAGTTGATGTCTAATTAATGAATTAATTAATTGTAAATTTTATAATTTAATTGCAACTTTAAATAGAATATGCAAATTTTAATGCAAATTTTAATCAGATTAAATATGAATTAACCATTCCAATGTATTAAATGTATTAATATAATTAATGTATCAATGTGTATTATTATGTATTTATGTTATGAAATTTTAACATGTATGGAAATAATGTGTATGAAGGGATAAATATAATTGGTGCTGTTAATACCAATTATTACCTGTTATAATAATAATAAGAAGAATAATAATAATAATTTTAATTTAACAATTCAATAAGATTTATGAATAAATAATACCATACAGATTTATTAATTATTTTGTTTTTCTATAATTTGTTTTTCTCCATGTTTGGGAGATTTATAGGGGAATTTCCATATTTTCAAATATAATGTAATTCTTTTATATCAAAGATATAAAAGATATTCTTTTATGTTTCTTTTGTAATTATAATAATTATAAAATGGAAAGAGTTAAATATTATCGATAGGAATCGAAACAATTTATTAATTCAGGGTAGTCCATATTGAGAAGGGAAATTCTATATAATTCTTGTGAGTTACGTTTTTAGTAGTATAGTTTTAGTACTATATTTTAGTAGTATATTAAGCAAACCCAGTGCTTATTAGCACAAACCAGCACCTAGCTAAGGGGAACCAGATCAGTTAAGGATAGAGTGATTTACCAAGTCACTATTTTGAGATTTTTCGTTTATTGTTTCAGTGTTTGGTGATATGACAGCTGTCCTGAGCTGGCCAGCGCGTCAGAGCAGGGGCGTTATGCGCCTAAGTGGCCTTATGGTGTTGGGATCTCGAAGGAGAAGTCCAGTAAGGTATGTAGGTACTGTCATCATCATCAGACCAAGGGTGAGTTATTGTTTTCTTTTATATAAATTGTAAGGGGGTTGTGGCGACCTATCCTGGCTGATCCCTTTAGGAAGTATGAAAGGGTCAATGAAAGTTTTTATGCTTCGACACAAAATCTTTCATTGAGGGGGTTTTGTAATGGTACAATTATGGTACAATTTTTAATCAACCTAAATATGGTATAAAAAACCATAAATATTGTATTCCTTCATTTGTAGTAATTTGGTCAAAATTAAATAAACATTTAATAATCTTTATAAATATACCGTGAATGGACTATATAAATATTTGCCAGGATTCTGACTGTTTCATAGCAAAAAACGTGAAGCCCAGCAAAAAACTGTATGTTGTTTATTGAGATAAAAGCGACGATCCTTGATTACGCCAGCAACGAAGAATGTGTTGATGAAACTGTCAACAACCAAACAATAGACGAGTGATGTAGATTCACCCCACCTCGGAAATATGGAACAAAGACTGTGTCATTTCAACAGGGAACGTGATCGCAGCCGGCCGGCAACCCGTTCACGAAGAGTGAATTTTAACTTTCACACCACTAAAAGTGGTTAATTAATTATATTAAAACCAGTGCTGTAAATCTACAACTACAAGATGTGACCGGTAACGTAAACGGTAAACTCGCGGTGTGCGTAGTTTTACTGAACGAACAACCGCTATAATTTGGTGAGAACGTTCCAACATCCTATTTTCTTTTAATTTCAAATCAAACCTAATTTCAAAATAATGACCAAAATAAAATTCAATTCACTCAGTATTAAGACTTTAAAAGAATGAGCTCATTAAAAGAAAGCAAGAAATTGTACCAGAGTGAGAGAGAGTGAGTGAGAGGGAGAGTGACTTATGATTTCTAAGTGCTGGGTCGTACGACAAAGATATTCATATATTCAATCTATTACTATATAATCTTTATATAATACGTAATATTTACATATTTCATAAATACACGTCATGATTTTGGAGGGTAAAATTGTTTTGCAAACGCCAGTGGCGTAATATGTGGGTTCGAGTCATTTTTCAATATGTATTAATATTCAAGTTACATACTAATAAAAGTAATTTATACATGATATTTTGTGTATGTTTTATTTCAGGTTGGCTATTTCACAAACATGGTTCGTGTTGCACGAACCCTGGCCCGAAAAGTAAATTTGTGTAATGTCAAATTGTACAACATGGCGTCCGGTTGAAAAAGTGATAGTCATTTACTAGTACATACAAAAGTACAATTTTTATGGTAACTAATTAAACGATAAAAAGCGAGTAGTTACAGATTGCGCCCTTAATAACAGGGACGAGTAGTAACAATGTGTTAATAACTTTGTCATTTTACTTACCATTGCTAGTCACTATAGGGCAGGAATTCGTTACGCGAACTTTTGAATAGCGGAAATTATTTGAAATAATAAGACCGGGTTAAAATTGTTACCAATGATATACCCTGTTTATTTTTATAGACTTACATCTTACATAATGCTGCATTCAGCGAACTTTTTAAACCCTCCAAAATCATGAAACATGTAATATAAAATGTGTAATTATGTAATATTAGATAATAAGTTAATAAATATAAATATACATATCTCTCGCACAACCCAGCACTTAGAAATTATAAGACACACTCTCTCTCTCTCTCTCTCTCTCTCTCTCTCTCTCTCTCTCTCTCTGGTACAATTTCTTGATTTCTTTTAATGAGCTTATTCTTTTAAAATTTTAACATTGAGTGAATTGAATTGAATTGAATTTTTATTTTGGTCATTATGTTGAAATTATGTTTTACTTGAAATTAAAAGAAAATAGGATGTTGGAACGTTCTCACCAAATTGGCCGATTTCAGCTGCGGTTTCCGTGAGATAAAACTACGCACACCGCGAGTTTATCGATTTCGTTCCTGGTCACATCTTGGAGTACTATTACACCTTACCTAATGGTAAGGTGTCACTGTTAATAAACACTGTTGTGATTAACCACTTTTAGTGGTGTAAAAGTTTAAATTCACCCTTCATGAACGGGTTGCCGGCCGGCTGCGATCACGTTTCCTGATGAAATGACACAGATCCTTTGTCACATATTTCTTAGGTGGGGTGAAACTACGTCACCCGGCTATTGTTTGTCTGTTTACAATTTCCACAACACATTCCTCGTCGCTGGCGTCATCAAGGATTGGCACTTTATCTCAATAAACGACATACGGTTTTTTGCGGTGTTTCATGTTTTTTGCTATGAAACAGTCAGAATCTTGGCAAATATTTATATAGTTCACTCACTGTAGATTTACAAAGATTTTTCACGGGTTATTTAATTTTGACCAAATCGTAAAAAAAATAAATGAATACAATATTTATGGTTTTTTATACCATGTTTATGTTAATTAAAATTTGTACCATAATTGTACCATTACAAAACCCCCTCAATGAAAGATTTTGTGCCGAAGCAGAAAAACTTTCATTGACCCTTTCATTCTTCCTAAAGGGATCAGCCAGGATATGTCGCCACAACCCCCTTACAATTTATATAATAACTCACCCATGGTCTGATGATGATGACAGTACCTACATGACCTTACTGGACTTCTCCTTTGAGATCCCAACACCATAAGGCCACTTAGGCGCGTAACGCCCCTGCTCTGACGCGCTGGCCAGCTCAGGACCGCTGTCATATCACCAAACACTGAAACAATAAATGAAAAATCAAAATAGTGGCTTAGTAAATCACTCTATCCTGAACTGATCTGGTTCCCCTTAGCTAGTTGCTGGTTTGTGCTAATAAGCACTGGGTTTGCTTGAAATACTACTAAAATATAATTACAAAAAATGTAACTCACAAGAATTATATAGAACTTCCTTTCTCATTATGGACTACCCTGAATTATTAAATTGTTTCGATTCCCATCGGTAATATTTAACTCTTTCTATTTTATAATTATTATAATTATAAAAGAAACACATATTGAAATAAAAATTGATTATAACTGAAAGTATGGAAATTCCCATATGAATCTCCCAAATATTCTAACATGTAGAAAAACAAACTGTAGACAAAATAATTAATAAATCTTATTGAATTGTTAAATTAAAATTATTATTATTATTAAAATTATTAACAGGTAATAATTGGTGCTGTTAACAATATTTACCCCTCTTTCTCCTCCACACACAGTATTTCCATAAATCATGTTAAAATTTCATAACATAATACATGATAATACATTGATACATTAATACACATGATCATCATATTAATACATTTAATACATTTTAAATTCATATTTAATCTTGATTAAGATTTGCATATTCTATAGATTTAAGTTTGCATTTAAATTATAAAATTTACAATTGCGATTAATTAATTAATTAGACATCAATTATTTATCATATTTATTTCAAATTTATTATTTTATTCATACTATATTATTATTATTATTTCATTTCCTTTCTACTCTGACTTTTCTACCTACCTAACTACCTAACCTTTCACCTTTTATTCATTGTTTAGTCTGGGTGACTCCTATATTCACTAAGCTTTTACTTATTGTAATCTTACTCACCTTTCTAACTGACAACCAAATTTACCTATCATGACACCAATATCTCAATTATAAACACCTTTACTAATTTCATTCCGACGATAAATCCTATAGCACCGCGCATCTTTGTACAGAGATGGGTGTTCCCTAACTGGCTATATACATTCATAATAATTTGCCCTTCCAAAAAATTCGGCAAACACTCCCTAAACTACGCTAATACCTGCCACAACACTATATGTTGGCTACTCCTTATCACGTCACCCCCCACTACAAAATATCATCAACAACAAATATATGTTTACACCAATTTCTTTACTCACCTCTACAAACAATCACCAACTACTGTGTCCCTAAATATCTAATACTTTCTTTGTATTATTTACTTCAAAAATTCTTAACTATCTAACTCCATTTACTTCAATTAAATAACTCACCTACCTTTATCTATACTCAGGCCCTATTCCTTTTTAAACATTCTACCTTACTGTAATCATTGACAAGTGTCTTATAAAATTCATCTCTCACCTACTCATAACAATACCTCTCAAAATTCAAATATATGTATATTTCTTACTTAATCATTTATTTAATTATTAGAAATTTTGTATTATTATTCATTAGGAATTGCCTTCATTACAAATTAATTAATAAGTGACTTCATTAGAACTTTCTATTACAATTAATAATTTACTTCTGTTACAAATTAGTACAACTTTCTTTTGTACTATTTTAATTCAGTAATTGACTTTTAATTATTACTCATTTGTTTAAACTTGTTTAATTAAACAAAACATGTTAATTATTAAAATGCATACTAACTTGTGTACACAAAATATACCTGTAATACAACATCTAAAATACATTGATATATAAATACATTTAATACAATGAAAAATATACAGTCCAACTTCATTATTGTTATTTATCAAACTCAGTCCATAGCAGTCCAATTGAATACCACTTTTCACATATATTTAATGTTCATTACACAATTGAAACACTCTATCCTCCATCGTTGAATAACATCCTAATCTTAACGTCTATTTATCTTATTTTTTAATGAAAACATTTTATGATTAGAAACATTATATTCATATTCATATATCAAACAATTATCAAACAAATATATCAAGTCACGATCGAGTAGGGTTCTGTCTATCTCAGTAAGATCAGATGTTATAATTTTGTTATTCATCTTGTAATTATCATCATAATTTTCTACCACAGGTAAGTACTTAATACCATTATTCTCCTCATTTATTGTTATCTCAATATCATTGTTACTATAAGGTAAGTATTCATTATTTTCATCCACCGTATCTATGCCTAACCTTTCTACTAGTTCTCTGTACTTTCTATTTACTTTAAAAATTTCTATTACTTTCTTTCTCTCACAATACCTCTCACGATACTTCTCTACACTTTCTCTCTTAACATATTTCTAATCATAACACCAAGTTACACTCTCTCTCTCTCCAAATATGCAGGGGTCCCTAACTCAAAATTATTGCACCACTTATTAGGTACACAAAAACATCAAGAAACTTTATTTGTAGACCTATCGTCTCCCAAATATAAATTGAAGGAACTCTTGTCCTTATAAAAAATACGTGAAGACTTTTCTTCACCCCCTAACACAACATCAAAAGAAAATTCTACCCCCTGCACCCCTTGTACAAAAATACTTTCTCCAAACTCTCTTTCTGACTCAATACACTCAAACACTTCACTATCACTCATAATACTTTATCATTTTCTAATATTATATTCTTACTACCTTTAATATTCTTACTATCTGTAAATTCATTATTCACATTATCATTGTTAAATCCTTAAATTTTTAGTGACCATCAATCAGTGAATGTTTTAGTGGATGGTTAGTGAGGATCGGTCAATAATACAACTTGTTATTTTGCGTCGACGTTTCGACAATATTTATTGTCATCTTCAGGACCTGTGTATGAAATACAATAGTTGGTGATGTGAGTGTGTGCGTGTGTATGTATGTATCATTTTTTATGTGAAGACTTATGATAGTTTGTTTACATCTTCAAATTATCTTTAAGAAAGCGAGCAAATTATAGTATGAGAGAACTTAATTTATACAGTATTACAATTTAAATTACTAAATATAATGTTATTTTAATTAATTAAACAAACAGTAACCAACAATTGGATATTACAGTAGATTGGTACATAAATTGTTTATACCTACAACAGTCAACATATAGCAAAGTAATATATTACCTATAACTAAAACAGATTAGGGGATGTTACTACGTAATTATTAAAAGTTATTTTTACCATGTTTCACTCCCTACTGGTGTTAGCAAACAATCATAATTTAGAAACATACAATTTACACAATATTGTAAAACATTACGACTTAAATCAGATAGTTGACAAAGGTTACAAACAAAAGTTTCTGGTAAATTTTACAAACAGGTAAACTTGGATAATACGGTAATTTTAATCATATTGTAAAATATAGTCAAGAGTACTATAGAATAATGTAATTTATGTATGTGTCCACAATCACCCTTCTCTTTCACCCATGCTCCCCCCGCCAGTCCTCACAGCCTCTCACTCT
>CM068368.1:915403184-915491830 GCA_034769895.1 Magicicada septendecula
CTGATCGTCGTTTACAAGATTCGATGGTCAAAAATCAGAATGACCCACGGACTATGAGCCTGCGGTCAATAAACCTAAACATTTGTCGATTATCTGGTTATAAATGCGTTTTTTTTAGCCTAGAACGGCTACGGATAGACTTAGAACGTCAAATAAGGTACCGTTCGCTACGCCTCATCGTCCTCTACAAGATTCGATGGTCAAAAATCAGAATGACGCAAGGACTATGAGCCTGCGGTCAAAAAACCTAAAAATTTGTCGATTATCTGGTAATAAATGCGATATTTTTGAGCCTAGAACGGCTACGGGTAGACTTAGAACGTCAAATAAGGCACCGTTCGCTCCGTCTCATCGTCCTCTACAAGATTCGATGGTCAGAAATTAGAATGACCCACGGACTATGAGCCTGCGGTCAATAAACCTAAAAATTTGTCGATTATCCGGCTCATAGTCCGTGGGTCATTTTGATTTTTGACCATCGAATCTTGTAGAGGACGATGAGACGGAGCGAACGGTACATTATTTGAATTTCTAAATTTACCCGTAGACGTTCTAGAATTAAAAATAGCGCACTAATTACCAGATAATCGACAAATATTTAGGTTTATTGACCGCAGGATCATAGTCCGTGTGTCATTCTGATTTTTGATCATTGAATCTTTTAGAGGACGATGAGACGGAGCGAACGGTACCTTATTTGACGTTCTAAATCTACCCGTAGTCGTTCTAGGCTCACAAGTAGCGCATTAATTACCAGATAATCGACAAATTTTTAGGTTTGTTGACCGCAGGCTCATAGTCCGTGGGTCATTCTGATTTTTGACCATCGAATCTTGTAGAGGAACATGAGGCGGAGCGAACGGTAACTTATTTGCCGTTCTAAGTCTACCCGTAGCCGTTCTAGGCTCAAAAATAACGCATTTATTACCAGATAATCGACACATTTCTAGGTTTTTTGACCGCAGGCTCATAGTCCGTGGTCATTCTGATTTTTGACCATCGAATCTTGTAGAGGACGATGAGACGGAGCGAACGGTACCTTATTTGACGTTCTAAATCTACCCGTAGTCGTTCTAGGCTCACAAGTAGCGCACTAATTACCAGATAATCGACAAATTTTTAGGTTTGTTGACCGCAGGCTCATAGTCCGTGGGTCATTCTAATTTTTGACCATCGAATCTTGTAGAGGAACATGAGGCGGAGCGAACGGTAACTTATTTGACGGTCTAAGTGTACCCGTAGCCGTTCTAGGCTCAAAAATAGCGCATTTATTACCAGATAATCGACAAAATTTTAGGTTTATTGACCGCAGGCTCATAGTCCGTGGGTCATTCTGATTTTTGACCATCGATTCTTGTAGAGGACGATGAGACGGTGCGAACGGTACCTGATTTGACGTTCTAAATCTACCCGTAGCCGTTCTAGGCTCACACATAGCGCATTTATTACCAGATAATCGACAAATTTTTAGGTTTTTTGACCGCAGGCTCATAGTCCGTGAGTCATTCTGATTTTTGACCATCGAATCTTGTAGAGGACGATGAGACGTAGCGAATGGTACCTTATTTGACGTTCTAAGTCTACCCGTAGCCGTTATAGGCTAAAAAATAACGCATTTGTTACCAGATAATCGACAAATTTTTAGGTTTATTGACCGCAGGCTCATAGTCCATGGGTCATTCTGATTTTTGACCATCGAATCTTGTAGAGTGACGTCACTTCCGCGGTAGAACTCTCATTCTTACCCTACTATTATATGCAAAATGCAATTATATATGAAAATATAATATAAAAACGAATTGTTTTAAGCTACAGCTGGTGAATTGCCATTCACTTACACTATACTTAAGTAAATGAAATATAGAAATTAAGTATTACCATAGAAACTACTTCTTTCTACTTATTGCTGCAGCCTTCACCACGGTACTGTGGTCACTAACGTATACCACCTGATGGTTTCGCACTCGATTTTCACTGATGATGGCAGTCGATGGACTGCCGAAAAGTCTGGTTTTGCAGAAAACATTGGACTACGGCTAAACAGCCCGGTAAGGAATTTTAAGAAAGAACTAATTCTTTGTTACCGATTACGTAGTATACATAAAAATTCTCCCCTTCCCCTTCAAATATAATTTTCATTTATAGAAAATTACCCCCACCCCGTTCACTTAACCTCTTCATTTATCGATATTTAATCTACGTTTCTACAGTGGATTATTATGAGCTTCTTATCAAGATACTTTATTTATGAAAATTAAGTACTTTACTCTTGTTAAAACATAAAAGGTTGCAGGAAAACTACTCCTTTCTCTAAACCGATCTTCACCAAAATCAATGGACTTTCAGTCCTCTACAATTCAGGGATGCATGCAAAAAAATATTTGATTCTGTTTGAATGTGCGAGAGTTATTGTTCGTCATATAAACGTAAAACATGTTAAAACATAAAACGTTGCTGGTAAACTACCCCTCTCCATTAACCGATCTTCACCAAAAACAACAGACATTGCGAACTCTACAATTCAGGGGTGTATGCAGAACATTATTTGATTCTGTTTGAATTTTAGGAAGTTATCTTTCGCAAAAGAAAATTACACTTCTTAAAACATAAAATGTTGCTGGTAAACTACCCCTTTCCCTTAACCGATCTTCAACAAATCAACAGACCTTGAGTTCTCTTTAATTCAAAAAGGTATTAAAAAACGTAGCCGATTCTGTTTGAATTTGCGGCAGTTATCGTCGGCATATTCAAAATTATCCTGGTTAAATCATAAAATGTTGCTGGTAAACTACCCTTTTTCCTGAACCGATCTTCAAAAACACCTACAGGACTTGAGAACTCTACAATTCAGGGCTGTACGCAAAACATTATTTGATTCTGTTTGAATTTGCGGCTGTTATCGTTTGTCAGAGAAAATACACTTGTTAAAACATTAAACGTTGCTGGTAAACTAGCCCTTCCCCTTAGCCGATCTTCACCAAAATCAACAGTTCTTGAGAACTCTATAACTCAGGACTGTATGCAAAAGAGTAGTTGATTCTGTTTGAACTTGCTGCTGTTATCGTTTGCCATAGAAAAAAATTACACTTGTTTAAAAAAAACCCGTTGCTTGTAAACTACCCATTTCCCTTTTCCGATCTTCACCAAAATAAAAGGTCTGGAGTACTCGAGAAATCAGGCCTGCATGCAAATATTTATTTGATTCTGTTTAAATTTGCGACTCTTATCGTTTGCCATAGGAAATACCCTTTTAAAACATAAGACGTTACAGGTAAACTACCCCTTTCCCTTAACCGATCTTCACCTAAAACAAAAGGTCTTGAGTACTCTGCAGGTCAGGGCTGCATGCAAAACATTATTTGATTCTGTTTGAATTTGCGGCTGTTATCGTTTGCCATAGAAAAAAATCTACAGACAGACACAGAGGCAGACACAGAGACACACAGACAGACAGACAGACAGACGCACAGACGCTTTTCGAAAAATGACTTTTTTTCATGTTTTGAGAGACAATCAGAATCTGCAATAATCTCGAACACGATTTTTTTTGCTATCACCGTACTTTCATTTCCTTAAGGAACATGGAAGTAAAAATATAAACCATTATGATCACAATGTTTATGTACGTTTGGCAGAATATTGTTACATCAGTTTACTAGTTTTGACACCAGTGATGGGTCGTGACGTACATTATCGCCATTTCTCCACTACAAAAAGAGCTGCTTCCCATACGTCATTTTCATAACGGTATAAAATGCTTCATTGATAACAAAACAACCTGTATTCCAACTTTGTGCACGTCTGTAACGTGCTCTAAAAAGTACATTGTGTTACTCTAAAACGTACGTTGAGTTACTCTAAAACGTAATTTGTGTTACACTAAAAGTACTTTGTGTTACTCTAAAAAGTACTTTGTGTACTCTTTAAATGTACTTTGTGTACTCTAATAATTACTTAGTGTACTCTAAATAGCACTTCGTGTACTCTAAATGTAATTTGTGTACTCCAAAAAGTACTTGGTGTACTCTAAAAGTGCTTTGTGTACTGTAAAATATACTTTGTGTACTCTAAAAGTAGTTTGTGTACTCTAAAACGTACTTTGTGTACTCTTTAAATGTACTTTGTGTACTCTAGTAATTACTCTGTGTACTCTGAAACGTACTTTGTGTATTCTATAACGTCCTATGTGTACTCTAAAAAGTACTTTTTGTGCTCTAAAACGTACTGTGTTCTCTAAAAAGTACTTATTGTACTCTAAAACGTACTGTGTGTACTCTAAAAAGTACATTGTGTACTCTAATACGGCCTCAATCCCCAGGAGTGGTCACGTTTGGTGTTCCTGGAGAGACCGCGAAGTTTCGAGGATCTCAGCAGAACTTGTGTCTTCGCCCGCACCATCCAGATGAATGATGAGACTCGCTCCGGCACTTCGGAATTCCCTGTCTCCTGTTCCACATCCGGTCAACAGCGGCCACCTCCCCTGGAACAACGAGGTAACAATACGGAAAGGAAAAATTATGGTTGTTATAATTGTGGTAAGATGGGGCACTTGGCCCGGAATAGCCAATTCAAACGGTCTGAGGTCTCGGGTGAACACAAGGATTCTCGGCCTTACCCGGCTTTTTGCGTACCGTGGAACCTGTACAAATACAAGAGAGTCCCCACGGGACTGGCTGTTGGTGCTCAGACGCTAACCCGTCTACTAGACAGTGTGTTCCACGATGTAAAATTCCAGTTTGTATTCAACTATTTAGATGACCTACTGATTTACAGTACCACCTTGGAGGAACACATTGATCACCTCCGTGAGGTGTTGTGTCCCCTGAGGCGCGCGGGTCTTACAGTAAACCCCGACAAGGTGAAATTTGCCAAGGAGGAAATTTATTTCCTCTGTCACCTTGTGTCTCATAAAGGGGTCACGGTAGACCCAGAGAGGACTCAGGCTATTCGGGATTTCCCTCCTGCAAGGGACGCAAAAAGGGTGAGACGGCGTAAAAAATCAGAATGACCAACGGACTATGAGCCTGCGGTCAATAAACCTAACAATTTGTCGATTATCTGGTAATAAATGCGATATTTTTGAGCCTAAAACGGCTACGCGTAGACTTAGAACGTCAAATAAGGTACCGTTCGCTCCGTCTCATCGTCCTCTACAAGATTCGATAGTCAAAAATTAGAATGACCAACGGACTATGAGCCTGCGGTCAATAAACCTAACAATTTGTCGATTATCTGGTAATGAATGCGATATTTTTGATCCTAGAACGGCAACGGCTAGATTTAGAACGTCAAATAAGGTACCGTTCGCTACGTCTCATCGTCCTCCGCAAGATTCGATGATCAAAAATCAGAATGGTCCACAGACTATGACCCTGCGGTCAATAAACCTAAAAATTTGTTGATTATCTGGCAATAAATGCGCTATTTTTGAGCCTAGAACGGCTACGGGTAGATTTAGAACGTCAAATAAGGTACCGTTCGCTCCGTCTGATCGTCGTTTACAAGATTCGATGGTCAAAAATCAGAATGACCCACGGACTATGAGCCTGCGGTCAATAAACCTAAACATTTGTCGATTATCTGGTTATAAATGCGTTTTTTTTAGCCTAGAACGGCTACGGATAGACTTAGAACGTCAAATAAGGTACCGTTCGCTACGCCTCATCGTCCTCTACAAGATTCGATGGTCAAAAATCAGAATGACGCAAGGACTATGAGCCTGCGGTCAAAAAACCTAAAAATTTGTCGATTATCTGGTAATAAATGCGATATTTTGGAGCCTAGAACGGCTACGGGTAGACTTAGAACGTCAAATAAGGCACCGTTCGCTCCGTCTCATCGTCCTCTACAAGATTCGATGGTCAGAAATTAGAATGACCCACGGACTATGAGCCTGCGGTCAATAAACCTAAAAATTTGTCGATTATCCGGCTCATAGTCCGTGGGTCATTTTGATTTTTGACCATCGAATCTTGTAGAGGACGATGAGACGGAGCGAACGGTACATTATTTGAATTTCTAAATTTACCCGTAGACGTTCTAGAATTAAAAATAGCGCACTAATTACCAGATAATCGACAAATATTTAGGTTTATTGACCGCAGGATCATAGTCCGTGTGTCATTCTGATTTTTGATAATTGAATCTTTTAGAGGACGATGAGACGGAGCGAACGGTACCTTATTTGACGTTCTAAATCTACCCGTAGTCGTTCTAGGCTCACAAGTAGCGCATTAATTACCAGATAATCGACAAATTTTTAGGTTTGTTGACCGCAGGCTCATAGTCCGTGGGTCATTCTGATTTTTGACCATCGAATCTTGTAGAGGAACATGAGGCGGAGCGAACGGTAACTTATTTGCCGTTCTAAGTCTACCCGTAGCCGTTCTAGGCTCAAAAATAACGCATTTATTACCAGATAATCGACACATTTTTAGGTTTTTTGACCGCAGGCTCATAGTCCGTGGTCATTCTGATTTTTGACCATCGAATCCTGTAAAGGACGATGAGACGGAGCGAACGGTACCATATTTGACGTTCTAAATCTACCCGTAGTCGTTCTAGGCTCACAAATAGCGCATTAATTACCAGATAATCAACAAATTTTTATGTTAATTGACCGCAGGCTCATAGTCCGTGGGTCATTTTGATTTTTGACCATCGAATCTTGTTGAGGACGATGAGGCCGAGCGAACGGTACCTTATTTGACGTTCTAAGTGTACCCGTAGCCGTTCTAGGCACAAACATATCGTATTTATTACCAGACGATCGACAAAATTTTAGGTTTATTGACCGCAGGCTTATAGTCCGTGGGTCATTCTGATTTTTGACCATCGATTCTTGTAGAGGACGATGAGACGGTGCGAACGGTACCTGATTTGACGTTCTAAATCTACCCGTAGCCGTTCTAGGCTCACACATAGCGCATTTATTACCAGATAATCGACAAATTTTTAGGTTTTTTGACCGCAGGCTCATAGTCCGTGAGTCATTCTGATTTTTGACCATCGAATCTTGTAGAGGACGATGAGACGTAGCGAATGGTACCTTATTTGACGTTCTAAGTCTACCCGTAGCCGTTATAGGCTAAAAAATAACGCATTTGTTACCAGATAATCGACAAATTTTTAGGTTTATTGACCGCAGGCTCATAGTCCATGGGTCATTCTGATTTTTGACCATCGAATCTTGTAGAGTGACGTCACTTCCGCGGTAGAACTCTCATTCTTACCCTACTATTATATGCAAAATGCAATTATATATGAAAATATAATATAAAAACGAATTGTTTTAAGCTACAGCTGGTGAATTGCCATTCACTTACACTATACTTAAGTAAATGAAATATAGAAATTAAGTATTACCATAGAAACTACTTCTTTCTACTTATTGCTGCAGCCTTCACCACGGTACTGTGGTCACTAACGTATACCACCTGATGGTTTCGCACTCGATTTTCACTGATGATGGCAGTCGATGGACTGCCGAAAAGTCTGGTTTTGCAGAAAACATTGGACTACGGCTAAACAGCCCGGTAAGGAATTTTAAGAAAGAACTAATTCTTTGTTACCGATTACGTAGTATACATAAAAATTCTCCCCTTCCCCTTCAAATATAATTTTCATTTATAGAAAATTACCCCCACCCCGTTCACTTAACCTCTTCATTTATCGATATTTAATCTACGTTTCTACAGTGGATTATTATGAGCTTCTTATCAAGATACTTTATTTATGAAAATTAAGTACTTTACTCTTGTTAAAACATAAAAGGTTGCAGGAAAACTACTCCTTTCTCTAAACCGATCTTCACCAAAATCAATGGACTTTCAGTCCTCTACAATTCAGGGATGCATGCAAAAAAATATTTGATTCTGTTTGAATGTGCGAGAGTTATTGTTCGTCATATAAACGTAAAACATGTTAAAACATAAAACGTTGCTGGTAAACTACCCCTCTCCATTAACCGATCTTCACCAAAAACAACAGACATTGCGAACTCTACAATTCAGGGGTGTATGCAGAACATTATTTGATTCTGTTTGAATTTTAGGAAGTTATCTTTCGCAAAAGAAAATTACACTTCTTAAAACATAAAATGTTGCTGGTAAACTACCCCTTTCCCTTAACCGATCTTCAACAAATCAACAGACCTTGAGTTCTCTTTAATTCAAAAAGGTATTAAAAAACGTAGCCGATTCTGTTTGAATTTGCGGCAGTTATCGTCGGCATATTCAAAATTATCCTGGTTAAATCATAAAATGTTGCTGGTAAACTACCCTTTTTCCTGAACCGATCTTCAAAAACACCTACAGGACTTGAGAACTCTACAATTCAGGGCTGTACGCAAAACATTATTTGATTCTGTTTGAATTTGCGGCTGTTATCGTTTGTCAGAGAAAATACACTTGTTAAAACATTAAACGTTGCTGGTAAACTAGCCCTTCCCCTTAGCCGATCTTCACCAAAATCAACAGTTCTTGAGAACTCTATAACTCAGGACTGTATGCAAAAGAGTAGTTGATTCTGTTTGAACTTGCTGCTGTTATCGTTTGCCATAGAAAAAAATTACACTTGTTTAAAAAAAACCCGTTGCTTGTAAACTACCCATTTCCCTTTTCCGATCTTCACCAAAATAAAAGGTCTGGAGTACTCGAGAAATCAGGCCTGCATGCAAATATTTATTTGATTCTGTTTAAATTTGCGACTCTTATCGTTTGCCATAGGAAATACCCTTTTAAAACATAAGACGTTACAGGTAAACTACCCCTTTCCCTTAACCGATCTTCACCTAAAACAAAAGGTCTTGAGTACTCTGCAGGTCAGGGCTGCATGCAAAACATTATTTGATTCTGTTTGAATTTGCGGCTGTTATCGTTTGCCATAGAAAAAAATCTACAGACAGACACAGAGGCAGACACAGAGACACACAGACAGACAGACAGACAGACGCACAGACGCTTTTCGAAAAATGACTTTTTTTCATGTTTTGAGAGACAATCAGAATCTGCAATAATCTCGAACACGATTTTTTTTGCTATCACCGTACTTTCATTTCCTTAAGGAACATGGAAGTAAAAATATAAACCATTATGATCACAATGTTTATGTACGTTTGGCAGAATATTGTTACATCAGTTTACTAGTTTTGACACCAGTGATGGGTCGTGACGTACATTATCGCCATTTCTCCACTACAAAAAGAGCTGCTTCCCATACGTCATTTTCATAACGGTATAAAATGCTTCATTGATAACAAAACAACCTGTATTCCAACTTTGTGCACGTCTGTAACGTGCTCTAAAAAGTACATTGTGTTACTCTAAAACGTACGTTGAGTTACTCTAAAACGTAATTTGTGTTACACTAAAAGTACTTTGTGTTACTCTAAAAAGTACTTTGTGTACTCTTTAAATGTACTTTGTGTACTCTAATAATTACTTAGTGTACTCTAAATAGCACTTCGTGTACTCTAAATGTAATTTGTGTACTCCAAAAAGTACTTGGTGTACTCTAAAAGTGCTTTGTGTACTGTAAAATATACTTTGTGTACTCTAAAAGTAGTTTGTGTACTCTAAAACGTACTTTGTGTACTCTTTAAATGTACTTTGTGTACTCTAGTAATTACTCTGTGTACTCTGAAACGTACTTTGTGTATTCTATAACGTCCTATGTGTACTCTAAAAAGTACTTTTTGTGCTCTAAAACGTACTGTGTTCTCTAAAAAGTACTTATTGTACTCTAAAACGTACTGTGTGTACTCTAAAAAGTACATTGTGTACTCTAATACGGCCTCAATCCCCAGGAGTGGTCACGTTTGGTGTTCCTGGAGAGACCGCGAAGTTTCGAGGATCTCAGCAGAACTTGTGTCTTCGCCCGCACCATCCAGATGAATGATGAGACTCGCTCCGGCACTTCGGAATTCCCTGTCTCCTGTTCCACATCCGGTCAACAGCGGCCACCTCCCCTGGAACAACGAGGTAACAATACGGAAAGGAAAAATTATGGTTGTTATAATTGTGGTAAGATGGGGCACTTGGCCCGGAATAGCCAATTCAAACGGTCTGAGGTCTCGGGTGAACACAAGGATTCTCGGCCTTACCCGGCTTTTTGCGTACCGTGGAACCTGTACAAATACAAGAGAGTCCCCACGGGACTGGCTGTTGGTGCTCAGACGCTAACCCGTCTACTAGACAGTGTGTTCCACGATGTAAAATTCCAGTTTGTATTCAACTATTTAGATGACCTACTGATTTACAGTACCACCTTGGAGGAACACATTGATCACCTCCGTGAGGTGTTGTGTCCCCTGAGGCGCGCGGGTCTTACAGTAAACCCCGACAAGGTGAAATTTGCCAAGGAGGAAATTTATTTCCTCTGTCACCTTGTGTCTCATAAAGGGGTCACGGTAGACCCAGAGAGGACTCAGGCTATTCGGGATTTCCCTCCTGCAAGGGACGCAAAAAGGGTGAGACGGCGTAAAAAATCAGAATGACCAACGGACTATGAGCCTGCGGTCAATAAACCTAACAATTTGTCGATTATCTGGTAATAAATGCGATATTTTTGAGCCTAAAACGGCTACGCGTAGACTTAGAACGTCAAATAAGGTACCGTTCGCTCCGTCTCATCGTCCTCTACAAGATTCGATAGTCAAAAATTAGAATGACCAACGGACTATGAGCCTGCGGTCAATAAACCTAACAATTTGTCGATTATCTGGTAATGAATGCGATATTTTTGATCCTAGAACGGCAACGGCTAGATTTAGAACGTCAAATAAGGTACCGTTCGCTACGTCTCATCGTCCTCCGCAAGATTCGATGATCAAAAATCAGAATGGTCCACAGACTATGACCCTGCGGTCAATAAACCTAAAAATTTGTTGATTATCTGGCAATAAATGCGCTATTTTTGAGCCTAGAACGGCTACGGGTAGATTTAGAACGTCAAATAAGGTACCGTTCGCTCCGTCTGATCGTCGTTTACAAGATTCGATGGTCAAAAATCAGAATGACCCACGGACTATGAGCCTGCGGTCAATAAACCTAAACATTTGTCGATTATCTGGTTATAAATGCGTTTTTTTTAGCCTAGAACGGCTACGGATAGACTTAGAACGTCAAATAAGGTACCGTTCGCTACGCCTCATCGTCCTCTACAAGATTCGATGGTCAAAAATCAGAATGACGCAAGGACTATGAGCCTGCGGTCAAAAAACCTAAAAATTTGTCGATTATCTGGTAATAAATGCGATATTTTGGAGCCTAGAACGGCTACGGGTAGACTTAGAACGTCAAATAAGGCACCGTTCGCTCCGTCTCATCGTCCTCTACAAGATTCGATGGTCAGAAATTAGAATGACCCACGGACTATGAGCCTGCGGTCAATAAACCTAAAAATTTGTCGATTATCCGGCTCATAGTCCGTGGGTCATTTTGATTTTTGACCATCGAATCTTGTAGAGGACGATGAGACGGAGCGAACGGTACATTATTTGAATTTCTAAATTTACCCGTAGACGTTCTAGAATTAAAAATAGCGCACTAATTACCAGATAATCGACAAATATTTAGGTTTATTGACCGCAGGATCATAGTCCGTGTGTCATTCTGATTTTTGATCATTGAATCTTTTAGAGGACGATGAGACGGAGCGAACGGTACCTTATTTGACGTTCTAAATCTACCCGTAGTCGTTCTAGGCTCACAAGTAGCGCATTAATTACCAGATAATCGACAAATTTTTAGGTTTGTTGACCGCAGGCTCATAGTCCGTGGGTCATTCTGATTTTTGACCATCGAATCTTGTAGAGGAACATGAGGCGGAGCGAACGGTAACTTATTTGCCGTTCTAAGTCTACCCGTAGCCGTTCTAGGCTCAAAAATAACGCATTTATTACCAGATAATCGACACATTTTTAGGTTTTTTGACCGCAGGCTCATAGTCCGTGGTCATTCTGATTTTTGACCATCGAATCCTGTAAAGGACGATGAGACGGAGCGAACGGTACCATATTTGACGTTCTAAATCTACCCGTAGTCGTTCTAGGCTCACAAATAGCGCATTAATTACCAGATAATCAACAAATTTTTATGTTAATTGACCGCAGGCTCATAGTCCGTGGGTCATTTTGATTTTTGACCATCGAATCTTGTTGAGGACGATGAGGCCGAGCGAACGGTACCTTATTTGACGTTCTAAGTGTACCCGTAGCCGTTCTAGGCACAAACATATCGTATTTATTACCAGACGATCGACAAAATTTTAGGTTTATTGACCGCAGGCTTATAGTCCGTGGGTCATTCTGATTTTTGACCATCGATTCTTGTAGAGGACGATGAGACGGTGCGAACGGTACCTGATTTGACGTTCTAAATCTACCCGTAGCCGTTCTAGGCTCACACATAGCGCATTTATTACCAGATAATCGACAAATTTTTAGGTTTTTTGACCGCAGGCTCATAGTCCGTGAGTCATTCTGATTTTTGACCATCGAATCTTGTAGAGGACGATGAGACGTAGCGAATGGTACCTTATTTGACGTTCTAAGTCTACCCGTAGCCGTTATAGGCTAAAAAATAACGCATTTGTTACCAGATAATCGACAAATTTTTAGGTTTATTGACCGCAGGCTCATAGTCCATGGGTCATTCTGATTTTTGACCATCGAATCTTGTAGAGTGACGTCACTTCCGCGGTAGAACTCTCATTCTTACCCTACTATTATATGCAAAATGCAATTATATATGAAAATATAATATAAAAACGAATTGTTTTAAGCTACAGCTGGTGAATTGCCATTCACTTACACTATACTTAAGTAAATGAAATATAGAAATTAAGTATTACCATAGAAACTACTTCTTTCTACTTATTGCTGCAGCCTTCACCACGGTACTGTGGTCACTAACGTATACCACCTGATGGTTTCGCACTCGATTTTCACTGATGATGGCAGTCGATGGACTGCCGAAAAGTCTGGTTTTGCAGAAAACATTGGACTACGGCTAAACAGCCCGGTAAGGAATTTTAAGAAAGAACTAATTCTTTGTTACCGATTACGTAGTATACATAAAAATTCTCCCCTTCCCCTTCAAATATAATTTTCATTTATAGAAAATTACCCCCACCCCGTTCACTTAACCTCTTCATTTATCGATATTTAATCTACGTTTCTACAGTGGATTATTATGAGCTTCTTATCAAGATACTTTATTTATGAAAATTAAGTACTTTACTCTTGTTAAAACATAAAAGGTTGCAGGAAAACTACTCCTTTCTCTAAACCGATCTTCACCAAAATCAATGGACTTTCAGTCCTCTACAATTCAGGGATGCATGCAAAAAAATATTTGATTCTGTTTGAATGTGCGAGAGTTATTGTTCGTCATATAAACGTAAAACATGTTAAAACATAAAACGTTGCTGGTAAACTACCCCTCTCCATTAACCGATCTTCACCAAAAACAACAGACATTGCGAACTCTACAATTCAGGGGTGTATGCAGAACATTATTTGATTCTGTTTGAATTTTAGGAAGTTATCTTTCGCAAAAGAAAATTACACTTCTTAAAACATAAAATGTTGCTGGTAAACTACCCCTTTCCCTTAACCGATCTTCAACAAATCAACAGACCTTGAGTTCTCTTTAATTCAAAAAGGTATTAAAAAACGTAGCCGATTCTGTTTGAATTTGCGGCAGTTATCGTCGGCATATTCAAAATTATCCTGGTTAAATCATAAAATGTTGCTGGTAAACTACCCTTTTTCCTGAACCGATCTTCAAAAACACCTACAGGACTTGAGAACTCTACAATTCAGGGCTGTACGCAAAACATTATTTGATTCTGTTTGAATTTGCGGCTGTTATCGTTTGTCAGAGAAAATACACTTGTTAAAACATTAAACGTTGCTGGTAAACTAGCCCTTCCCCTTAGCCGATCTTCACCAAAATCAACAGTTCTTGAGAACTCTATAACTCAGGACTGTATGCAAAAGAGTAGTTGATTCTGTTTGAACTTGCTGCTGTTATCGTTTGCCATAGAAAAAAATTACACTTGTTTAAAAAAAACCCGTTGCTTGTAAACTACCCATTTCCCTTTTCCGATCTTCACCAAAATAAAAGGTCTGGAGTACTCGAGAAATCAGGCCTGCATGCAAATATTTATTTGATTCTGTTTAAATTTGCGACTCTTATCGTTTGCCATAGGAAATACCCTTTTAAAACATAAGACGTTACAGGTAAACTACCCCTTTCCCTTAACCGATCTTCACCTAAAACAAAAGGTCTTGAGTACTCTGCAGGTCAGGGCTGCATGCAAAACATTATTTGATTCTGTTTGAATTTGCGGCTGTTATCGTTTGCCATAGAAAAAAATCTACAGACAGACACAGAGGCAGACACAGAGACACACAGACAGACAGACAGACAGACGCACAGACGCTTTTCGAAAAATGACTTTTTTTCATGTTTTGAGAGACAATCAGAATCTGCAATAATCTCGAACACGATTTTTTTTGCTATCACCGTACTTTCATTTCCTTAAGGAACATGGAAGTAAAAATATAAACCATTATGATCACAATGTTTATGTACGTTTGGCAGAATATTGTTACATCAGTTTACTAGTTTTGACACCAGTGATGGGTCGTGACGTACATTATCGCCATTTCTCCACTACAAAAAGAGCTGCTTCCCATACGTCATTTTCATAACGGTATAAAATGCTTCATTGATAACAAAACAACCTGTATTCCAACTTTGTGCACGTCTGTAACGTGCTCTAAAAAGTACATTGTGTTACTCTAAAACGTACGTTGAGTTACTCTAAAACGTAATTTGTGTTACACTAAAAGTACTTTGTGTTACTCTAAAAAGTACTTTGTGTACTCTTTAAATGTACTTTGTGTACTCTAATAATTACTTAGTGTACTCTAAATAGCACTTCGTGTACTCTAAATGTAATTTGTGTACTCCAAAAAGTACTTGGTGTACTCTAAAAGTGCTTTGTGTACTGTAAAATATACTTTGTGTACTCTAAAAGTAGTTTGTGTACTCTAAAACGTACTTTGTGTACTCTTTAAATGTACTTTGTGTACTCTAGTAATTACTCTGTGTACTCTGAAACGTACTTTGTGTATTCTATAACGTCCTATGTGTACTCTAAAAAGTACTTTTTGTGCTCTAAAACGTACTGTGTTCTCTAAAAAGTACTTATTGTACTCTAAAACGTACTGTGTGTACTCTAAAAAGTACATTGTGTACTCTAATACGGCCTCAATCCCCAGGAGTGGTCACGTTTGGTGTTCCTGGAGAGACCGCGAAGTTTCGAGGATCTCAGCAGAACTTGTGTCTTCGCCCGCACCATCCAGATGAATGATGAGACTCGCTCCGGCACTTCGGAATTCCCTGTCTCCTGTTCCACATCCGGTCAACAGCGGCCACCTCCCCTGGAACAACGAGGTAACAATACGGAAAGGAAAAATTATGGTTGTTATAATTGTGGTAAGATGGGGCACTTGGCCCGGAATAGCCAATTCAAACGGTCTGAGGTCTCGGGTGAACACAAGGATTCTCGGCCTTACCCGGCTTTTTGCGTACCGTGGAACCTGTACAAATACAAGAGAGTCCCCACGGGACTGGCTGTTGGTGCTCAGACGCTAACCCGTCTACTAGACAGTGTGTTCCACGATGTAAAATTCCAGTTTGTATTCAACTATTTAGATGACCTACTGATTTACAGTACCACCTTGGAGGAACACATTGATCACCTCCGTGAGGTGTTGTGTCCCCTGAGGCGCGCGGGTCTTACAGTAAACCCCGACAAGGTGAAATTTGCCAAGGAGGAAATTTATTTCCTCTGTCACCTTGTGTCTCATAAAGGGGTCACGGTAGACCCAGAGAGGACTCAGGCTATTCGGGATTTCCCTCCTGCAAGGGACGCAAAAAGGGTGAGACGGCGTAAAAAATCAGAATGACCAACGGACTATGAGCCTGCGGTCAATAAACCTAACAATTTGTCGATTATCTGGTAATAAATGCGATATTTTTGAGCCTAAAACGGCTACGCGTAGACTTAGAACGTCAAATAAGGTACCGTTCGCTCCGTCTCATCGTCCTCTACAAGATTCGATAGTCAAAAATTAGAATGACCAACGGACTATGAGCCTGCGGTCAATAAACCTAACAATTTGTCGATTATCTGGTAATGAATGCGATATTTTTGATCCTAGAACGGCAACGGCTAGATTTAGAACGTCAAATAAGGTACCGTTCGCTACGTCTCATCGTCCTCCGCAAGATTCGATGATCAAAAATCAGAATGGTCCACAGACTATGACCCTGCGGTCAATAAACCTAAAAATTTGTTGATTATCTGGCAATAAATGCGCTATTTTTGAGCCTAGAACGGCTACGGGTAGATTTAGAACGTCAAATAAGGTACCGTTCGCTCCGTCTGACCGTCGTTTACAAGATTCGATGGTCAAAAATCAGAATGACCCACGGACTATGAGCCTGCGGTCAATAAACCTAAACATTTGTCGATTATCTGGTTATAAATGCGTTTTTTTTAGCCTAGAACGGCTACGGATAGACTTAGAACGTCAAATAAGGTACCGTTCGCTACGCCTCATCGTCCTCTACAAGATTCGATGGTCAAAAATCAGAATGACGCAAGGACTATGAGCCTGCGGTCAAAAAACCTAAAAATTTGTCGATTATCTGGTAATAAATGCGATATTTTTGAGCCTAGAACGGCTACGGGTAGACTTAGAACGTCAAATAAGGCACCGTTCGCTCCGTCTCATCGTCCTCTACAAGATTCGATGGTCAGAAATTAGAATGACCCACGGACTATGAGCCTGCGGTCAATAAACCTAAAAATTTGTCGATTATCCGGCTCATAGTCCGTGGGTCATTTTGATTTTTGACCATCGAATCTTGTAGAGGACGATGAGACGGAGCGAACGGTACATTATTTGAATTTCTAAATTTACCCGTAGACGTTCTAGAATTAAAAATAGCGCACTAATTACCAGATAATCGACAAATATTTAGGTTTATTGACCGCAGGATCATAGTCCGTGTGTCATTCTGATTTTTGATCATTGAATCTTTTAGAGGACGATGAGACGGAGCGAACGGTACCTTATTTGACGTTCTAAATCTACCCGTAGTCGTTCTAGGCTCACAAGTAGCGCATTAATTACCAGATAATCGACAAATTTTTAGGTTTGTTGACCGCAGGCTCATAGTCCGTGGGTCATTCTGATTTTTGACCATCGAATCTTGTAGAGGAACATGAGGCGGAGCGAACGGTAACTTATTTGCCGTTCTAAGTCTACCCGTAGCCGTTCTAGGCTCAAAAATAACGCATTTATTACCAGATAATCGACACATTTTTAGGTTTTTTGGCCGCAGGCTCATAGTCCGTGGTCATTCTGATTTTTGACCATCGAATCTTGTAGAGGACGATGAGACGGAGCGAACGGTACCTTATTTGACGTTCTAAATCTACCCGTAGTCGTTCTAGGCTCACAAGTAGCGCACTAATTACCAGATAATCGACAAATTTTTAGGTTTGTTGACCGCAGGCTCATAGTCCGTGGGTCATTCTAATTTTTGACCATCGAATCTTGTAGAGGAACATGAGGCGGAGCGAACGGTAACTTATTTGACGGTCTAAGTGTTCCCGTAGCCGTTCTAGGCTCAAAAATAGCGCATTTATTACCAGATAATCGACAAAATTTTAGGTTTATTGACCGCAGGCTCATAGTCCGTGGGTCATTCTGATATTTGGCCATCGAATCCTGTAAAGGACGATGAGACGGAGCGAACGGTACCATATTTGACGTTCTAAATCTACCCGTAGTCGTTCTAGGCTCACAAATAGCGCATTAATTACCAGATAATCAACAAATTTTTATGTTAATTGACCGCAGGCTCATAGTCCGTGGGTCATTTTGATTTTTGACCATCGAATCTTGTTGAGGACGATGAGGCGGAGCGAACGGTACCTTATTTGACGTTATAAGTGTACCCGTAGCCGTTCTAGGCTCAAACATATCGTATTTATTACCAGACGATCGACAAAATTTTAGGTTTATTGACCGCAGGCTTATAGTCCGTGGGTCATTCTGATTTTTGACCATCGATTCTTGTAGAGGACGATGAGACGGTGCGAACGGTACCTGATTTGACGTTCTAAATCTACCCGTAGCCGTTCTAGGCTCACACATAGCGCATTTATTACCAGATAATCGACAAATTTTTAGGTTTTTTGACCGCAGGCTCATAGTCCGTGAGTCATTCTGATTTTTGACCATCGAATCTTGTAGAGGACGATGAGACGTAGCGAATGGTACCTTATTTGACGTTCTAAGTCTACCCGTAGCCGTTATAGGCTAAAAAATAACGCATTTGTTACCAGATAATCGACAAATTTTTAGGTTTATTGACCGCAGGCTCATAGTCCATGGGTCATTCTGATTTTTGACCATCGAATCTTGTAGAGTGACGTCACTTCCGCGGTAGAACTCTCATTCTTACCCTACTATTATATGCAAAATGCAATTATATATGAAAATATAATATAAAAACGAATTGTTTTAAGCTACAGCTGGTGAATTGCCATTCACTTACACTATACTTAAGTAAATGAAATATAGAAATTAAGTATTACCATAGAAACTACTTCTTTCTACTTATTGCTGCAGCCTTCACCACGGTACTGTGGTCACTAACGTATACCACCTGATGGTTTCGCACTCGATTTTCACTGATGATGGCAGTCGATGGACTGCCGAAAAGTCTGGTTTTGCAGAAAACATTGGACTACGGCTAAACAGCCCGGTAAGGAATTTTAAGAAAGAACTAATTCTTTGTTACCGATTACGTAGTATACATAAAAATTCTCCCCTTCCCCTTCAAATATAATTTTCATTTATAGAAAATTACCCCCACCCCGTTCACTTAACCTCTTCATTTATCGATATTTAATCTACGTTTCTACAGTGGATTATTATGAGCTTCTTATCAAGATACTTTATTTATGAAAATTAAGTACTTTACTCTTGTTAAAACATAAAAGGTTGCAGGAAAACTACTCCTTTCTCTAAACCGATCTTCACCAAAATCAATGGACTTTCAGTCCTCTACAATTCAGGGATGCATGCAAAAAAATATTTGATTCTGTTTGAATGTGCGAGAGTTATTGTTCGTCATATAAACGTAAAACATGTTAAAACATAAAACGTTGCTGGTAAACTACCCCTCTCCATTAACCGATCTTCACCAAAAACAACAGACATTGCGAACTCTACAATTCAGGGGTGTATGCAGAACATTATTTGATTCTGTTTGAATTTTAGGAAGTTATCTTTCGCAAAAGAAAATTACACTTCTTAAAACATAAAATGTTGCTGGTAAACTACCCCTTTCCCTTAACCGATCTTCAACAAATCAACAGACCTTGAGTTCTCTTTAATTCAAAAAGGTATTAAAAAACGTAGCCGATTCTGTTTGAATTTGCGGCAGTTATCGTCGGCATATTCAAAATTATCCTGGTTAAATCATAAAATGTTGCTGGTAAACTACCCTTTTTCCTGAACCGATCTTCAAAAACACCTACAGGACTTGAGAACTCTACAATTCAGGGCTGTACGCAAAACATTATTTGATTCTGTTTGAATTTGCGGCTGTTATCGTTTGTCAGAGAAAATACACTTGTTAAAACATTAAACGTTGCTGGTAAACTAGCCCTTCCCCTTAGCCGATCTTCACCAAAATCAACAGTTCTTGAGAACTCTATAACTCAGGACTGTATGCAAAAGAGTAGTTGATTCTGTTTGAACTTGCTGCTGTTATCGTTTGCCATAGAAAAAAATTACACTTGTTTAAAAAAAACCCGTTGCTTGTAAACTACCCATTTCCCTTTTCCGATCTTCACCAAAATAAAAGGTCTGGAGTACTCGAGAAATCAGGCCTGCATGCAAATATTTATTTGATTCTGTTTAAATTTGCGACTCTTATCGTTTGCCATAGGAAATACCCTTTTAAAACATAAGACGTTACAGGTAAACTACCCCTTTCCCTTAACCGATCTTCACCTAAAACAAAAGGTCTTGAGTACTCTGCAGGTCAGGGCTGCATGCAAAACATTATTTGATTCTGTTTGAATTTGCGGCTGTTATCGTTTGCCATAGAAAAAAATCTACAGACAGACACAGAGGCAGACACAGAGACACACAGACAGACAGACAGACAGACGCACAGACGCTTTTCGAAAAATGACTTTTTTTCATGTTTTGAGAGACAATCAGAATCTGCAATAATCTCGAACACGATTTTTTTTGCTATCACCGTACTTTCATTTCCTTAAGGAACATGGAAGTAAAAATATAAACCATTATGATCACAATGTTTATGTACGTTTGGCAGAATATTGTTACATCAGTTTACTAGTTTTGACACCAGTGATGGGTCGTGACGTACATTATCGCCATTTCTCCACTACAAAAAGAGCTGCTTCCCATACGTCATTTTCATAACGGTATAAAATGCTTCATTGATAACAAAACAACCTGTATTCCAACTTTGTGCACGTCTGTAACGTGCTCTAAAAAGTACATTGTGTTACTCTAAAACGTACGTTGAGTTACTCTAAAACGTAATTTGTGTTACACTAAAAGTACTTTGTGTTACTCTAAAAAGTACTTTGTGTACTCTTTAAATGTACTTTGTGTACTCTAATAATTACTTAGTGTACTCTAAATAGCACTTCGTGTACTCTAAATGTAATTTGTGTACTCCAAAAAGTACTTGGTGTACTCTAAAAGTGCTTTGTGTACTGTAAAATATACTTTGTGTACTCTAAAAGTAGTTTGTGTACTCTAAAACGTACTTTGTGTACTCTTTAAATGTACTTTGTGTACTCTAGTAATTACTCTGTGTACTCTGAAACGTACTTTGTGTATTCTATAACGTCCTATGTGTACTCTAAAAAGTACTTTTTGTGCTCTAAAACGTACTGTGTTCTCTAAAAAGTACTTATTGTACTCTAAAACGTACTCTGTGTACTCTAAAAAGTACATTGTGTACTCTAATACGGCCTCAATCCCCAGGAGTGGTCATGTTTGGTGTTCCTGGAGAGACCGCGAAGTTTCGAGGATCTCAGCAGAACTTGTGTCTTCGCCCGCACCATCCAGATGAATGATGAGACTCGCTCCGGCACTTCGGAATTCCCTGTCTCCTGTTCCACATCCGGTCAACAGCGGCCACCTCCCCTGGAACAACGAGGTAACAATACGGAAAGGAAAAATTATGGTTGTTATAATTGTGGTAAGATGGGGCACTTGGCCCGGAATAGCCAATTCAAACGGTCTGAGGTCTCGGGTGAACACAAGGATTCTCGGCCTTACCCGGCTTTTTGCGTACCGTGGAACCTGTACAAATACAAGAGAGTCCCCACGGGACTGGCTGTTGGTGCTCAGACGCTAACCCGTCTACTAGACAGTGTGTTCCACGATGTAAAATTCCAGTTTGTATTCAACTATTTAGATGACCTACTGATTTACAGTACCACCTTGGAGGAACACATTGATCACCTCCGTGAGGTGTTGTGTCCCCTGAGGCGCGCGGGTCTTACAGTAAACCCCGACAAGGTGAAATTTGCCAAGGAGGAAATTTATTTCCTCTGTCACCTTGTGTCTCATAAAGGGGTCACGGTAGACCCAGAGAGGACTCAGGCTATTCGGGATTTCCCTCCTCCAAGGGACGCAAAAAGGGTGAGACGGCGTAAAAAATCAGAATGACCAACGGACTATGAGCCTGCGGTCAATAAACCTAACAATTTGTCGATTATCTGGTAATAAATGCGATATTTTTGAGCCTAAAACGGCTACGCGTAGACTTAGAACGTCAAATAAGGTACCGTTCGCTCCGTCTCATCGTCCTCTACAAGATTCGATAGTCAAAAATTAGAATGACCAACGGACTATGAGCCTGCGGTCAATAAACCTAACAATTTGTCGATTATCTGGTAATGAATGCGATATTTTTGATCCTAGAACGGCAACGGCTAGATTTAGAACGTCAAATAAGGTACCGTTCGCTACGTCTCATCGTCCTCCGCAAGATTCGATGATCAAAAATCAGAATGGTCCACAGACTATGACCCTGCGGTCAATAAACCTAAAAATTTGTTGATTATCTGGCAATAAATGCGCTATTTTTGAGCCTAGAACGGCTACGGGTAGATTTAGAACGTCAAATAAGGTACCGTTCGCTCCGTCTGATCGTCGTTTACAAGATTCGATGGTCAAAAATCAGAATGACCCACGGACTATGAGCCTGCGGTCAATAAACCTAAACATTTGTCGATTATCTGGTTATAAATGCGTTTTTTTTAGCCTAGAACGGCTACGGATAGACTTAGAACGTCAAATAAGGTACCGTTCGCTACGCCTCATCGTCCTCTACAAGATTCGATGGTCAAAAATCAGAATGACGCAAGGACTATGAGCCTGCGGTCAAAAAACCTAAAAATTTGTCGATTATCTGGTAATAAATGCGATATTTTGGAGCCTAGAACGGCTACGGGTAGACTTAGAACGTCAAATAAGGCACCGTTCGCTCCGTCTCATCGTCCTCTACAAGATTCGATGGTCAGAAATTAGAATGACCCACGGACTATGAGCCTGCGGTCAATAAACCTAAAAATTTGTCGATTATCCGGCTCATAGTCCGTGGGTCATTTTGATTTTTGACCATCGAATCTTGTAGAGGACGATGAGACGGAGCGAACGGTACATTATTTGAATTTCTAAATTTACCCGTAGACGTTCTAGAATTAAAAATAGCGCACTAATTACCAGATAATCGACAAATATTTAGGTTTATTGACCGCAGGATCATAGTCCGTGTGTCATTCTGATTTTTGATCATTGAATCTTTTAGAGGACGATGAGACGGAGCGAACGGTACCTTATTTGACGTTCTAAATCTACCCGTAGTCGTTCTAGGCTCACAAGTAGCGCATTAATTACCAGATAATCGACAAATTTTTAGGTTTGTTGACCGCAGGCTCATAGTCCGTGGGTCATTCTGATTTTTGACCATCGAATCTTGTAGAGGAACATGAGGCGGAGCGAACGGTAACTTATTTGCCGTTCTAAGTCTACCCGTAGCCGTTCTAGGCTCAAAAATAACGCATTTATTACCAGATAATCGACACATTTTTAGGTTTTTTGACCGCAGGCTCATAGTCCGTGGTCATTCTGATTTTTGACCATCGAATCTTGTAGAGGACGATGAGACGGAGCGAACGGTACCTTATTTGACGTTCTAAATCTACCCGTAGTCGTTCTAGGCTCACAAGTAGCGCACTAATTACCAGATAATCGACAAATTTTTAGGTTTGTTGACCGCAGGCTCATAGTCCGTGGGTCATTCTAATTTTTGACCATCGAATCTTGTAGAGGAACATGAGGCGGAGCGAACGGTAACTTATTTGACGGTCTAAGTGTACCCGTAGCCGTTCTAGGCTCAAAAATAGCGCATTTATTACCAGATAATCGACAAAATTTTAGGTTTATTGACCGCAGGCTCATAGTCCGTGGGTCATTCTGATATTTGGCCATCGAATACTGTAAAGGACGATGAGACGGAGCGAACGGTACCATATTTGACGTTCTAAATCTACCCGTAGTCGTTCTAGGCTCACAAATAGCGCATTAATTACCAGATAATCAACAAATTTTTATGTTAATTGACCGCAGGCTCATAGTCCGTGGGTCATTTTGATTTTTGACCATCGAATCTTGTTGAGGACGATGAGGCGGAGCGAACGGTACCTTATTTGACGTTCTAAGTGTACCCGTAGCCGTTCTAGGCTCAAACATATCGTATTTATTACCAGACGATCGACAAAATTTTAGGTTTATTGACCGCAGGCTTATAGTCCGTGGGTCATTCTGATTTTTGACCATCGATTCTTGTAGAGGACGATGAGACGGTGCGAACGGTACCTGATTTGACGTTCTAAATCTACCCGTAGCCGTTCTAGGCTCACACATAGCGCATTTATTACCAGATAATCGACAAATTTTTAGGTTTTTTGACCGCAGGCTCATAGTCCGTGAGTCATTCTGATTTTTGACCATCGAATCTTGTAGAGGACGATGAGACGTAGCGAATGGTACCTTATTTGACGTTCTAAGTCTACCCGTAGCCGTTATAGGCTAAAAAATAACGCATTTGTTACCAGATAATCGACAAATTTTTAGGTTTATTGACCGCAGGCTCATAGTCCATGGGTCATTCTGATTTTTGACCATCGAATCTTGTAGAGTGACGTCACTTCCGCGGTAGAACTCTCATTCTTACCCTACTATTATATGCAAAATGCAATTATATATGAAAATATAATATAAAAACGAATTGTTTTAAGCTACAGCTGGTGAATTGCCATTCACTTACACTATACTTAAGTAAATGAAATATAGAAATTAAGTATTACCATAGAAACTACTTCTTTCTACTTATTGCTGCAGCCTTCACCACGGTACTGTGGTCACTAACGTATACCACCTGATGGTTTCGCACTCGATTTTCACTGATGATGGCAGTCGATGGACTGCCGAAAAGTCTGGTTTTGCAGAAAACATTGTACTACGGCTAAACAGCCCGGTAAGGAATTTTAAGAAAGAACTAATTCTTTGTTACCGATTACGTAGTATACATAAAAATTCTCCCCTTCCCCTTCAAATATAATTTTCATTTATAGAAAATTACCCCCACCCCGTTCACTTAACCTCTTCATTTATCGATATTTAATCTACGTTTCTACAGTGGATTATTATGAGCTTCTTATCAAGATACTTTATTTATGAAAATTAAGTACTTTACTCTTGTTAAAACATAAAAGGTTGCAGGAAAACTACTCCTTTCTCTAAACCGATCTTCACCAAAATCAATGGACTTTCAGTCCTCTACAATTCAGGGATGCATGCAAAAAAATATTTGATTCTGTTTGAATGTGCGAGAGTTATTGTTCGTCATATAAACGTAAAACATGTTAAAACATAAAACGTTGCTGGTAAACTACCCCTCTCCATTAACCGATCTTCACCAAAAACAACAGACATTGCGAACTCTACAATTCAGGGGTGTATGCAGAACATTATTTGATTCTGTTTGAATTTTAGGAAGTTATCTTTCGCAAAAGAAAATTACACTTCTTAAAACATAAAATGTTGCTGGTAAACTACCCCTTTCCCTTAACCGATCTTCAACAAATCAACAGACCTTGAGTTCTCTTTAATTCAAAAAGGTATTAAAAAACGTAGCCGATTCTGTTTGAATTTGCGGCAGTTATCGTCGGCATATTCAAAATTATCCTGGTTAAATCATAAAATGTTGCTGGTAAACTACCCTTTTTCCTGAACCGATCTTCAAAAACACCTACAGGACTTGAGAACTCTACAATTCAGGGCTGTACGCAAAACATTATTTGATTCTGTTTGAATTTGCGGCTGTTATCGTTTGTCAGAGAAAATACACTTGTTAAAACATTAAACGTTGCTGGTAAACTAGCCCTTCCCCTTAGCCGATCTTCACCAAAATCAACAGTTCTTGAGAACTCTATAACTCAGGACTGTATGCAAAAGAGTAGTTGATTCTGTTTGAACTTGCTGCTGTTATCGTTTGCCATAGAAAAAAATTACACTTGTTTAAAAAAAACCCGTTGCTTGTAAACTACCCATTTCCCTTTTCCGATCTTCACCAAAATAAAAGGTCTGGAGTACTCGAGAAATCAGGCCTGCATGCAAATATTTATTTGATTCTGTTTAAATTTGCGACTCTTATCGTTTGCCATAGGAAATACCCTTTTAAAACATAAGACGTTACAGGTAAACTACCCCTTTCCCTTAACCGATCTTCACCTAAAACAAAAGGTCTTGAGTACTCTGCAGGTCAGGGCTGCATGCAAAACATTATTTGATTCTGTTTGAATTTGCGGCTGTTATCGTTTGCCATAGAAAAAAATCTACAGACAGACACAGAGGCAGACACAGAGACACACAGACAGACAGACAGACAGACGCACAGACGCTTTTCGAAAAATGACTTTTTTTCATGTTTTGAGAGACAATCAGAATCTGCAATAATCTCGAACACGATTTTTTTTGCTATCACCGTACTTTCATTTCCTTAAGGAACATGGAAGTAAAAATATAAACCATTATGATCACAATGTTTATGTACGTTTGGCAGAATATTGTTACATCAGTTTACTAGTTTTGACACCAGTGATGGGTCGTGACGTACATTATCGCCATTTCTCCACTACAAAAAGAGCTGCTTCCCATACGTCATTTTCATAACGGTATAAAATGCTTCATTGATAACAAAACAACCTGTATTCCAACTTTGTGCACGTCTGTAACGTGCTCTAAAAAGTACATTGTGTTACTCTAAAACGTACGTTGAGTTACTCTAAAACGTAATTTGTGTTACACTAAAAGTACTTTGTGTTACTCTAAAAAGTACTTTGTGTACTCTTTAAATGTACTTTGTGTACTCTAATAATTACTTAGTGTACTCTAAATAGCACTTCGTGTACTCTAAATGTAATTTGTGTACTCCAAAAAGTACTTGGTGTACTCTAAAAGTGCTTTGTGTACTGTAAAATATACTTTGTGTACTCTAAAAGTAGTTTGTGTACTCTAAAACGTACTTTGTGTACTCTTTAAATGTACTTTGTGTACTCTAGTAATTACTCTGTGTACTCTGAAACGTACTTTGTGTATTCTATAACGTCCTATGTGTACTCTAAAAAGTACTTTTTGTGCTCTAAAACGTACTGTGTTCTCTAAAAAGTACTTATTGTACTCTAAAACGTACTGTGTGTACTCTAAAAAGTACATTGTGTACTCTAATACGGCCTCAATCCCCAGGAGTGGTCACGTTTGGTGTTCCTGGAGAGACCGCGAAGTTTCGAGGATCTCAGCAGAACTTGTGTCTTCGCCCGCACCATCCAGATGAATGATGAGACTCGCTCCGGCACTTCGGAATTCCCTGTCTCCTGTTCCACATCCGGTCAACAGCGGCCACCTCCCCTGGAACAACGAGGTAACAATACGGAAAGGAAAAATTATGGTTGTTATAATTGTGGTAAGATGGGGCACTTGGCCCGGAATAGCCAATTCAAACGGTCTGAGGTCTCGGGTGAACACAAGGATTCTCGGCCTTACCCGGCTTTTTGCGTACCGTGGAACCTGTACAAATACAAGAGAGTCCCCACGGGACTGGCTGTTGGTGCTCAGACGCTAACCCGTCTACTAGACAGTGTGTTCCACGATGTAAAATTCCAGTTTGTATTCAACTATTTAGATGACCTACTGATTTACAGTACCACCTTGGAGGAACACATTGATCACCTCCGTGAGGTGTTGTGTCCCCTGAGGCGCGCGGGTCTTACAGTAAACCCCGACAAGGTGAAATTTGCCAAGGAGGAAATTTATTTCCTCTGTCACCTTGTGTCTCATAAAGGGGTCACGGTAGACCCAGAGAGGACTCAGGCTATTCGGGATTTCCCTCCTCCAAGGGACGCAAAAAGGGTGAGACGGCGTAAAAAATCAGAATGACCAACGGACTATGAGCCTGCGGTCAATAAACCTAACAATTTGTCGATTATCTGGTAATAAATGCGATATTTTTGAGCCTAAAACGGCTACGCGTAGACTTAGAACGTCAAATAAGGTACCGTTCGCTCCGTCTCATCGTCCTCTACAAGATTCGATAGTCAAAAATTAGAATGACCAACGGACTATGAGCCTGCGGTCAATAAACCTAACAATTTGTCGATTATCTGGTAATGAATGCGATATTTTTGATCCTAGAACGGCAACGGGTAGATTTAGAACGTCAAATAAGGTACCGTTCGCTACGTCTCATCGTCCTCCGCAAGATTCGATGATCAAAAATCAGAATGGTCCACAGACTATGACCCTGCGGTCAATAAACCTAAAAATTTGTTGATTATCTGGCAATAAATGCGCTATTTTTGAGCCTAGAACGGCTACGGGTAGATTTAGAACGTCAAATAAGGTACCGTTCGCTCCGTCTGATCGTCGTTTACAAGATTCGATGGTCAAAAATCAGAATGACCCACGGACTATGAGCCTGCGGTCAATAAACCTAAACATTTGTCGATTATCTGGTTATAAATGCGTTTTTTTTAGCCTAGAACGGCTACGGATAGACTTAGAACGTCAAATAAGGTACCGTTCGCTACGCCTCATCGTCCTCTACAAGATTCGATGGTCAAAAATCAGAATGACGCAAGGACTATGAGCCTGCGGTCAAAAAACCTAAAAATTTGTCGATTATCTGGTAATAAATGCGATATTTTTGAGCCTAGAACGGCTACGGGTAGACTTAGAACGTCAAATAAGGCACCGTTCGCTCCGTCTCATCGTCCTCTACAAGATTCGATGGTCAGAAATTAGAATGACCCACGGACTATGAGCCTGCGGTCAATAAACCTAAAAATTTGTCGATTATCCGGCTCATAGTCCGTGGGTCATTTTGATTTTTGACCATCGAATCTTGTAGAGGACGATGAGACGGAGCGAACGGTACATTATTTGAATTTCTAAATTTACCCGTAGACGTTCTAGAATTAAAAATAGCGCACTAATTACCAGATAATCGACAAATATTTAGGTTTATTGACCGCAGGATCATAGTCCGTGTGTCATTCCGATTTTTGATCATTGAATCTTTTAGAGGACGATGAGACGGAGCGAACGGTACCTTATTTGACGTTCTAAATCTACCCGTAGTCGTTCTAGGCTCACAAGTAGCGCATTAATTACCAGATAATCGACAAATTTTTAGGTTTGTTGACCGCAGGCTCATAGTCCGTGGGTCATTCTGATTTTTGACCATCGAATCTTGTAGAGGAACATGAGGCGGAGCGAACGGTAACTTATTTGCCGTTCTAAGTCTACCCGTAGCCGTTCTAGGCTCAAAAATAACGCATTTATTACCAGATAATCGACACATTTTTAGGTTTTTTGACCGCAGGCTCATAGTCCGTGGTCATTCTGATTTTTGACCATCGAATCTTGTAGAGGACGATGAGACGGAGCGAACGGTACCTTATTTGACGTTCTAAATCTACCCGTAGTCGTTCTAGGCTCACAAGTAGCGCACTAATTACCAGATAATCGACAAATTTTTAGGTTTGTTGACCGCAGGCTCATAGTCCGTGGGTCATTTTGATTTTTGACCATCGAATCTTGTTGAGGACGATGAGGCGGAGCGAACGGTACCTTATTTGACGTTCTAAGTGTACCCGTAGCCGTTCTAGGCTCAAACATATCGTATTTATTACCAGACGATCGACAAAATTTTAGGTTTATTGACCGCAGGCTTATAGTCCGTGGGTCATTCTGATTTTTGACCATCGATTCTTGTAGAGGACGATGAGACGGTGCGAACGGTACCTGATTTGACGTTCTAAATCTACCCGTAGCCGTTCTAGGCTCACACATAGCGCATTTATTACCAGATAATCGACAAATTTTTAGGTTTTTTGACCGCAGGCTCATAGTCCGTGAGTCATTCTGATTTTTGACCATCGAATCTTGTAGAGGACGATGAGACGTAGCGAATGGTACCTTATTTGACGTTCTAAGTCTACCCGTAGCCGTTATAGGCTAAAAAATAACGCATTTGTTACCAGATAATCGACAAATTTTTAGGTTTATTGACCGCAGGCTCATAGTCCATGGGTCATTCTGATTTTTGACCATCGAATCTTGTAGAGTGACGTCACTTCCGCGGTAGAACTCTCATTCTTACCCTACTATTATATGCAAAATGCAATTATATATGAAAATATAATATAAAAACGAATTGTTTTAAGCTACAGCTGGTGAATTGCCATTCACTTACACTATACTTAAGTAAATGAAATATAGAAATTAAGTATTACCATAGAAACTACTTCTTTCTACTTATTGCTGCAGCCTTCACCACGGTACTGTGGTCACTAACGTATACCACCTGATGGTTTCGCACTCGATTTTCACTGATGATGGCAGTCGATGGACTGCCGAAAAGTCTGGTTTTGCAGAAAACATTGTACTACGGCTAAACAGCCCGGTAAGGAATTTTAAGAAAGAACTAATTCTTTGTTACCGATTACGTAGTATACATAAAAATTCTCCCCTTCCCCTTCAAATATAATTTTCATTTATAGAAAATTACCCCCACCCCGTTCACTTAACCTCTTCATTTATCGATATTTAATCTACGTTTCTACAGTGGATTATTATGAGCTTCTTATCAAGATACTTTATTTATGAAAATTAAGTACTTTACTCTTGTTAAAACATAAAAGGTTGCAGGAAAACTACTCCTTTCTCTAAACCGATCTTCACCAAAATCAATGGACTTTCAGTCCTCTACAATTCAGGGATGCATGCAAAAAAATATTTGATTCTGTTTGAATGTGCGAGAGTTATTGTTCGTCATATAAACGTAAAACATGTTAAAACATAAAACGTTGCTGGTAAACTACCCCTCTCCATTAACCGATCTTCACCAAAAACAACAGACATTGCGAACTCTACAATTCAGGGGTGTATGCAGAACATTATTTGATTCTGTTTGAATTTTAGGAAGTTATCTTTCGCAAAAGAAAATTACACTTCTTAAAACATAAAATGTTGCTGGTAAACTACCCCTTTCCCTTAACCGATCTTCAACAAATCAACAGACCTTGAGTTCTCTTTAATTCAAAAAGGTATTAAAAAACGTAGCCGATTCTGTTTGAATTTGCGGCAGTTATCGTCGGCATATTCAAAATTATCCTGGTTAAATCATAAAATGTTGCTGGTAAACTACCCTTTTTCCTGAACCGATCTTCAAAAACACCTACAGGACTTGAGAACTCTACAATTCAGGGCTGTACGCAAAACATTATTTGATTCTGTTTGAATTTGCGGCTGTTATCGTTTGTCAGAGAAAATACACTTGTTAAAACATTAAACGTTGCTGGTAAACTAGCCCTTCCCCTTAGCCGATCTTCACCAAAATCAACAGTTCTTGAGAACTCTATAACTCAGGACTGTATGCAAAAGAGTAGTTGATTCTGTTTGAACTTGCTGCTGTTATCGTTTGCCATAGAAAAAAATTACACTTGTTTAAAAAAAACCCGTTGCTTGTAAACTACCCATTTCCCTTTTCCGATCTTCACCAAAATAAAAGGTCTGGAGTACTCGAGAAATCAGGCCTGCATGCAAATATTTATTTGATTCTGTTTAAATTTGCGACTCTTATCGTTTGCCATAGGAAATACCCTTTTAAAACATAAGACGTTACAGGTAAACTACCCCTTTCCCTTAACCGATCTTCACCTAAAACAAAAGGTCTTGAGTACTCTGCAGGTCAGGGCTGCATGCAAAACATTATTTGATTCTGTTTGAATTTGCGGCTGTTATCGTTTGCCATAGAAAAAAATCTACAGACAGACACAGAGGCAGACACAGAGACACACAGACAGACAGACAGACAGACGCACAGACGCTTTTCGAAAAATGACTTTTTTTCATGTTTTGAGAGACAATCAGAATCTGCAATAATCTCGAACACGATTTTTTTTGCTATCACCGTACTTTCATTTCCTTAAGGAACATGGAAGTAAAAATATAAACCATTATGATCACAATGTTTATGTACGTTTGGCAGAATATTGTTACATCAGTTTACTAGTTTTGACACCAGTGATGGGTCGTGACGTACATTATCGCCATTTCTCCACTACAAAAAGAGCTGCTTCCCATACGTCATTTTCATAACGGTATAAAATGCTTCATTGATAACAAAACAACCTGTATTCCAACTTTGTGCACGTCTGTAACGTGCTCTAAAAAGTACATTGTGTTACTCTAAAACGTACGTTGAGTTACTCTAAAACGTAATTTGTGTTACACTAAAAGTACTTTGTGTTACTCTAAAAAGTACTTTGTGTACTCTTTAAATGTACTTTGTGTACTCTAATAATTACTTAGTGTACTCTAAATAGCACTTCGTGTACTCTAAATGTAATTTGTGTACTCCAAAAAGTACTTGGTGTACTCTAAAAGTGCTTTGTGTACTGTAAAATATACTTTGTGTACTCTAAAAGTAGTTTGTGTACTCTAAAACGTACTTTGTGTACTCTTTAAATGTACTTTGTGTACTCTAGTAATTACTCTGTGTACTCTGAAACGTACTTTGTGTATTCTATAACGTCCTATGTGTACTCTAAAAAGTACTTTTTGTGCTCTAAAACGTACTGTGTTCTCTAAAAAGTACTTATTGTACTCTAAAACGTACTGTGTGTACTCTAAAAAGTACATTGTGTACTCTAATACGGCCTCAATCCCCAGGAGTGGTCACGTTTGGTGTTCCTGGAGAGACCGCGAAGTTTCGAGGATCTCAGCAGAACTTGTGTCTTCGCCCGCACCATCCAGATGAATGATGAGACTCGCTCCGGCACTTCGGAATTCCCTGTCTCCTGTTCCACATCCGGTCAACAGCGGCCACCTCCTCTGGAACAACGAGGTAACAATACGGAAAGGAAAAATTATGGTTGTTATAATTGTGGTAAGATGGGGCACTTGGCCCGGAATAGCCAATTCAAACGGTCTGAGGTCTCGGGTGAACACAAGGATTCTCGGCCTTACCCGGCTTTTTGCGTACCGTGGAACCTGTACAAATACAAGAGAGTCCCCACGGGACTGGCTGTTGGTGCTCAGACGCTAACCCGTCTACTAGACAGTGTGTTCCACGATGTAAAATTCCAGTTTGTATTCAACTATTTAGATGACCTACTGATTTACAGTACCACCTTGGAGGAACACATTGATCACCTCCGTGAGGTGTTGTGTCCCCTGAGGCGCGCGGGTCTTACAGTAAACCCCGACAAGGTGAAATTTGCCAAGGAGGAAATTTATTTCCTCTGTCACCTTGTGTCTCATAAAGGGGTCACGGTAGACCCAGAGAGGACTCAGGCTATTCGGGATTTCCCTCCTCCAAGGGACGCAAAAAGGGTGAGACGGCGTAAAAAATCAGAATGACCAACGGACTATGAGCCTGCGGTCAATAAACCTAACAATTTGTCGATTATCTGGTAATAAATGCGATATTTTTGAGCCTAAAACGGCTACGCGTAGACTTAGAACGTCAAATAAGGTACCGTTCGCTCCGTCTCATCGTCCTCTACAAGATTCGATAGTCAAAAATTAGAATGACCAACGGACTATGAGCCTGCGGTCAATAAACCTAACAATTTGTCGATTATCTGGTAATGAATGCGATATTTTTGATCCTAGAACGGCAACGGGTAGATTTAGAACGTCAAATAAGGTACCGTTCGCTACGTCTCATCGTCCTCCGCAAGATTCGATGATCAAAAATCAGAATGGTCCACAGACTATGACCCTGCGGTCAATAAACCTAAAAATTTGTTGATTATCTGGCAATAAATGCGCTATTTTTGAGCCTAGAACGGCTACGGGTAGATTTAGAACGTCAAATAAGGTACCGTTCGCTCCGTCTGATCGTCGTTTACAAGATTCGATGGTCAAAAATCAGAATGACCCACGGACTATGAGCCTGCGGTCAATAAACCTAAACATTTGTCGATTATCTGGTTATAAATGCGTTTTTTTTAGCCTAGAACGGCTACGGATAGACTTAGAACGTCAAATAAGGTACCGTTCGCTACGCCTCATCGTCCTCTACAAGATTCGATGGTCAAAAATCAGAATGACGCAAGGACTATGAGCCTGCGGTCAAAAAACCTAAAAATTTGTCGATTATCTGGTAATAAATGCGATATTTTTGAGCCTAGAACGGCTACGGGTAGACTTAGAACGTCAAATAAGGCACCGTTCGCTCCGTCTCATCGTCCTCTACAAGATTCGATGGTCAGAAATTAGAATGACCCACGGACTATGAGCCTGCGGTCAATAAACCTAAAAATTTGTCGATTATCCGGCTCATAGTCCGTGGGTCATTTTGATTTTTGACCATCGAATCTTGTAGAGGACGATGAGACGGAGCGAACGGTACATTATTTGAATTTCTAAATTTACCCGTAGACGTTCTAGAATTAAAAATAGCGCACTAATTACCAGATAATCGACAAATATTTAGGTTTATTGACCGCAGGATCATAGTCCGTGTGTCATTCTGATTTTTGATCATTGAATCTTTTAGAGGACGATGAGACGGAGCGAACGGTACCTTATTTGACGTTCTAAATCTACCCGTAGTCGTTCTAGGCTCACAAGTAGCGCATTAATTACCAGATAATCGACAAATTTTTAGGTTTGTTGACCGCAGGCTCATAGTCCGTGGGTCATTCTGATTTTTGACCATCGAATCTTGTAGAGGAACATGAGGCGGAGCGAACGGTAACTTATTTGCCGTTCTAAGTCTACCCGTAGCCGTTCTAGGCTCAAAAATAACGCATTTATTACCAGATAATCGACACATTTTTAGGTTTTTTGACCGCAGGCTCATAGTCCGTGGTCATTCTGATTTTTGACCATCGAATCTTGTAGAGGACGATGAGACGGAGCGAACGGTACCTTATTTGACGTTCTAAATCTACCCGTAGTCGTTCTAGGCTCACAAGTAGCGCACTAATTACCAGATAATCGACAAATTTTTAGGTTTGTTGACCGCAGGCTCATAGTCCGTGGGTCATTCTAATTTTTGACCATCGAATCTTGTAGAGGAACATGAGGCGGAGCGAACGGTAACTTATTTGACGGTCTAAGTGTACCCGTAGCCGTTCTAGGCTCAAAAATAGCGCATTTATTACCAGATAATCGACAAAATTTTAGGTTTATTGACCGCAGGCTCATAGTCCGTGGGTCATTCTGATATTTGGCCATCGAATCCTGTAAAGGACGATGAGACGGAGCGAACGGTACCATATTTGACGTTCTAAATCTACCCGTAGTCGTTCTAGGCTCACAAATAGCGCATTAATTACCAGATAATCAACAAATTTTTATGTTAATTGACCGCAGGCTCATAGTCCGTGGGTCATTTTGATTTTTGACCATCGAATCTTGTTGAGGACGATGAGGCGGAGCGAACGGTACCTTATTTGACGTTCTAAGTGTACCCGTAGCCGTTCTAGGCTCAAACATATCGTATTTATTACCAGACGATCGACAAAATTTTAGGTTTATTGACCGCAGGCTTATAGTCCGTGGGTCATTCTGATTTTTGACCATCGATTCTTGTAGAGGACGATGAGACGGTGCGAACGGTACCTGATTTGACGTTCTAAATCTACCCGTAGCCGTTCTAGGCTCACACATAGCGCATTTATTACCAGATAATCGACAAATTTTTAGGTTTTTTGACCGCAGGCTCATAGTCCGTGAGTCATTCTGATTTTTGACCATCGAATCTTGTAGAGGACGATGAGACGTAGCGAATGGTACCTTATTTGACGTTCTAAGTCTACCCGTAGCCGTTATAGGCTAAAAAATAACGCATTTGTTACCAGATAATCGACAAATTTTTAGGTTTATTGACCGCAGGCTCATAGTCCATGGGTCATTCTGATTTTTGACCATCGAATCTTGTAGAGTGACGTCACTTCCGCGGTAGAACTCTCATTCTTACCCTACTATTATATGCAAAATGCAATTATATATGAAAATATAATATAAAAACGAATTGTTTTAAGCTACAGCTGGTGAATTGCCATTCACTTACACTATACTTAAGTAAATGAAATATAGAAATTAAGTATTACCATAGAAACTACTTCTTTCTACTTATTGCTGCAGCCTTCACCACGGTACTGTGGTCACTAACGTATACCACCTGATGGTTTCGCACTCGATTTTCACTGATGATGGCAGTCGATGGACTGCCGAAAAGTCTGGTTTTGCAGAAAACATTGGACTACGGCTAAACAGCCCGGTAAAGAATTTTAAGAAAGAACTAATTCTTTGTTACCGATTACGTAGTATACATAAAAATTCTCCCCTTCCCCTTCAAATATAATTTTCATTTATAGAAAATTACCCCCACCCCGTTCACTTAACCTCTTCATTTATCGATATTTAATCTACGTTTCTACAGTGGATTATTATGAGCTTCTTATCAAGATACTTTATTTATGAAAATTAAGTACTTTACTCTTGTTAAAACATAAAAGGTTGCAGGAAAACTACTCCTTTCTCTAAACCGATCTTCACCAAAATCAATGGACTTTCAGTCCTCTACAATTCAGGGATGCATGCAAAAAAATATTTGATTCTGTTTGAATGTGCGAGAGTTATTGTTCGTCATATAAACGTAAAACATGTTAAAACATAAAACGTTGCTGGTAAACTACCCCTCTCCATTAACCGATCTTCACCAAAAACAACAGACATTGCGAACTCTACAATTCAGGGGTGTATGCAGAACATTATTTGATTCTGTTTGAATTTTAGGAAGTTATCTTTCGCAAAAGAAAATTACACTTCTTAAAACATAAAATGTTGCTGGTAAACTACCCCTTTCCCTTAACCGATCTTCAACAAATCAACAGACCTTGAGTTCTCTTTAATTCAAAAAGGTATTAAAAAACGTAGCCGATTCTGTTTGAATTTGCGGCAGTTATCGTCGGCATATTCAAAATTATCCTGGTTAAATCATAAAATGTTGCTGGTAAACTACCCTTTTTCCTGAACCGATCTTCAAAAACACCTACAGGACTTGAGAACTCTACAATTCAGGGCTGTACGCAAAACATTATTTGATTCTGTTTGAATTTGCGGCTGTTATCGTTTGTCAGAGAAAATACACTTGTTAAAACATTAAACGTTGCTGGTAAACTAGCCCTTCCCCTTAGCCGATCTTCACCAAAATCAACAGTTCTTGAGAACTCTATAACTCAGGACTGTATGCAAAAGAGTAGTTGATTCTGTTTGAACTTGCTGCTGTTATCGTTTGCCATAGAAAAAAATTACACTTGTTTAAAAAAAACCCGTTGCTTGTAAACTACCCATTTCCCTTTTCCGATCTTCACCAAAATAAAAGGTCTGGAGTACTCGAGAAATCAGGCCTGCATGCAAATATTTATTTGATTCTGTTTAAATTTGCGACTCTTATCGTTTGCCATAGGAAATACCCTTTTAAAACATAAGACGTTACAGGTAAACTACCCCTTTCCCTTAACCGATCTTCACCTAAAACAAAAGGTCTTGAGTACTCTGCAGGTCAGGGCTGCATGCAAAACATTATTTGATTCTGTTTGAATTTGCGGCTGTTATCGTTTGCCATAGAAAAAAATCTACAGACAGACACAGAGGCAGACACAGAGACACACAGACAGACAGACAGACAGACGCACAGACGCTTTTCGAAAAATGACTTTTTTTCATGTTTTGAGAGACAATCAGAATCTGCAATAATCTCGAACACGATTTTTTTTGCTATCACCGTACTTTCATTTCCTTAAGGAACATGGAAGTAAAAATATAAACCATTATGATCACAATGTTTATGTACGTTTGGCAGAATATTGTTACATCAGTTTACTAGTTTTGACACCAGTGATGGGTCGTGACGTACATTATCGCCATTTCTCCACTACAAAAAGAGCTGCTTCCCATACGTCATTTTCATAACGGTATAAAATGCTTCATTGATAACAAAACAACCTGTATTCCAACTTTGTGCACGTCTGTAACGTGCTCTAAAAAGTACATTGTGTTACTCTAAAACGTACGTTGAGTTACTCTAAAACGTAATTTGTGTTACACTAAAAGTACTTTGTGTTACTCTAAAAAGTACTTTGTGTACTCTTTAAATGTACTTTGTGTACTCTAATAATTACTTAGTGTACTCTAAATAGCACTTCGTGTACTCTAAATGTAATTTGTGTACTCCAAAAAGTACTTGGTGTACTCTAAAAGTGCTTTGTGTACTGTAAAATATACTTTGTGTACTCTAAAAGTAGTTTGTGTACTCTAAAACGTACTTTGTGTACTCTTTAAATGTACTTTGTGTACTCTAGTAATTACTCTGTGTACTCTGAAACGTACTTTGTGTATTCTATAACGTCCTATGTGTACTCTAAAAAGTACTTTTTGTGCTCTAAAACGTACTGTGTTCTCTAAAAAGTACTTATTGTACTCTAAAACGTACTGTGTGTACTCTAAAAAGTACATTGTGTACTCTAATACGGCCTCAATCCCCAGGAGTGGTCACGTTTGGTGTTCCTGGAGAGACCGCGAAGTTTCGAGGATCTCAGCAGAACTTGTGTCTTCGCCCGCACCATCCAGATGAATGATGAGACTCGCTCCGGCACTTCGGAATTCCCTGTCTCCTGTTCCACATCCGGTCAACAGCGGCCACCTCCTCTGGAACAACGAGGTAACAATACGGAAAGGAAAAATTATGGTTGTTATAATTGTGGTAAGATGGGGCACTTGGCCCGGAATAGCCAATTCAAACGGTCTGAGGTCTCGGGTGAACACAAGGATTCTCGGCCTTACCCGGCTTTTTGCGTACCGTGGAACCTGTACAAATACAAGAGAGTCCCCACGGGACTGGCTGTTGGTGCTCAGACGCTAACCCGTCTACTAGACAGTGTGTTCCACGATGTAAAATTCCAGTTTGTATTCAACTATTTAGATGACCTACTGATTTACAGTACCACCTTGGAGGAACACATTGATCACCTCCGTGAGGTGTTGTGTCCCCTGAGGTGCGCGGGTCTTACAGTAAACCCCGACAAGGTGAAATTTGCCAAGGAGGAAATTTATTTCCTCTGTCACCTTGTGTCTCATAAAGGGGTCACGGTAGACCCAGAGAGGACTCAGGCTATTCGGGATTTCCCTCCTCCAAGGGACGCAAAAAGGGTGAGACGGCGTAAAAAATCAGAATGACCAACGGACTATGAGCCTGCGGTCAATAAACCTAACAATTTGTCGATTATCTGGTAATAAATGCGATATTTTTGAGCCTAAAACGGCTACGCGTAGACTTAGAACGTCAAATAAGGTACCGTTCGCTCCGTCTCATCGTCCTCTACAAGATTCGATAGTCAAAAATTAGAATGACCAACGGACTATGAGCCTGCGGTCAATAAACCTAACAATTTGTCGATTATCTGGTAATGAATGCGATATTTTTGATCCTAGAACGGCAACGGGTAGATTTAGAACGTCAAATAAGGTACCGTTCGCTACGTCTCATCGTCCTCCGCAAGATTCGATGATCAAAAATCAGAATGGTCCACAGACTATGACCCTGCGGTCAATAAACCTAAAAATTTGTTGATTATCTGGCAATAAATGCGCTATTTTTGAGCCTAGAACGGCTACGGGTAGATTTAGAACGTCAAATAAGGTACCGTTCGCTCCGTCTGATCGTCGTTTACAAGATTCGATGGTCAAAAATCAGAATGACCCACGGACTATGAGCCTGCGGTCAATAAACCTAAACATTTGTCGATTATCTGGTTATAAATGCGTTTTTTTTAGCCTAGAACGGCTACGGATAGACTTAGAACGTCAAATAAGGTACCGTTCGCTACGCCTCATCGTCCTCTACAAGATTCGATGGTCGAAAATCAGAATGACGCAAGGACTATGAGCCTGCGGTCAAAAAACCTAAAAATTTGTCGATTATCTGGTAATAAATGCGATATTTTTGAGCCTAGAACGGCTACGGGTAGACTTAGAACGTCAAATAAGGCACCGTTCGCTCCGTCTCATCGTCCTCTACAAGATTCGATGGTCAGAAATTAGAATGACCCACGGACTATGAGCCTGCGGTCAATAAACCTAAAAATTTGTCGATTATCCGGCTCATAGTCCGTGGGTCATTTTGATTTTTGACCATCGAATCTTGTAGAGGACGATGAGACGGAGCGAACGGTACATTATTTGAATTTCTAAATTTACCCGTAGACGTTCTAGAATTAAAAATAGCGCACTAATTACCAGATAATCGACAAATATTTAGGTTTATTGACCGCAGGATCATAGTCCGTGTGTCATTCTGATTTTTGATCATTGAATCTTTTAGAGGACGATGAGACGGAGCGAACGGTACCTTATTTGACGTTCTAAATCTACCCGTAGTCGTTCTAGGCTCACAAGTAGCGCATTAATTACCAGATAATCGACAAATTTTTAGGTTTGTTGACCGCAGGCTCATAGTCCGTGGGTCATTCTGATTTTTGACCATCGAATCTTGTAGAGGAACATGAGGCGGAGCGAACGGTAACTTATTTGCCGTTCTAAGTCTACCCGTAGCCGTTCTAGGCTCAAAAATAACGCATTTATTACCAGATAATCGACACATTTTTAGGTTTTTTGACCGCAGGCTCATAGTCCGTGGTCATTCTGATTTTTGACCATCGAATCTTGTAGAGGACGATGAGACGGAGCGAACGGTACCTTATTTGACGTTCTAAATCTACCCGTAGTCGTTCTAGGCTCACAAGTAGCGCACTAATTACCAGATAATCGACAAATTTTTAGGTTTGTTGACCGCAGGCTCATAGTCCGTGGGTCATTCTAATTTTTGACCATCGAATCTTGTAGAGGAACATGAGGCGGAGCGAACGGTAACTTATTTGACGGTCTAAGTGTACCCGTAGCCGTTCTAGGCTCAAAAATAGCGCATTTATTACCAGATAATCGACAAAATTTTAGGTTTATTGACCGCAGGCTCATAGTCCGTGGGTCATTCTGATATTTGGCCATCGAATCCTGTAAAGGACGATGAGACGGAGCGAACGGTACCATATTTGACGTTCTAAATCTACCCGTAGTCGTTCTAGGCTCACAAATAGCGCATTAATTACCAGATAATCAACAAATTTTTATGTTAATTGACCGCAGGCTCATAGTCCGTGGGTCATTTTGATTTTTGACCATCGAATCTTGTTGAGGACGATGAGGCGGAGCGAACGGTACCTTATTTGACGTTCTAAGTGTACCCGTAGCCGTTCTAGGCTCAAACATATCGTATTTATTACCAGACGATCGACAAAATTTTAGGTTTATTGACCGCAGGCTTATAGTCCGTGGGTCATTCTGATTTTTGACCATCGATTCTTGTAGAGGACGATGAGACGGTGCGAACGGTACCTGATTTGACGTTCTAAATCTACCCGTAGCCGTTCTAGGCTCACACATAGCGCATTTATTACCAGATAATCGACAAATTTTTAGGTTTTTTGACCGCAGGCTCATAGTCCGTGAGTCATTCTGATTTTTGACCATCGAATCTTGTAGAGGACGATGAGACGTAGCGAATGGTACCTTATTTGACGTTCTAAGTCTACCCGTAGCCGTTATAGGCTAAAAAATAACGCATTTGTTACCAGATAATCGACAAATTTTTAGGTTTATTGACCGCAGGCTCATAGTCCATGGGTCATTCTGATTTTTGACCATCGAATCTTGTAGAGTGACGTCACTTCCGCGGTAGAACTCTCATTCTTACCCTACTATTATATGCAAAATGCAATTATATATGAAAATATAATATAAAAACGAATTGTTTTAAGCTACAGCTGGTGAATTGCCATTCACTTACACTATACTTAAGTAAATGAAATATAGAAATTAAGTATTACCATAGAAACTACTTCTTTCTACTTATTGCTGCAGCCTTCACCACGGTACTGTGGTCACTAACGTATACCACCTGATGGTTTCGCACTCGATTTTCACTGATGATGGCAGTCGATGGACTGCCGAAAAGTCTGGTTTTGCAGAAAACATTGGACTACGGCTAAACAGCCCGGTAAAGAATTTTAAGAAAGAACTAATTCTTTGTTACCGATTACGTAGTATACATAAAAATTCTCCCCTTCCCCTTCAAATATAATTTTCATTTATAGAAAATTACCCCCACCCCGTTCACTTAACCTCTTCATTTATCGATATTTAATCTACGTTTCTACAGTGGATTATTATGAGCTTCTTATCAAGATACTTTATTTATGAAAATTAAGTACTTTACTCTTGTTAAAACATAAAAGGTTGCAGGAAAACTACTCCTTTCTCTAAACCGATCTTCACCAAAATCAATGGACTTTCAGTCCTCTACAATTCAGGGATGCATGCAAAAAAATATTTGATTCTGTTTGAATGTGCGAGAGTTATTGTTCGTCATATAAACGTAAAACATGTTAAAACATAAAACGTTGCTGGTAAACTACCCCTCTCCATTAACCGATCTTCACCAAAAACAACAGACATTGCGAACTCTACAATTCAGGGGTGTATGCAGAACATTATTTGATTCTGTTTGAATTTTAGGAAGTTATCTTTCGCAAAAGAAAATTACACTTCTTAAAACATAAAATGTTGCTGGTAAACTACCCCTTTCCCTTAACCGATCTTCAACAAATCAACAGACCTTGAGTTCTCTTTAATTCAAAAAGGTATTAAAAAACGTAGCCGATTCTGTTTGAATTTGCGGCAGTTATCGTCGGCATATTCAAAATTATCCTGGTTAAATCATAAAATGTTGCTGGTAAACTACCCTTTTTCCTGAACCGATCTTCAAAAACACCTACAGGACTTGAGAACTCTACAATTCAGGGCTGTACGCAAAACATTATTTGATTCTGTTTGAATTTGCGGCTGTTATCGTTTGTCAGAGAAAATACACTTGTTAAAACATTAAACGTTGCTGGTAAACTAGCCCTTCCCCTTAGCCGATCTTCACCAAAATCAACAGTTCTTGAGAACTCTATAACTCAGGACTGTATGCAAAAGAGTAGTTGATTCTGTTTGAACTTGCTGCTGTTATCGTTTGCCATAGAAAAAAATTACACTTGTTTAAAAAAAACCCGTTGCTTGTAAACTACCCATTTCCCTTTTCCGATCTTCACCAAAATAAAAGGTCTGGAGTACTCGAGAAATCAGGCCTGCATGCAAATATTTATTTGATTCTGTTTAAATTTGCGACTCTTATCGTTTGCCATAGGAAATACCCTTTTAAAACATAAGACGTTACAGGTAAACTACCCCTTTCCCTTAACCGATCTTCACCTAAAACAAAAGGTCTTGAGTACTCTGCAGGTCAGGGCTGCATGCAAAACATTATTTGATTCTGTTTGAATTTGCGGCTGTTATCGTTTGCCATAGAAAAAAATCTACAGACAGACACAGAGGCAGACACAGAGACACACAGACAGACAGACAGACAGACGCACAGACGCTTTTCGAAAAATGACTTTTTTTCATGTTTTGAGAGACAATCAGAATCTGCAATAATCTCGAACACGATTTTTTTTGCTATCACCGTACTTTCATTTCCTTAAGGAACATGGAAGTAAAAATATAAACCATTATGATCACAATGTTTATGTACGTTTGGCAGAATATTGTTACATCAGTTTACTAGTTTTGACACCAGTGATGGGTCGTGACGTACATTATCGCCATTTCTCCACTACAAAAAGAGCTGCTTCCCATACGTCATTTTCATAACGGTATAAAATGCTTCATTGATAACAAAACAACCTGTATTCCAACTTTGTGCACGTCTGTAACGTGCTCTAAAAAGTACATTGTGTTACTCTAAAACGTACGTTGAGTTACTCTAAAACGTAATTTGTGTTACACTAAAAGTACTTTGTGTTACTCTAAAAAGTACTTTGTGTACTCTTTAAATGTACTTTGTGTACTCTAATAATTACTTAGTGTACTCTAAATAGCACTTCGTGTACTCTAAATGTAATTTGTGTACTCCAAAAAGTACTTGGTGTACTCTAAAAGTGCTTTGTGTACTGTAAAATATACTTTGTGTACTCTAAAAGTAGTTTGTGTACTCTAAAACGTACTTTGTGTACTCTTTAAATGTACTTTGTGTACTCTAGTAATTACTCTGTGTACTCTGAAACGTACTTTGTGTATTCTATAACGTCCTATGTGTACTCTAAAAAGTACTTTTTGTGCTCTAAAACGTACTGTGTTCTCTAAAAAGTACTTATTGTACTCTAAAACGTACTGTGTGTACTCTAAAAAGTACATTGTGTACTCTAATACGGCCTCAATCCCCAGGAGTGGTCACGTTTGGTGTTCCTGGAGAGACCGCGAAGTTTCGAGGATCTCAGCAGAACTTGTGTCTTCGCCCGCACCATCCAGATGAATGATGAGACTCGCTCCGGCACTTCGGAATTCCCTGTCTCCTGTTCCACATCCGGTCAACAGCGGCCACCTCCTCTGGAACAACGAGGTAACAATACGGAAAGGAAAAATTATGGTTGTTATAATTGTGGTAAGATGGGGCACTTGGCCCGGAATAGCCAATTCAAACGGTCTGAGGTCTCGGGTGAACACAAGGATTCTCGGCCTTACCCGGCTTTTTGCGTACCGTGGAACCTGTACAAATACAAGAGAGTCCCCACGGGACTGGCTGTTGGTGCTCAGACGCTAACCCGTCTACTAGACAGTGTGTTCCACGATGTAAAATTCCAGTTTGTATTCAACTATTTAGATGACCTACTGATTTACAGTACCACCTTGGAGGAACACATTGATCACCTCCGTGAGGTGTTGTGTCCCCTGAGGCGCGCGGGTCTTACAGTAAACCCCGACAAGGTGAAATTTGCCAAGGAGGAAATTTATTTCCTCTGTCACCTTGTGTCTCATAAAGGGGTCACGGTAGACCCAGAGAGGACTCAGGCTATTCGGGATTTCCCTCCTCCAAGGGACGCAAAAAGGGTGAGACGGCGTAAAAAATCAGAATGACCAACGGACTATGAGCCTGCGGTCAATAAACCTAACAATTTGTCGATTATCTGGTAATAAATGCGATATTTTTGAGCCTAAAACGGCTACGCGTAGACTTAGAACGTCAAATAAGGTACCGTTCGCTCCGTCTCATCGTCCTCTACAAGATTCGATAGTCAAAAATTAGAATGACCAACGGACTATGAGCCTGCGGTCAATAAACCTAACAATTTGTCGATTATCTGGTAATGAATGCGATATTTTTGATCCTAGAACGGCAACGGGTAGATTTAGAACGTCAAATAAGGTACCGTTCGCTACGTCTCATCGTCCTCCGCAAGATTCGATGATCAAAAATCAGAATGGTCCACAGACTATGACCCTGCGGTCAATAAACCTAAAAATTTGTTGATTATCTGGCAATAAATGCGCTATTTTTGAGCCTAGAACGGCTACGGGTAGATTTAGAACGTCAAATAAGGTACCGTTCGCTCCGTCTGATCGTCGTTTACAAGATTCGATGGTCAAAAATCAGAATGACCCACGGACTATGAGCCTGCGGTCAATAAACCTAAACATTTGTCGATTATCTGGTTATAAATGCGTTTTTTTTAGCCTAGAACGGCTACGGATAGACTTAGAACGTCAAATAAGGTACCGTTCGCTACGCCTCATCGTCCTCTACAAGATTCGATGGTCAAAAATCAGAATGACGCAAGGACTATGAGCCTGCGGTCAAAAAACCTAAAAATTTGTCGATTATCTGGTAATAAATGCGATATTTTTGAGCCTAGAACGGCTACGGGTAGACTTAGAACGTCAAATAAGGCACCGTTCGCTCCGTCTCATCGTCCTCTACAAGATTCGATGGTCAGAAATTAGAATGACCCACGGACTATGAGCCTGCGGTCAATAAACCTAAAAATTTGTCGATTATCCGGCTCATAGTCCGTGGGTCATTTTGATTTTTGACCATCGAATCTTGTAGAGGACGATGAGACGGAGCGAACGGTACATTATTTGAATTTCTAAATTTACCCGTAGACGTTCTAGAATTAAAAATAGCGCACTAATTACCAGATAATCGACAAATATTTAGGTTTATTGACCGCAGGATCATAGTCCGTGTGTCATTCTGATTTTTGATCATTGAATCTTTTAGAGGACGATGAGACGGAGCGAACGGTACCTTATTTGACGTTCTAAATCTACCCGTAGTCGTTCTAGGCTCACAAGTAGCGCATTAATTACCAGATAATCGACAAATTTTTAGGTTTGTTGACCGCAGGCTCATAGTCCGTGGGTCATTCTGATTTTTGACCATCGAATCTTGTAGAGGAACATGAGGCGGAGCGAACGGTAACTTATTTGCCGTTCTAAGTCTACCCGTAGCCGTTCTAGGCTCAAAAATAACGCATTTATTACCAGATAATCGACACATTTTTAGGTTTTTTGACCGCAGGCTCATAGTCCGTGGTCATTCTGATTTTTGACCATCGAATCTTGTAGAGGACGATGAGACGGAGCGAACGGTACCTTATTTGACGTTCTAAATCTACCCGTAGTCGTTCTAGGCTCACAAGTAGCGCACTAATTACCAGATAATCGACAAATTTTTAGGTTTGTTGACCGCAGGCTCATAGTCCGTGGGTCATTCTAATTTTTGACCATCGAATCTTGTAGAGGAACATGAGGCGGAGCGAACGGTAACTTATTTGACGGTCTAAGTGTACCCGTAGCCGTTCTAGGCTCAAAAATAGCGCATTTATTACCAGATAATCGACAAAATTTTAGGTTTATTGACCGCAGGCTCATAGTCCGTGGGTCATTCTGATATTTGGCCATCGAATCCTGTAAAGGACGATGAGACGGAGCGAACGGTACCATATTTGACGTTCTAAATCTACCCGTAGTCGTTCTAGGCTCACAAATAGCGCATTAATTACCAGATAATCAACAAATTTTTATGTTAATTGACCGCAGGCTCATAGTCCGTGGGTCATTTTGATTTTTGACCATCGAATCTTGTTGAGGACGATGAGGCGGAGCGAACGGTACCTTATTTGACGTTCTAAGTGTACCCGTAGCCGTTCTAGGCTCAAACATATCGTATTTATTACCAGACGATCGACAAAATTTTAGGTTTATTGACCGCAGGCTTATAGTCCGTGGGTCATTCTGATTTTTGACCATCGATTCTTGTAGAGGACGATGAGACGGTGCGAACGGTACCTGATTTGACGTTCTAAATCTACCCGTAGCCGTTCTAGGCTCACACATAGCGCATTTATTACCAGATAATCGACAAATTTTTAGGTTTTTTGACCGCAGGCTCATAGTCCGTGAGTCATTCTGATTTTTGACCATCGAATCTTGTAGAGGACGATGAGACGTAGCGAATGGTACCTTATTTGACGTTCTAAGTCTACCCGTAGCCGTTATAGGCTAAAAAATAACGCATTTGTTACCAGATAATCGACAAATTTTTAGGTTTATTGACCGCAGGCTCATAGTCCATGGGTCATTCTGATTTTTGACCATCGAATCTTGTAGAGTGACGTCACTTCCGCGGTAGAACTCTCATTCTTACCCTACTATTATATGCAAAATGCAATTATATATGAAAATATAATATAAAAACGAATTGTTTTAAGCTACAGCTGGTGAATTGCCATTCACTTACACTATACTTAAGTAAATGAAATATAGAAATTAAGTATTACCATAGAAACTACTTCTTTCTACTTATTGCTGCAGCCTTCACCACGGTACTGTGGTCACTAACGTATACCACCTGATGGTTTCGCACTCGATTTTCACTGATGATGGCAGTCGATGGACTGCCGAAAAGTCTGGTTTTGCAGAAAACATTGGACTACGGCTAAACAGCCCGGTAAGGAATTTTAAGAAAGAACTAATTCTTTGTTACCGATTACGTAGTATACATAAAAATTCTCCCCTTCCCCTTCAAATATAATTTTCATTTATAGAAAATTACCCCCACCCCGTTCACTTAACCTCTTCATTTATCGATATTTAATCTACGTTTCTACAGTGGATTATTATGAGCTTCTTATCAAGATACTTTATTTATGAAAATTAAGTACTTTACTCTTGTTAAAACATAAAAGGTTGCAGGAAAACTACTCCTTTCTCTAAACCGATCTTCACCAAAATCAATGGACTTTCAGTCCTCTACAATTCAGGGATGCATGCAAAAAAATATTTGATTCTGTTTGAATGTGCGAGAGTTATTGTTCGTCATATAAACGTAAAACATGTTAAAACATAAAACGTTGCTGGTAAACTACCCCTCTCCATTAACCGATCTTCACCAAAAACAACAGACATTGCGAACTCTACAATTCAGGGGTGTATGCAGAACATTATTTGATTCTGTTTGAATTTTAGGAAGTTATCTTTCGCAAAAGAAAATTACACTTCTTAAAACATAAAATGTTGCTGGTAAACTACCCCTTTCCCTTAACCGATCTTCAACAAATCAACAGACCTTGAGTTCTCTTTAATTCAAAAAGGTATTAAAAAACGTAGCCGATTCTGTTTGAATTTGCGGCAGTTATCGTCGGCATATTCAAAATTATCCTGGTTAAATCATAAAATGTTGCTGGTAAACTACCCTTTTTCCTGAACCGATCTTCAAAAACACCTACAGGACTTGAGAACTCTACAATTCAGGGCTGTACGCAAAACATTATTTGATTCTGTTTGAATTTGCGGCTGTTATCGTTTGTCAGAGAAAATACACTTGTTAAAACATTAAACGTTGCTGGTAAACTAGCCCTTCCCCTTAGCCGATCTTCACCAAAATCAACAGTTCTTGAGAACTCTATAACTCAGGACTGTATGCAAAAGAGTAGTTGATTCTGTTTGAACTTGCTGCTGTTATCGTTTGCCATAGAAAAAAATTACACTTGTTTAAAAAAAACCCGTTGCTTGTAAACTACCCATTTCCCTTTTCCGATCTTCACCAAAATAAAAGGTCTGGAGTACTCGAGAAATCAGGCCTGCATGCAAATATTTATTTGATTCTGTTTAAATTTGCGACTCTTATCGTTTGCCATAGGAAATACCCTTTTAAAACATAAGACGTTACAGGTAAACTACCCCTTTCCCTTAACCGATCTTCACCTAAAACAAAAGGTCTTGAGTACTCTGCAGGTCAGGGCTGCATGCAAAACATTATTTGATTCTGTTTGAATTTGCGGCTGTTATCGTTTGCCATAGAAAAAAATCTACAGACAGACACAGAGGCAGACACAGAGACACACAGACAGACAGACAGACAGACGCACAGACGCTTTTCGAAAAATGACTTTTTTTCATGTTTTGAGAGACAATCAGAATCTGCAATAATCTCGAACACGATTTTTTTTGCTATCACCGTACTTTCATTTCCTTAAGGAACATGGAAGTAAAAATATAAACCATTATGATCACAATGTTTATGTACGTTTGGCAGAATATTGTTACATCAGTTTACTAGTTTTGACACCAGTGATGGGTCGTGACGTACATTATCGCCATTTCTCCACTACAAAAAGAGCTGCTTCCCATACGTCATTTTCATAACGGTATAAAATGCTTCATTGATAACAAAACAACCTGTATTCCAACTTTGTGCACGTCTGTAACGTGCTCTAAAAAGTACATTGTGTTACTCTAAAACGTACGTTGAGTTACTCTAAAACGTAATTTGTGTTACACTAAAAGTACTTTGTGTTACTCTAAAAAGTACTTTGTGTACTCTTTAAATGTACTTTGTGTACTCTAATAATTACTTAGTGTACTCTAAATAGCACTTCGTGTACTCTAAATGTAATTTGTGTACTCCAAAAAGTACTTGGTGTACTCTAAAAGTGCTTTGTGTACTGTAAAATATACTTTGTGTACTCTAAAAGTAGTTTGTGTACTCTAAAACGTACTTTGTGTACTCTTTAAATGTACTTTGTGTACTCTAGTAATTACTCTGTGTACTCTGAAACGTACTTTGTGTATTCTATAACGTCCTATGTGTACTCTAAAAAGTACTTTTTGTGCTCTAAAACGTACTGTGTTCTCTAAAAAGTACTTATTGTACTCTAAAACGTACTGTGTGTACTCTAAAAAGTACATTGTGTACTCTAATACGGCCTCAATCCCCAGGAGTGGTCACGTTTGGTGTTCCTGGAGAGACCGCGAAGTTTCGAGGATCTCAGCAGAACTTGTGTCTTCGCCCGCACCATCCAGATGAATGATGAGACTCGCTCCGGCACTTCGGAATTCCCTGTCTCCTGTTCCACATCCGGTCAACAGCGGCCACCTCCTCTGGAACAACGAGGTAACAATACGGAAAGGAAAAATTATGGTTGTTATAATTGTGGTAAGATGGGGCACTTGGCCCGGAATAGCCAATTCAAACGGTCTGAGGTCTCGGGTGAACACAAGGATTCTCGGCCTTACCCGGCTTTTTGCGTACCGTGGAACCTGTACAAATACAAGAGAGTCCCCACGGGACTGGCTGTTGGTGCTCAGACGCTAACCCGTCTACTAGACAGTGTGTTCCACGATGTAAAATTCCAGTTTGTATTCAACTATTTAGATGACCTACTGATTTACAGTACCACCTTGGAGGAACACATTGATCACCTCCGTGAGGTGTTGTGTCCCCTGAGGCGCGCGGGTCTTACAGTAAACCCCGACAAGGTGAAATTTGCCAAGGAGGAAATTTATTTCCTCTGTCACCTTGTGTCTCATAAAGGGGTCACGGTAGACCCAGAGAGGACTCAGGCTATTCGGGATTTCCCTCCTCCAAGGGACGCAAAAAGGGTGAGACGGCGTAAAAAATCAGAATGACCAACGGACTATGAGCCTGCGGTCAATAAACCTAACAATTTGTCGATTATCTGGTAATAAATGCGATATTTTTGAGCCTAAAACGGCTACGCGTAGACTTAGAACGTCAAATAAGGTACCGTTCGCTCCGTCTCATCGTCCTCTACAAGATTCGATAGTCAAAAATTAGAATGACCAACGGACTATGAGCCTGCGGTCAATAAACCTAACAATTTGTCGATTATCTGGTAATGAATGCGATATTTTTGATCCTAGAACGGCAACGGGTAGATTTAGAACGTCAAATAAGGTACCGTTCGCTACGTCTCATCGTCCTCCGCAAGATTCGATGATCAAAAATCAGAATGGTCCACAGACTATGACCCTGCGGTCAATAAACCTAAAAATTTGTTGATTATCTGGCAATAAATGCGCTATTTTTGAGCCTAGAACGGCTACGGGTAGATTTAGAACGTCAAATAAGGTACCGTTCGCTCCGTCTGATCGTCGTTTACAAGATTCGATGGTCAAAAATCAGAATGACCCACGGACTATGAGCCTGCGGTCAATAAACCTAAACATTTGTCGATTATCTGGTTATAAATGCGTTTTTTTTAGCCTAGAACGGCTACGGATAGACTTAGAACGTCAAATAAGGTACCGTTCGCTACGCCTCATCGTCCTCTACAAGATTCGATGGTCAAAAATCAGAATGACGCAAGGACTATGAGCCTGCGGTCAAAAAACCTAAAAATTTGTCGATTATCTGGTAATAAATGCGATATTTTTGAGCCTAGAACGGCTACGGGTAGACTTAGAACGTCAAATAAGGCACCGTTCGCTCCGTCTCATCGTCCTCTACAAGATTCGATGGTCAGAAATTAGAATGACCCACGGACTATGAGCCTGCGGTCAATAAACCTAAAAATTTGTCGATTATCCGGCTCATAGTCCGTGGGTCATTTTGATTTTTGACCATCGAATCTTGTAGAGGACGATGAGACGGAGCGAACGGTACATTATTTGAATTTCTAAATTTACCCGTAGACGTTCTAGAATTAAAAATAGCGCACTAATTACCAGATAATCGACAAATATTTAGGTTTATTGACCGCAGGATCATAGTCCGTGTGTCATTCTGATTTTTGATCATTGAATCTTTTAGAGGACGATGAGACGGAGCGAACGGTACCTTATTTGACGTTCTAAATCTACCCGTAGTCGTTCTAGGCTCACAAGTAGCGCATTAATTACCAGATAATCGACAAATTTTTAGGTTTGTTGACCGCAGGCTCATAGTCCGCGGGTCATTCTGATTTTTGACAATCGAATCTTGTAGAGGAACATGAGGCGGAGCGAACGGTAACTTATTTGCCGTTCTAAGTCTACCCGTAGCCGTTCTAGGCTCAAAAATAACGCATTTATTACCAGATAATCGACACATTTTTAGGTTTTTTGACCGCAGGCTCATAGTCCGTGGTCATTCTGATTTTTGACCATCGAATCTTGTAGAGGACGATGAGACGGAGCGAACGGTACCTTATTTGACGTTCTAAATCTACCCGTAGTCGTTCTAGGCTCACAAGTAGCGCACTAATTACCAGATAATCGACAAATTTTTAGGTTTGTTGACCGCAGGCTCATAGTCCGTGGGTCATTCTAATTTCTGACCATCGAATCTTGTAGAGGAACATGAGGCGGAGCGAACGGTAACTTATTTGACGGTCTAAGTGTACCCGTAGCCGTTCTAGGCTCAAACATATCGTATTTATTACCAGACGATCGACAAAATTTTAGGTTTATTGACCGCAGGCTTATAGTCCGTAGGTCATTCTGATTTTTGACCATCGATTCTTGTAGAGGACGATGAGAAGGTGCGAACGGTACCTGATTTGACGTTCTAAATCTACCCGTAGCCGTTCTAGGCTCACACATAGCGCATTTATTACCAGATAATCGACAAATTTTTAGGTTTTTTGACCGCAGGCTCATAGTCCGTGAGTCATTCTGATTTTTGACCATCGAATCTTGTAGAGGACGATGAGACGTAGCGAATGGTACCTTATTTGACGTTCTAAGTCTACCCGTAGCCGTTATAGGCTAAAAAATAACGCATTTGTTACCAGATAATCGACAAATTTTTAGGTTTATTGACCGCAGGCTCATAGTCCATGGGTCATTCTGATTTTTGACCATCGAATCTTGTAGAGTGACGTCACTTCCGCGGTAGAACTCTCATTCTTACCCTACTATTATATGCAAAATGCAATTATATATGAAAATATAATATAAAAACGAATTGTTTTAAGCTACAGCTGGTGAATTGCCATTCACTTACACTATACTTAAGTAAATGAAATATAGAATTTAAGTATTACCATAGAAACTACTTCTTTCTACTTATTGCTGCAGCCTTCACCACGGTACTGTGGTCACTAACGTATACCACCTGATGGTTTCGCACTCGATTTTCACTGATGATGGCAGTCGATGGACTGCCGAAAAGTCTGGTTTTGCAGAAAACATTGGACTACGGCTAAACAGCCCGGTAAGGAATTTTAAGAAAGAACTAATTCTTTGTTACCGATTACGTAGTATACATAAAAATTCTCCCCTTCCCCTTCAAATATAATTTTCATTTATAGAAAATTACCCCCACCCCGTTCACTTAACCTCTTCATTTATCGATATTTAATCTACGTTTCTACAGTGGATTATTATGAGCTTCTTATCAAGATACTTTATTTATGAAAATTAAGTACTTTACTCTTGTTAAAACATAAAAGGTTGCAGGAAAACTACTCCTTTCTCTAAACCGATCTTCACCAAAATCAATGGACTTTCAGTCCTCTACAATTCAGGGATGCATGCAAAAAAATATTTGATTCTGTTTGAATGTGCTAGAGTTATTGTTCGTCATATAAACGTAAAACATGTTAAAACATAAAACGTTGCTGGTAAACTACCCCTCTCCATTAACCGATCTTCACCAAAAACAACAGACATTGCGAACTCTACAATTCAGGGGTGTATGCAGAACATTATTTGATTCTGTTTGAATTTGCGGCTGTTATCGTTTGTCAGAGAAAATACACTTGTTAAAACATTAAACGTTGCTGGTAAACTAGCCCTTCCCCTTAGCCGATCTTCACCAAAATCAACAGTTCTTGAGAACTCTATAACTCAGGACTGTATGCAAAAGAGTAGTTGATTCTGTTTGAACTTGCTGCTGTTATCGTTTGCCATAGAAAAAAATTACACTTGTTTAAAAAAAACCCGTTGCTTGTAAACTACCCATTTCCCTTTTCCGATCTTCACCAAAATAAAAGGTCTGGAGTACTCGAGAAATCAGGCCTGCATGCAAATATTTATTTGATTCTGTTTAAATTTGCGACTCTTATCGTTTGCCATAGGAAATACCCTTTTAAAACATAAGACGTTACAGGTAAACTACCCCTTTCCCTTAACCGATCTTCACCTAAAACAAAAGGTCTTGAGTACTCTGCAGGTCAGGGCTGCATGCAAAACATTATTTGATTCTGTTTGAATTTGCGGCTGTTATCGTTTGCCATAGAAAAAAATCTACAGACAGACACAGAGGCAGACACAGAGACACACAGACAGACAGACAGACAGACGCACAGACGCTTTTCGAAAAATGACTTTTTTTCATGTTTTGAGAGACAATCAGAATCTGCAATAATCTCGAACACGATTTTTTTTGCTATCACCGTACTTTCATTTCCTTAAGGAACATGGAAGTAAAAATATAAACCATTATGATCACAATGTTTATGTACGTTTGGCAGAATATTGTTACATCAGTTTACTAGTTTTGACACCAGTGATGGGTCGTGACGTACATTATCGCCATTTCTCCACTACAAAAAGAGCTGCTTCCCATACGTCATTTTCATAACGGTATAAAATGCTTCATTGATAACAAAACAACCTGTATTCCAACTTTGTGCACGTCTGTAACGTACTCTAAAAAGTACATTGTGTTACTCTAAAACGTACGTTGAGTTACTCTAAAACGTAATTTGTGTTACACTAAAAGTACTTTGTGTTACTCTAAAAAGTACTTTGTGTACTCTTTAAATGTACTTTGTGTACTCTAATAATTACTTAGTGTACTCTAAATAGCACTTCGTGTACTCTAAATGTAATTTGTGTACTCCAAAAAGTACTTGGTGTACTCTAAAAGTGCTTTGTGTACTGTAAAATATACTTTGTGTACTCTAAAAGTAGTTTGTGTACTCTAAAACGTACTTTGTGTACTCTTTAAATGTACTTTGTGTACTCTAGTAATTACTCTGTGTACTCTGAAACGTACTTTGTGTATTCTATAACGTCCTATGTGTACTCTAAAAAGTACTTTTTGTGCTCTAAAACGTACTGTGTTCTCTAAAAAGTACTTATTGTACTCTAAAACGTACTGTGTGTACTCTAAAAAGTACATTGTGTACTCTAATACGGCCTCAATCCCCAGGAGTGGTCACGTTTGGTGTTCCTGGAGAGACCGCGAAGTTTCGAGGATCTCAGCAGAACTTGTGTCTTCGCCCGCACCATCCAGATGAATGATGAGACTCGCTCCGGCACTTCGGAATTCCCTGTCTCCTTTTCCACATCCGGTCAACAGCGGCCACCTCCCCTGGAACAACGAGGTAACAATACGGAAAGGAAAAATTATGGTTGTTATAATTGTGGTAAGATGGGGCACTTGGCCCGGAATAGCCAATTCAAACGGTCTGAGGTCTCGGGTGAACACAAGGATTCTCGGCCTTACCCGGCTTTTTGCGTACCGTGGAACCTGTACAAATACAAGAGAGTCCCCACGGGACTGGCTGTTGGTGCTCAGACGCTAACCCGTCTACTAGACAGTGTGTTCCACGATGTAAAATTCCAGTTTGTATTCAACTATTTAGATGACCTACTGATTTACAGTACCACCTTGGAGGAACACATTGATCACCTCCGTGAGGTGTTGTGTCCCCTGAGGCGCGCGGGTCTTACAGTAAACCCCGACAAGGTGAAATTTGCCAAGGAGGAAATTTATTTCCTCTGTCACCTTGTGTCTCATAAAGGGGTCACGGTAGACCCAGAGAGGACTCAGGCTATTCGGGATTTCCCTCCTCCAAGGGACGCAAAAAGGGTGAGACGGCGTAAAAAATCAGAATGACCAACGGACTATGAGCCTGCGGTCAATAAACCTAACAATTTGTCGATTATCTGGTAATAAATGCGATATTTTTGAGCCTAAAACGGCTACGCGTAGACTTAGAACGTCAAATAAGGTACCGTTCGCTCCGTCTCATCGTCCTCTACAAGATTCGATAGTCAAAAATTAGAATGACCAACGGACTATGAGCCTGCGGTCAATAAACCTAACAATTTGTCGATTATCTGGTAATGAATGCGATATTTTTGATCCTAGAACGGCAACGGGTAGATTTAGAACGTCAAATAAGGTACCGTTCGCTACGTCTCATCGTCCTCCGCAAGATTCGATGATCAAAAATCAGAATGGTCCACAGACTATGACCCTGCGGTCAATAAACCTAAAAATTTGTTGATTATCTGGCAATAAATGCGCTATTTTTGAGCCTAGAACGGCTACGGGTAAATTTAGAACGTCAAATAAGGTACCGTTCGCTCCGTCTGATCGTCGTTTACAAGATTCGATGGTCAAAAATCAGAATGACCCACGGACTATGAGCCTGCGGTCAATAAACCTAAACATTTGTCGATTATCTGGTTATAAATGCGTTTTTTTTAGCCTAGAACGGCTACGGATAGACTTAGAACGTCAAATAAGGTACCGTTCGCTACGCCTCATCGTCCTCTACAAGATTCGATGGTCAAAAATCAGAATGACGCAAGGACTATGAGCCTGCGGTCAAAAAACCTAAAAATTTGTCGATTATCTGGTAATAAATGCGATATTTTTGAGCCTAGAACGGCTACGGGTAGACTTAGAACGTCAAATAAGGCACCGTTCGCTCCGTCTCATCGTCCTCTACAAGATTCGATGGTCAGAAATTAGAATGACCCACGGACTATGAGCCTGCGGTCAATAAACCTAAAAATTTGTCGATTATCCGGCTCATAGTCCGTGGGTCATTTTGATTTTTGACCATCGAATCTTGTAGAGGACGATGAGACGGAGCGAACGGTACATTATTTGAATTTCTAAATTTACCCGTAGACGTTCTAGAATTAAAAATAGCGCACTAATTACCAGATAATCGACAAATATTTAGGTTTATTGACCGCAGGATCATAGTCCGTGTGTCATTCTGATTTTTGATCATTGAATCTTTTAGAGGACGATGAGACGGAGCGAACGGTACCTTATTTGACGTTCTAAATCTACCCGTAGTCGTTCTAGGCTCACAAGTAGCGCATTAATTACCAGATAATCGACAAATTTTTAGGTTTGTTGACCGCAGGCTCATAGTCCGTGGGTCATTCTGATTTTTGACAATCGAATCTTGTAGAGGAACATGAGGCGGAGCGAACGGTAACTTATTTGCCGTTCTAAGTCTACCCGTAGCCGTTCTAGGCTCAAAAATAACGCATTTATTACCAGATAATCGACACATTTTTAGGTTTTTTGACCGCAGGCTCATAGTCCGTGGTCATTCTGATTTTTGACCATCGAATCTTGTAGAGGACGATGAGACGGAGCGAACGGTACCTTATTTGACGTTCTAAATCTACCCGTAGTCGTTCTAGGCTCACAAGTAGCGCACTAATTACCAGATAATCGACAAATTTTTAGGTTTGTTGACCGCAGGCTCATAGTCCGTGGGTCATTCTAATTTCTGACCATCGAATCTTGTAGAGGAACATGAGGCGGAGCGAACGGTAACTTATTTGACGGTCTAAGTGTACCCGTAGCCGTTCTAGGCTCAAACATATCGTATTTATTACCAGACGATCGACAAAATTTTAGGTTTATTGACCGCAGGCTTATAGTCCGTGGGTCATTCTGATTTTTGACCATCGATTCTTGTAGAGGACGATGAGACGGTGCGAACGGTACCTGATTTGACGTTCTAAATCTACCCGTAGCCGTTCTAGGCTCACACATAGCGCATTTATTACCAGATAATCGACAAATTTTTAGGTTTTTTGACCGCAGGCTCATAGTCCGTGAGTCATTCTGATTTTTGACCATCGAATCTTGTAGAGGACGATGAGACGTAGCGAATGGTACCTTATTTGACGTTCTAAGTCTACCCGTAGCCGTTATAGGCTAAAAAATAACGCATTTGTTACCAGATAATCGACAAATTTTTAGGTTTATTGACCGCAGGCTCATAGTCCATGGGTCATTCTGATTTTTGACCATCGAATCTTGTAGAGTGACGTCACTTCCGCGGTAGAACTCTCATTCTTACCCTACTATTATATGCAAAATGCAATTATATATGAAAATATAATATAAAAACGAATTGTTTTAAGCTACAGCTGGTGAATTGCCATTCACTTACACTATACTTAAGTAAATGAAATATAGAATTTAAGTATTACCATAGAAACTACTTCTTTCTACTTATTGCTGCAGCCTTCACCACGGTACTGTGGTCACTAACGTATACCACCTGATGGTTTCGCACTCGATTTTCACTGATGATGGCAGTCGATGGACTGCCGAAAAGTCTGGTTTTGCAGAAAACATTGGACTACGGCTAAACAGCCCGGTAAGGAATTTTAAGAAAGAACTAATTCTTTGTTACCGATTACGTAGTATACATAAAAATTCTCCCCTTCCCCTTCAAATATAATTTTCATTTATAGAAAATTACCCCCACCCCGTTCACTTAACCTCTTCATTTATCGATATTTAATCTACGTTTCTACAGTGGATTATTATGAGCTTCTTATCAAGATACTTTATTTATGAAAATTAAGTACTTTACTCTTGTTAAAACATAAAAGGTTGCAGGAAAACTACTCCTTTCTCTAAACCGATCTTCACCAAAATCAATGGACTTTCAGTCCTCTACAATTCAGGGATGCATGCAAAAAAATATTTGATTCTGTTTGAATGTGCGAGAGTTATTGTTCGTCATATAAACGTAAAACATGTTAAAACATAAAACGTTGCTGGTAAACTACCCCTCTCCATTAACCGATCTTCACCAAAAACAACAGACATTGCGAACTCTACAATTCAGGGGTGTATGCAGAACATTATTTGATTCTGTTTGAATTTGCGGCTGTTATCGTTTGTCAGAGAAAATACACTTGTTAAAACATTAAACGTTGCTGGTAAACTAGCCCTTCCCCTTAGCCGATCTTCACCAAAATCAACAGTTCTTGAGAACTCTATAACTCAGGACTGTATGCAAAAGAGTAGTTGATTCTGTTTGAACTTGCTGCTGTTATCGTTTGCCATAGAAAAAAATTACACTTGTTTAAAAAAAACCCGTTGCTTGTAAACTACCCATTTCCCTTTTCCGATCTTCACCAAAATAAAAGGTCTGGAGTACTCGAGAAATCAGGCCTGCATGCAAATATTTATTTGATTCTGTTTAAATTTGCGACTCTTATCGTTTGCCATAGGAAATACCCTTTTAAAACATAAGACGTTACAGGTAAACTACCCCTTTCCCTTAACCGATCTTCACCTAAAACAAAAGGTCTTGAGTACTCTGCAGGTCAGGGCTGCATGCAAAACATTATTTGATTCTGTTTGAATTTGCGGCTGTTATCGTTTGCCATAGAAAAAAATCTACAGACAGACACAGAGGCAGACACAGAGACACACAGACAGACAGACAGACAGACGCACAGACGCTTTTCGAAAAATGACTTTTTTTCATGTTTTGAGAGACAATCAGAATCTGCAATAATCTCGAACACGATTTTTTTTGCTATCACCGTACTTTCATTTCCTTAAGGAACATGGAAGTAAAAATATAAACCATTATGATCACAATGTTTATGTACGTTTGGCAGAATATTGTTACATCAGTTTACTAGTTTTGACACCAGTGATGGGTCGTGACGTACATTATCGCCATTTCTCCACTACAAAAAGAGCTGCTTCCCATACGTCATTTTCATAACGGTATAAAATGCTTCATTGATAACAAAACAACCTGTATTCCAACTTTGTGCACGTCTGTAACGTACTCTAAAAAGTACATTGTGTTACTCTAAAACGTACGTTGAGTTACTCTAAAACGTAATTTGTGTTACACTAAAAGTACTTTGTGTTACTCTAAAAAGTACTTTGTGTACTCTTTAAATGTACTTTGTGTACTCTAATAATTACTTAGTGTACTCTAAATAGCACTTCGTGTACTCTAAATGTAATTTGTGTACTCCAAAAAGTACTTGGTGTACTCTAAAAGTGCTTTGTGTACTGTAAAATATACTTTGTGTACTCTAAAAGTAGTTTGTGTACTCTAAAACGTACTTTGTGTACTCTTTAAATGTACTTTGTGTACTCTAGTAATTACTCTGTGTACTCTGAAACGTACTTTGTGTATTCTATAACGTCCTATGTGTACTCTAAAAAGTACTTTTTGTGCTCTAAAACGTACTGTGTTCTCTAAAAAGTACTTATTGTACTCTAAAACGTACTGTGTGTACTCTAAAAAGTACATTGTGTACTCTAATACGGCCTCAATCCCCAGGAGTGGTCACGTTTGGTGTTCCTGGAGAGACCGCGAAGTTTCGAGGATCTCAGCAGAACTTGTGTCTTCGCCCGCACCATCCAGATGAATGATGAGACTCGCTCCGGCACTTCGGAATTCCCTGTCTCCTGTTCCACATCCGGTCAACAGCGGCCACCTCCCCTGGAACAACGAGGTAACAATACGGAAAGGAAAAATTATGGTTGTTATAATTGTGGTAAGATGGGGCACTTGGCCCGGAATAGCCAATTCAAACGGTCTGAGGTCTCGGGTGAACACAAGGATTCTCGGCCTTACCCGGCTTTTTGCGTACCGTGGAACCTGTACAAATACAAGAGAGTCCCCACGGGACTGGCTGTTGGTGCTCAGACGCTAACCCGTCTACTAGACAGTGTGTTCCACGATGTAAAATTCCAGTTTGTATTCAACTATTTAGATGACCTACTGATTTACAGTACCACCTTGGAGGAACACATTGATCACCTCCGTGAGGTGTTGTGTCCCCTGAGGCGCGCGGGTCTTACAGTAAACCCCGACAAGGTGAAATTTGCCAAGGAGGAAATTTATTTCCTCTGTCACCTTGTGTCTCATAAAGGGGTCACGGTAGACCCAGAGAGGACTCAGGCTATTCGGGATTTCCCTCCTCCAAGGGACGCAAAAAGGGTGAGACGGCGTAAAAAATCAGAATGACCAACGGACTATGAGCCTGCGGTCAATAAACCTAACAATTTGTCGATTATCTGGTAATAAATGCGATATTTTTGAGCCTAAAACGGCTACGCGTAGACTTAGAACGTCAAATAAGGTACCGTTCGCTCCGTCTCATCGTCCTCTACAAGATTCGATAGTCAAAAATTAGAATGACCAACGGACTATGAGCCTGCGGTCAATAAACCTAACAATTTGTCGATTATCTGGTAATGAATGCGATATTTTTGATCCTAGAACGGCAACGGGTAGATTTAGAACGTCAAATAAGGTACCGTTCGCTACGTCTCATCGTCCTCCGCAAGATTCGATGATCAAAAATCAGAATGGTCCACAGACTATGAGCCTGCGGTCAATAAACCTAAAACTTTGTTGATTATCTGGCAATAAATGCGCTATTTTTGAGCCTAGAACGGCTACGGGTAGATTTAGAACGTCAAATAAGGTACCGTTCGCTCCGTCTGATCGTCGTCTACAAGATTCGATGGTCAAAAATCAGAATGACCCACGGACTATGAGCCTGCTGTCAATAAACCTAAACATTTGTCGATTATCTGGTTATAAATGCGTTTTTTTTTAGCCTAGAACGGCTACGGATAGACTTAGCACGTCAAATAAGGTACCGTTCGCTACGCCTCATCGTCCTCTACAAGATTCGATGGTAAAAAATCAGAATGACGCAAGGACTATGAGCCTGCGGTCAAAAAACCTAAAAATTTGTCGATTATCTGGCTCATAGTCCGTGGGTCATTTTGATTTTTGACCATCGAATCTTGTAGAGGACGATGAGACGGAGCGAACGGTACATTATTTGAATTTCTAAATTTACCCGTAGACGTTCTAGAATTAAAAATAGCGCACTAATTACCAGATAATCGACAAATATTTAGGTTTATTGACCGCAGGATCATAGTCCGTGTGTCATTCTGATTTTTGATCATTGAATCTTTTAGAGGACGATGAGACGGAGCGAACGGTACCTTATTTGACGTTCTAAATCTACCCGTAGTCGTTCTAGGCTCACAAGTAGCGCATTAATTACCAGATAATCGACAAATTTTTAGGTTTGTTGACCGCAGGCTCATAGTCCGTGGGTCATTCTAATTTTTGACCATCGAATCTTGTAGAGGACGATGAGACGGAGCGAACGGTACCTTATTTGACGGTCTAAGTGTACCCGTAGCCGTTCTAGGCTCAAAAATAGCGCATTTATTACCAGATAATCGACAAAATTTTAGGTTTATTGACCGCAGGCTCATAGTCCGTGGGTCGTTCTGATATTTGGCCATCGAATCCTGTAGAGGACGATGAGACGGAGCGAACGGTACCATATTTGACGTTCTAAATCTACCCGTAGTCGTTCTAGGCTCACAAATAGCGCATTAATTACCAGATAATCAACAAATTTTTATGTTAATTGACCGCAGGCTCATAGTCCGTGGGTCATTTTGATTTTTGACCATCGAATCTTGTTGAGGACGATGAGGCGGAGCGAACGGTACCTTATTTGACGTTCTAAGTGTACCCGTAGCCGTTCTAGGCTCAAACATATCGTATTTATTACCAGACGATCGACAAAATTTTAGGTTTATTGACCGCAGGCTTATAGTCCGTGGGTCATTCTGATTTTTGACCATCGATTCTTGTAGAGGACGATGAGACGGTGCGAACGGTACCTGATTTGACGTTCTAAATCTACCCGTAGCCGTTCTAGGCTCACACATAGCGCATTTATTACCAGATAATCGACAAATTTTTAGGTTTTTTGACCGCAGGCTCATAGTCCGTGAGTCATTCTGATTTTTGACCATCGAATCTTGTAGAGGACGATGAGACGTAGCGAATGGTACCTTATTTGACGTTCTAAGTCTACCCGTAGCCGTTATAGGCTAAAAATAACGCATTTGTTACCAGATAATCGACAAATTTTTAGGTTTATTGACCGCAGGCTCATAGTCCATGGGTCATTCTGATTTTTGACCATCGAATCTTGTAGAGTGACGTCACTTCCGCGGTAGAACTCTCATTCTTACCCAACTATTATATGCAAAATGCAATTATATATGAAAATATAATATAAAAACGAATTGTTTTAAGCTACAGCTGGTGAATTGCCATTCACTTACACTATACTTAAGTAAATGAAATATAGAAATTAAGTATTACCATAGAAACTACTTCTTTCTACTTATTGCTGCAGGCTTCACCACGGTACTGTGGTCACTAACGTATACCACCTGATGGTTTCGCACTCGATTTTCACTGATGATGGCAGTCGATGGACTGCCGAAAAGTCTGGTTTTGCAGAAAACATTGGACTACGGCTAAACAGCCCGGTAAGGAATTTTAAGAAAGAACTAATTCTTTGTTACCGATTACGTAGTATACATAAAAATTCTCCCCTTCCCCTTCAAATATAATTTTCATTTATAGAAAATTACCCCCACCCCGTTCACTTAACCTCTTCATTTATCGATATTTAATCTACGTTTCTACAGTGGATTATTATGAGCTTCTTATCAAGATACTTTATTTATGAAAATTAAGTACTTTACTCTTGTTAAAACATAAAAGGTTGCAGGAAAACTACTCCTTTCCCTTAACCGATCTTCACCAAAATCAATGGACTTTCAGTCCTCTACAATTCAGGGATGCATGCAAAAAAATATTTGATTCTGTTTGAATGTGCGACAGTTATTGTTCGTCATATAAACGTAAAACATGTTAAAACATAAAACGTTGCTGGTAAACTACCCCTCTCCATTAACCGATCTTCACCAAAAACAACAGACATTGCGAACTCTACAATTCAGGGGTGTATGCAGAACATTATTTGATTCTGTTTGAATTTTCGGAAGTTATCTTTCGCAAAAGAAAATTACACTTCTTAAAACATAAAATGTTGCTGGTAAACTACCCCTTCCCCTTAGCCGATCTTCACCAAAATCAACAGTTCTTGAGAACTCTATAACTCAGGACTGTATGCAAAAGAGTAGTTGATTCTGTTTGAACTTGCTGCTGTTATCGTTTGCCATAGAAAAAAATTACACTTGTTTAAAAAAAACCCGTTGCTTGTAAACTACCCATTTCCCTTTTCCGATCTTCACCAAAATAAAAGGTCTGGAGTACTCGAGAAATCAGGCCTGCATGCAAATATTTATTTGATTCTGTTTAAATTTGCGACTCTTATCGTTTGCCATAGGAAATACCCTTTTAAAACATAAGACGTTACAGGTAAACTACCCCTTTCCCTTAACCGATCTTCACCTAAAACAAAAGGTCTTGAGTACTCTGCAGGTCAGGGCTGCATGCAAAACATTATTTGATTCTGTTTGAATTTGCGGCTGTTATCGTTTGCCATAGAAAAAAATCTACAGACAGACACAGAGGCAGACACAGAGACACACAGACAGACAGACAGACAGACGCACAGACGCTTTTCGAAAAATGACTTTTTTTCATGTTTTGAGAGACAATCAGAATCTGCAATAATCTCGAACACGATTTTTTTTGCTATCACCGTACTTTCATTTCCTTAAGGAACATGGAAGTAAAAATATAAACCATTATGATCACAATGTTTATGTACGTTTGGCAGAATATTGTTACATCAGTTTACTAGTTTTGACACCAGTGATGGGTCGTGACGTACATTATCGCCATTTCTCCACTACAAAAAGAGCTGCTTCCCATACGTCATTTTCATAACGGTATAAAATGCTTCATTGATAACAAAACAACCTGTATTCCAACTTTGTGCACGTCTGTAACGTGCTCTAAAAAGTACATTGTGTTACTCTAAAACGTACGTTGAGTTACTCTAAAACGTAATTTGTGTTACACTAAAAGTACTTTGTGTTACTCTAAAAAGTACTTTGTGTACTCTTTAAATGTACTTTGTGTACTCTAATAATTACTTAGTGTACTCTAAATAGCACTTCGTGTACTCTAAATGTAATTTGTGTACTCCAAAAAGTACTTGGTGTACTCTAAAAGTGCTTTGTGTACTGTAAAATATACATTGTGTACTCTAAAAGTAGTTTGTGTACTCTAAAACGTACTTTGTGTACTCTTTAAATGTACTTTGTGTACTCTAGTAATTACTCTGTGTACTCTGAAACGTACTTTGTGTATTCTATAACGTCCTATGTGTACTCTAAAAAGTACTTTTTGTGCTCTAAAACGTACTGTGTTCTCTAAAAAGTACTTATTGTACTCTAAAACGTACTGTGTGTACTCTAAAAAGTACATTGTGTACTCTAATACGGCCTCAATCCCCAGGAGTGGTCACGTTTGGTGTTCCTGGAGAGACCGCGAAGTTTCGAGGATCTCAGCAGAACTTGTGTCTTCGCCCGCACCATCCAGATGAATGATGAGACTCGCTCCGGCACTTCGGAATTCCCTGTCTCCTGTTCCACATCCGGTCAACAGCGGCCACCTCCCCTGGAACAACGAGGTAACAATACGGAAAGGAAAAATTATGGTTGTTATAATTGTGGTAAGATGGGGCACTTGGCCCGGAATAGCCAATTCAAACGGTCTGAGGTCTCGGGTGAACACAAGGATTCTCGGCCTTACCCGGCTTTTTGCGTACCGTGGAACCTGTACAAATACAAGAGAGTCCCCACGGGACTGGCTGTTGGTGCTCAGACGCTAACCCGTCTACTAGACAGTGTGTTCCACGATGTAAAATTCCAGTTTGTATTCAACTATTTAGATGACCTACTGATTTACAGTACCACCTTGGAGGAACACATTGATCACCTCCGTGAGGTGTTGTGTCCCCTGAGGCGCGCGGGTCTTACAGTAAACCCCGACAAGGTGAAATTTGCCAAGGAGGAAATTTATTTCCTCTGTCACCTTGTGTCTCATAAAGGGGTCACGGTAGACCCAGAGAGGACTCAGGCTATTCGGGATTTCCCTCCTGCAAGGGACGCAAAAAGGGTGAGACGGCGTAAAAAATCAGAATGACCAACGGACTATGAGCCTGCGGTCAATAAACCTAACAATTTGTCGATTATCTGGTAATAAATGCGATATTTTTGAGCCTAAAACGGCTACGCGTAGACTTAGAACGTCAAATAAGGTACCGTTCGCTCCGTCTCATCGTCCTCTACAAGATTCGATAGTCAAAAATTAGAATGACAAACGGACTATGAGCCTGCGGTCAATAAACCTAACAATTTGTCGATTATCTGGTAATGAATGCGATATTTTTGATCCTAGAACGGCAACGGGTAGATTTAGAACGTCAAATAAGGTACCGTTCGCTACGTCTCATCGTCCTCCGCAAGATTCGATGATCAAAAATCAGAATGGTCCACAGACTATGAGCCTGCGGTCAATAAACCTAAAAATTTGTTGATTATCTGGCAATAAATGCGCTATTTTTGAGCCTAGAACGGCTACGGGTAGATTTAGAACGTCAAATAAGGTACCGTTCGCTCCGTCTGATCGTCGTCTACAAGATTCGATGGTCAAAAATCAGAATGACCCACGGACTATGAGCCTGCGGTCAATAAACCTAAACATTTGTCGATTATCTGGTTATAAATGCGTTTTTTTAGCCTAGAACGGCTACGGATAGACTTAGAACGTCAAACAAGGTACCGTTCGCTACGCCTCATCGTCCTCTACAAGATTCGATGGTCAAAAATCAGAATGACGCAAGGACTATGAGCCTGCGATCAAAAAACCTAAAAATTTGTCGATTATCTGGTAATAAATGCGATATTTTTGAGCCTAGAACGGCTACGGGTAGACTTAGAACGTCAAATAAGGCACCGTTCGCTCCGTCTCATCGTCCTCTACAAGATTCGATGGTCAGAAATTAGAATGACCCACGGACTATGAGCCTGCGGTCAATAAACCTAAAAATTTGTCGATTATCCGGCTCATAGCCCGTGGGTCATTTTGATTTTTGACCATCGAATCTTGTAGAGGACGATGAGACGGAGCGAACGGTACATTATTTGAATTTCTAAATTTACCCGTAGACGTTCTAGAATTAAAAATAGCGCACTAATTACCAGATAATCGACAAATATTTAGGTTTATTGACCGCAGGATCATAGTCCGTGTGTCATTCTGATTTTTGATCATTGAATCTTTTAGAGGACGATGAGACGGAGCGAACGGTACCTTATTTGACGTTCTAAATCTACCGGTAGTCGTTCTAGGCTCACAAGTAGCGCATTAATTACCAGATAATCGACAAATTTTTAGGTTTGTTGACCGCAGGCTCATAGTCCGTGGGTCATTCTGATTTTTGACCATCGAATCTTGTAGAGGAACATGAGGCGGAGCGAACGGTAACTTATTTGCCGTTCTAAGTCTACCCGTAGCCGTTCTAGGCTCAAAAATAACGCATTTATTACCAGATAATCGACACATTTTTAGGTTTTTTGACCGCAGGCTCATAGTCCGTGGTCATTCTGATTTTTGACCATCGAATCTTGTAGAGGACGATGAGACGGAGCGAACGGTACCTTATTTGACGTTCTAAATCTACCCGTAGTCGTTCTAGGCTCACAAGTAGCGCACTAATTACCAGATAATCGACAAATTTTTAGGTTTGTTGACCGCAGGCTCATAGTCCGTGGGTCATTATAATTTTTGACCATCGAATCTTGTAGAGGGACATGAGGCGGAGCGAACGGTAACTTATTTGACGGTCTAAGTGTACCCGTAGCCGTTCTAGGCTCAAAAATAGCGCATTTATTACCAGATAATCGACAAAATTTTAGGTTTATTGACCGCAGGCTCATAGTCCGTGGGTCATTCTGATATTTGGCCATCGAATCCTGTAAAGGACGATGAGACGGAGCGAACGGTACCATATTTGACGTTCTAAATCTACCCGTAGTCGTTCTAGGCTCACAAATAGCGCATTAATTACCAGATAATCAACAAATTTTTATGTTAATTGACCGCAGGCTCATAGTCCGTGGGTCATTTTGATTTTTGACCATCGAATCTTGTTGAGGACGATGAGGCGGAGCGAACGGTACCTTATTTGACGTTCTAAGTGTACCCGTAGCCGTTCTAGGCTCAAACATATCGTATTTATTACCAGACGATCGACAAAATTTTAGGTTTATTGACCGCAGGCTTATAGTCCGTGGGTCATTCTGATTTTTGACCATCGATTCTTGTAGAGGACGATGAGACGGTGCGAACGGTACCTGATTTGACGTTCTAAATCTACCCGTAGCCGTTCTAGGCTCACACATAGCGCATTTATTACCAGATAATCGACAAATTTTTAGGTTTTTTGACCGCAGGCTCATAGTCCGTGAGTCATTCTGATTTTTGACCATCGAACCTTGTAGAGGACGATGAGACGTAGCGAATGGTACCTTATTTGACGTTCTAAGTCTACCCGTAGCCGTTATAGGCTATAAAATAACGCATTTGTTACCAGATAATCGACAAATTTTTAGTTTTATTGACCGCAGGCTCATAGTCCATGGGTCATTCTGATTTTTGACCATCGAATCTTGTAGAGTGACGTCACTTCCGCGGTAGAACTCTCATTCTTACCCTACTATTATATGCAAAATGCAATTATATATGAAAATATAATATAAAAACGAATTGTTTTAAGCTACAGCTGGTGAATTGCCATTCACTTACACTATACTTAAGTAAATGAAATATAGAAATTAAGTATTACCATAGAAACTACTTCTTTCTACTTATTGCTGCAGCCTTCACCACGGTACTGTGGTCACTAACGTATACCACCTGATGGTTTCGCACTCGATTTTCACTGATGATGGCAGTCGATGGACTGCCGAAAAGTCTGGTTTTGCAGAAAACATTGGACTACGGCTAAACAGCCCGGTAAGGAATTTTAAGAAAGAACTAATTCTTTGTTACCGATTACGTAGTATACATAAAAATTCTCCCCTTCCCCTTCAAATATAATTTTCATTTATAGAAAATTACCCCCACCCCGTTCACTTAACCTCTTCATTTATCGATATTTAATCTACGTTTCTACATTGGATTATTATGAGCTTCTTATCAAGATACTTTATTTATGAAAATTAAGTACTTTACTCTTGTTAAAACATAAAAGGTTGCAGGAAAACTACTCCTTTCTCTAAACCGATCTTCACCAAAATCAATGGACTTTCAGTCCTCTACAATTCAGGGATGCATGCAAAAAAATATTTGATTCTGTTTGAATGTGCGAGAGTTATTGTTCGTCATATAAACGTAAAACATGTTAAAACATAAAACGTTGCTGGTAAACTACCCCTCTCCATTAACCGATCTTCACCAAAAACAACAGACATTGCGAACTCTACAATTCAGGGGTGTATGCAGAACATTATTTGATTCTGTTTGAATTTTCGGAAGTTATCTTTCGCAAAAGAAAATTACACTTCTTAAAACATAAAATGTTGCTGGTAAACTACCCCTTTCCCTTAACCGATCTTCAACAAATCAACAGACCTTGAGTTCTCTTTAATTCAAAAAGGTATTAAAAAACGTAGCCGATTCTGTTTGAATTTGCGGCAGTTATCGTCGGCATATTCAAAATTATCCTGGTTAAATCATAAAATGTTGCTGGTAAACTACCCTTTTTCCTGAACCGATCTTCAAAAACACCTACAGGACTTGAGAACTCTATAATTCAGGGCTGTACGCAAAACATTATTTGATTCTGTTTGAATTTGCGGCTGTTATCGTTTGTCAGAGAAAATACACTTGTTAAAACATTAAACGTTGCTGGTAAACTAGCCCTTCCCCTTAGCCGATCTTCACCAAAATCAACAGTTCTTGAGAACTCTATAACTCAGGACTGTATGCAAAAGAGTAGTTGATTCTGTTTGAACTTGCTGCTGTTATCGTTTGCCATAGAAAAAAATTACACTTGTTTAAAAAAAACCCGTTGCTTGTAAACTACCCATTTCCCTTTTCCGATCTTCACCAAAATAAAAGGTCTGGAGTACTCGAGAAATCAGGCCTGCATGCAAATATTTATTTGATTCTGTTTAAATTTGCGACTCTTATCGTTTGCCATAGGAAATACCCTTTTAAAACATAAGACGTTACAGGTAAACTACCCCTTTCCCTTAACCGATCTTCACCTAAAACAAAAGGTCTTGAGTACTCTGCAGGTCAGGGCTGCATGCAAAACATTATTTGATTCTGTTTGAATTTGCGGCTGTTATCGTTTGCCATAGAAAAAAATCTACAGACAGACACAGAGGCAGACACAGAGACACACAGACAGACAGACAGACAGACGCACAGACGCTTTTCGAAAAATGACTTTTTTTCATGTTTTGAGAGACAATCAGAATCTGCAATAATCTCGAACACGATTTTTTTTGCTATCACCGTACTTTCATTTCCTTAAGGAACATGGAAGTAAAAATATAAACCATTATGATCACAATGTTTATGTACGTTTGGCAGAATATTGTTACATCAGTTTACTAGTTTTGACACCAGTGATGGGTCGTGACGTACATTATCGCCATTTCTCCACTACAAAAAGAGCTGCTTCCCATACGTCATTTTCATAACGGTATAAAATGCTTCATTGATAACAAAACAACCTGTATTCCAACTTTGTGCACGTCTGTAACGTGCTCTAAAAAGTACATTGTGTTACTCTAAAACGTACGTTGAGTTACTCTAAAACGTAATTTGTGTTACACTAAAAGTACTTTGTGTTACTCTAAAAAGTACTTTGTGTACTCTTTAAATGTACTTTGTGTACTCTAATAATTACTTAGTGTACTCTAAATAGCACTTCGTGTACTCTAAATGTAATTTGTGTACTCCAAAAAGTACTTGGTGTACTCTAAAAGTGCTTTGTGTACTGTAAAATATACTTTGTGTACTCTAAAAGTAGTTTGTGTACTCTAAAACGTACTTTGTGTACTCTTTAAATGTACTTTGTGTACTCTAGTAATTACTCTGTGTACTCTGAAACGTACTTTGTGTATTCTATAACGTCCTATGTGTACTCTAAAAAGTACTTTTTGTGCTCTAAAACGTACTGTGTTCTCTAAAAAGTACTTATTGTACTCTAAAACGTACTGTGTGTACTCTAAAAAGTACATTGTGTACTCTAATACGGCCTCAATCCCCAGGAGTGGTCACGTTTGGTGTTCCTGGAGAGACCGCGAAGTTTCGAGGATCTCAGCAGAACTTGTGTCTTCGCCCGCACCATCCAGATGAATGATGAGACTCGCTCCGGCACTTCGGAATTCCCTGTCTCCTGTTCCACATCCGGTCAACAGCGGCCACCTCCCCTGGAACAACGAGGTAACAATACGGAAAGGAAAAATTATGGTTGTTATAATTGTGGTAAGATGGGGCACTTGGCCCGGAATAGCCAATTCAAACGGTCTGAGGTCTCGGGTGAACACAAGGATTCTCGGCCTTACCCGGCTTTTTGCGTACCGTGGAACCTGTACAAATACAAGAGAGTCCCCACGGGACTGGCTGTTGGTGCTCAGACGCTAACACGTCTACTAGACAGTGTGTTCCACGATGTAAAATTCCAGTTTGTATTCAACTATTTAGATGACCTACTGATTTACAGTACCACCTTGGAGGAACACATTGATCACCTCCGTGAGGTGTTGTGTCCCCTGAGGCGCGCGGGTCTTACAGTAAACCCCGACAAGGTGAAATTTGCCAAGGAGGAAATTTATTTCCTCTGTCACCTTGTGTCTCATAAAGGGGTCACGGTAGACCCAGAGAGGACTCAGGCTATTCGGGATTTCCCTCCTCCAAGGGACGCAAAAAGGGTGAGACGGCGTAAAAAATCAGAATGACCAACGGACTATGAGCCTGCGGTCAATAAACCTAACAATTTGTCGATTATCTGGTAATAAATGCGATATTTTTGAGCCTAAAACGGCTACGCGTAGACTTAGAACGTCAAATAAGGTACCGTTCGCTCCGTCTCATCGTCCTCTACAAGATTCGATAGTCAAAAATTAGAATGACCAACGGACTATGAGCCTGCGGTCAATAAACCTAACAATTTGTCGATTATCTGGTAATGAATGCGATATTTTTGATCCTAGAACGGCAACGGCTAGATTTAGAACGTCAAATAAGGTACCGTTCGCTACGTCTCATCGTCCTCCGCAAGATTCGATGATCAAAAATCAGAATGGTCCACAGACTATGACCCTGCGGTCAATAAACCTAAAAATTTGTTGATTATCTGGCAATAAATGCGCTATTTTTGAGCCTAGAACGGCTACGGGTAGATTTAGAACGTCAAATAAGGTACCGTTCGCTCCGTCTGATCGTCGTTTACAAGATTCGATGGTCAAAAATCAGAATGACCCACGGACTATGAGCCTGCGGTCAATAAACCTAAACATTTGTCGATTATCTGGTTATAAATGCGTTTTTTTTAGCCTAGAACGGCTACGGATAGACTTAGAACGTCAAATAAGGTACCGTTCGCTACGCCTCATCGTCCTCTACAAGATTCGATGGTCAAAAATCAGAATGACGCAAGGACTATGAGCCTGCGGTCAAAAAACCTAAAAATTTGTCGATTATCTGGTAATAAATGCGATATTTTTGAGCCTAGAACGGCTACGGGTAGACTTAGAACGTCAAATAAGGCACCGTTCGCTCCGTCTCATCGTCCTCTACAAGATTCGATGGTCAGAAATTAGAATGACCCACGGACTATGAGCCTGCGGTCAATAAACCTAAAAATTTGTCGATTATCCGGCTCATAGTCCGTGGGTCATTTTGATTTTTGACCATCGAATCTTGTAGAGGACGATGAGACGGAGCGAACGGTACATTATTTGAATTTCTAAATTTACCCGTAGACGTTCTAGAATTAAAAATAGCGCACTAATTACCAGATAATCGACAAATATTTAGGTTTATTGACCGCAGGATCATAGTCCGTGTGTCATTCTGATTTTTGATCATTGAATCTTTTAGAGGACGATGAGACGGAGCGAACGGTACCTTATTTGACGTTCTAAATCTACCCGTAGTCGTTCTAGGCTCACAAGTAGCGCATTAATTACCAGATAATCGACAAATTTTTAGGTTTGTTGACCGCAGGCTCATAGTCCGTGGGTCATTCTGATTTTTGACCATCGAATCTTGTAGAGGAACATGAGGCGGAGCGAACGGTAACTTATTTGCCGTTCTAAGTCTACCCGTAGCCGTTCTAGGCTCAAAAATAACGCATTTATTACCAGATAATCGACACATTTCTAGGTTTTTTGACCGCAGGCTCATAGTCCGTGGTCATTCTGATTTTTGACCATCGAATCTTGTAGAGGACGATGAGACGGAGCGAACGGTACCTTATTTGACGTTCTAAATCTACCCGTAGTCGTTCTAGGCTCACAAGTAGCGCACTAATTACCAGATAATCGACAAATTTTTAGGTTTGTTGACCGCAGGCTCATAGTCCGTGGGTCATTCTAATTTTTGACCATCGAATCTTGTAGAGGAACATGAGGCGGAGCGAACGGTAACTTATTTGACGGTCTAAGTGTACCCGTAGCCGTTCTAGGCTCAAAAATAGCGCATTTATTACCAGATAATCGACAAAATTTTAGGTTTATTGACCGCAGGCTCATAGTCCGTGGGTCATTCTGATTTTTGACCATCGATTCTTGTAGAGGACGATGAGACGGTGCGAACGGTACCTGATTTGACGTTCTAAATCTACCCGTAGCCGTTCTAGGCTCACACATAGCGCATTTATTACCAGATAATCGACAAATTTTTAGGTTTTTTGACCGCAGGCTCATAGTCCGTGAGTCATTCTGATTTTTGACCATCGAATCTTGTAGAGGACGATGAGACGTAGCGAATGGTACCTTATTTGACGTTCTAAGTCTACCCGTAGCCGTTATAGGCTAAAAAATAACGCATTTGTTACCAGATAATCGACAAATTTTTAGGTTTATTGACCGCAGGCTCATAGTCCATGGGTCATTCTGATTTTTGACCATCGAATCTTGTAGAGTGACGTCACTTCCGCGGTAGAACTCTCATTCTTACCCTACTATTATATGCAAAATGCAATTATATATGAAAATATAATATAAAAACGAATTGTTTTAAGCTACAGCTGGTGAATTGCCATTCACTTACACTATACTTAAGTAAATGAAATATAGAAATTAAGTATTACCATAGAAACTACTTCTTTCTACTTATTGCTGCAGCCTTCACCACGGTACTGTGGTCACTAACGTATACCACCTGATGGTTTCGCACTCGATTTTCACTGATGATGGCAGTCGATGGACTGCCGAAAAGTCTGGTTTTGCAGAAAACATTGGACTACGGCTAAACAGCCCGGTAAGGAATTTTAAGAAAGAACTAATTCTTTGTTACCGATTACGTAGTATACATAAAAATTCTCCCCTTCCCCTTCAAATATAATTTTCATTTATAGAAAATTACCCCCACCCCGTTCACTTAACCTCTTCATTTATCGATATTTAATCTACGTTTCTACAGTGGATTATTATGAGCTTCTTATCAAGATACTTTATTTATGAAAATTAAGTACTTTACTCTTGTTAAAACATAAAAGGTTGCAGGAAAACTACTCCTTTCTCTAAACCGATCTTCACCAAAATCAATGGACTTTCAGTCCTCTACAATTCAGGGATGCATGCAAAAAAATATTTGATTCTGTTTGAATGTGCGAGAGTTATTGTTCGTCATATAAACGTAAAACATGTTAAAACATAAAACGTTGCTGGTAAACTACCCCTCTCCATTAACCGATCTTCACCAAAAACAACAGACATTGCGAACTCTACAATTCAGGGGTGTATGCAGAACATTATTTGATTCTGTTTGAATTTTAGGAAGTTATCTTTCGCAAAAGAAAATTACACTTCTTAAAACATAAAATGTTGCTGGTAAACTACCCCTTTCCCTTAACCGATCTTCAACAAATCAACAGACCTTGAGTTCTCTTTAATTCAAAAAGGTATTAAAAAACGTAGCCGATTCTGTTTGAATTTGCGGCAGTTATCGTCGGCATATTCAAAATTATCCTGGTTAAATCATAAAATGTTGCTGGTAAACTACCCTTTTTCCTGAACCGATCTTCAAAAACACCTACAGGACTTGAGAACTCTACAATTCAGGGCTGTACGCAAAACATTATTTGATTCTGTTTGAATTTGCGGCTGTTATCGTTTGTCAGAGAAAATACACTTGTTAAAACATTAAACGTTGCTGGTAAACTAGCCCTTCCCCTTAGCCGATCTTCACCAAAATCAACAGTTCTTGAGAACTCTATAACTCAGGACTGTATGCAAAAGAGTAGTTGATTCTGTTTGAACTTGCTGCTGTTATCGTTTGCTATAGAAAAAAATTACACTTGTTTAAAAAAAACCCGTTGCTTGTAAACTACCCATTTCCCTTTTCCGATCTTCACCAAAATAAAAGGTCTGGAGTACTCGAGAAATCAGGCCTGCATGCAAATATTTATTTGATTCTGTTTAAATTTGCGACTCTTATCGTTTGCCATAGGAAATACCCTTTTAAAACATAAGACGTTACAGGTAAACTACCCCTTTCCCTTAACCGATCTTCACCTAAAACAAAAGGTCTTGAGTACTCTGCAGGTCAGGGCTGCATGCAAAACATTATTTGATTCTGTTTGAATTTGCGGCTGTTATCGTTTGCCATAGAAAAAAATCTACAGACAGACACAGAGGCAGACACAGAGACACACAGACAGACAGACAGACAGACGCACAGACGCTTTTCGAAAAATGACTTTTTTTCATGTTTTGAGAGACAATCAGAATCTGCAATAATCTCGAACACGATTTTTTTTGCTATCACCGTACTTTCATTTCCTTAAGGAACATGGAAGTAAAAATATAAACCATTATGATCACAATGTTTATGTACGTTTGGCAGAATATTGTTACATCAGTTTACTAGTTTTGACACCAGTGATGGGTCGTGACGTACATTATCGCCATTTCTCCACTACAAAAAGAGCTGCTTCCCATACGTCATTTTCATAACGGTATAAAATGCTTCATTGATAACAAAACAACCTGTATTCCAACTTTGTGCACGTCTGTAACGTGCTCTAAAAAGTACATTGTGTTACTCTAAAACGTACGTTGAGTTACTCTAAAACGTAATTTGTGTTACACTAAAAGTACTTTGTGTTACTCTAAAAAGTACTTTGTGTACTCTTTAAATGTACTTTGTGTACTCTAATAATTACTTAGTGTACTCTAAATAGCACTTCGTGTACTCTAAATGTAATTTGTGTACTCCAAAAAGTACTTGGTGTACTCTAAAAGTGCTTTGTGTACTGTAAAATATACTTTGTGTACTCTAAAAGTAGTTTGTGTACTCTAAAACGTACTTTGTGTACTCTTTAAATGTACTTTGTGTACTCTAGTAATTACTCTGTGTACTCTGAAACGTACTTTGTGTATTCTATAACGTCCTATGTGTACTCTAAAAAGTACTTTTTGTGCTCTAAAACGTACTGTGTTCTCTAAAAAGTACTTATTGTACTCTAAAACGTACTGTGTGTACTCTAAAAAGTACATTGTGTACTCTAATACGGCCTCAATCCCCAGGAGTGGTCACGTTTGGTGTTCCTGGAGAGACCGCGAAGTTTCGAGGATCTCAGCAGAACTTGTGTCTTCGCCCGCACCATCCAGATGAATGATGAGACTCGCTCCGGCACTTCGGAATTCCCTGTCTCCTGTTCCACATCCGGTCAACAGCGGCCACCTCCCCTGGAACAACGAGGTAACAATACGGAAAGGAAAAATTATGGTTGTTATAATTGTGGTAAGATGGGGCACTTGGCCCGGAATAGCCAATTCAAACGGTCTGAGGTCTCGGGTGAACACAAGGATTCTCGGCCTTACCCGGCTTTTTGCGTACCGTGGAACCTGTACAAATACAAGAGAGTCCCCACGGGACTGGCTGTTGGTGCTCAGACGCTAACACGTCTACTAGACAGTGTGTTCCACGATGTAAAATTCCAGTTTGTATTCAACTATTTAGATGACCTACTGATTTACAGTACCACCTTGGAGGAACACATTGATCACCTCCGTGAGGTGTTGTGTCCCCTGAGGCGCGCGGGTCTTACAGTAAACCCCGACAAGGTGAAATTTGCCAAGGAGGAAATTTATTTCCTCTGTCACCTTGTGTCTCATAAAGGGGTCACGGTAGACCCAGAGAGGACTCAGGCTATTCGGGATTTCCCTCCTCCAAGGGACGCAAAAAGGGTGAGACGGCGTAAAAAATCAGAATGACCAACGGACTATGAGCCTGCGGTCAATAAACCTAACAATTTGTCGATTATCTGGTAATAAATGCGATATTTTTGAGCCTAAAACGGCTACGCGTAGACTTAGAACGTCAAATAAGGTACCGTTCGCTCCGTCTCATCGTCCTCTACAAGATTCGATAGTCAAAAATTAGAATGACCAACGGACTATGAGCCTGCGGTCAATAAACCTAACAATTTGTCGATTATCTGGTAATGAATGCGATATTTTTGATCCTAGAACGGCAACGGCTAGATTTAGAACGTCAAATAAGGTACCGTTCGCTACGTCTCATCGTCCTCCGCAAGATTCGATGATCAAAAATCAGAATGGTCCACAGACTATGACCCTGCGGTCAATAAACCTAAAAATTTGTTGATTATCTGGCAATAAATGCGCTATTTTTGAGCCTAGAACGGCTACGGGTAGATTTAGAACGTCAAATAAGGTACCGTTCGCTCCGTCTGATCGTCGTTTACAAGATTCGATGGTCAAAAATCAGAATGACCCACGGACTATGAGCCTGCGGTCAATAAACCTAAACATTTGTCGATTATCTGGTTATAAATGCGTTTTTTTTAGCCTAGAACGGCTACGGATAGACTTAGAACGTCAAATAAGGTACCGTTCGCTACGCCTCATCGTCCTCTACAAGATTCGATGGTCAAAAATCAGAATGACGCAAGGACTATGAGCCTGCGGTCAAAAAACCTAAAAATTTGTCGATTATCTGGTAATAAATGCGATATTTTTGAGCCTAGAACGGCTACGGGTAGACTTAGAACGTCAAATAAGGCACCGTTCGCTCCGTCTCATCGTCCTCTACAAGATTCGATGGTCAGAAATTAGAATGACCCACGGACTATGAGCCTGCGGTCAATAAACCTAAAAATTTGTCGATTATCCGGCTCATAGTCCGTGGGTCATTTTGATTTTTGACCATCGAATCTTGTAGAGGACGATGAGACGGAGCGAACGGTACATTATTTGAATTTCTAAATTTACCCGTAGACGTTCTAGAATTAAAAATAGCGCACTAATTACCAGATAATCGACAAATATTTAGGTTTATTGACCGCAGGATCATAGTCCGTGTGTCATTCTGATTTTTGATCATTGAATCTTTTAGAGGACGATGAGACGGAGCGAACGGTACCTTATTTGACGTTCTAAATCTACCCGTAGTCGTTCTAGGCTCACAAGTAGCGCATTAATTACCAGATAATCGACAAATTTTTAGGTTTGTTGACCGCAGGCTCATAGTCCGTGGGTCATTCTGATTTTTGACCATCGAATCTTGTAGAGGAACATGAGGCGGAGCGAACGGTAACTTATTTGCCGTTCTAAGTCTACCCGTAGCCGTTCTAGGCTCAAAAATAACGCATTTATTACCAGATAATCGACACATTTCTAGGTTTTTTGACCGCAGGCTCATAGTCCGTGGTCATTCTGATTTTTGACCATCGAATCTTGTAGAGGACGATGAGACGGAGCGAACGGTACCTTATTTGACGTTCTAAATCTACCCGTAGTCGTTCTAGGCTCACAAGTAGCGCACTAATTACCAGATAATCGACAAATTTTTAGGTTTGTTGACCGCAGGCTCATAGTCCGTGGGTCATTCTAATTTTTGACCATCGAATCTTGTAGAGGAACATGAGGCGGAGCGAACGGTAACTTATTTGACGGTCTAAGTGTACCCGTAGCCGTTCTAGGCTCAAAAATAGCGCATTTATTACCAGATAATCGACAAAATTTTAGGTTTATTGACCGCAGGCTCATAGTCCGTGGGTCATTCTGATTTTTGACCATCGATTCTTGTAGAGGACGATGAGACGGTGCGAACGGTACCTGATTTGACGTTCTAAATCTACCCGTAGCCGTTCTAGGCTCACACATAGCGCATTTATTACCAGATAATCGACAAATTTTTAGGTTTTTTGACCGCAGGCTCATAGTCCGTGAGTCATTCTGATTTTTGACCATCGAATCTTGTAGAGGACGATGAGACGTAGCGAATGGTACCTTATTTGACGTTCTAAGTCTACCCGTAGCCGTTATAGGCTAAAAAATAACGCATTTGTTACCAGATAATCGACAAATTTTTAGGTTTATTGACCGCAGGCTCATAGTCCATGGGTCATTCTGATTTTTGACCATCGAATCTTGTAGAGTGACGTCACTTCCGCGGTAGAACTCTCATTCTTACCCTACTATTATATGCAAAATGCAATTATATATGAAAATATAATATAAAAACGAATTGTTTTAAGCTACAGCTGGTGAATTGCCATTCACTTACACTATACTTAAGTAAATGAAATATAGAAATTAAGTATTACCATAGAAACTACTTCTTTCTACTTATTGCTGCAGCCTTCACCACGGTACTGTGGTCACTAACGTATACCACCTGATGGTTTCGCACTCGATTTTCACTGATGATGGCAGTCGATGGACTGCCGAAAAGTCTGGTTTTGCAGAAAACATTGGACTACGGCTAAACAGCCCGGTAAGGAATTTTAAGAAAGAACTAATTCTTTGTTACCGATTACGTAGTATACATAAAAATTCTCCCCTTCCCCTTCAAATATAATTTTCATTTATAGAAAATTACCCCCACCCCGTTCACTTAACCTCTTCATTTATCGATATTTAATCTACGTTTCTACAGTGGATTATTATGAGCTTCTTATCAAGATACTTTATTTATGAAAATTAAGTACTTTACTCTTGTTAAAACATAAAAGGTTGCAGGAAAACTACTCCTTTCTCTAAACCGATCTTCACCAAAATCAATGGACTTTCAGTCCTCTACAATTCAGGGATGCATGCAAAAAAATATTTGATTCTGTTTGAATGTGCGAGAGTTATTGTTCGTCATATAAACGTAAAACATGTTAAAACATAAAACGTTGCTGGTAAACTACCCCTCTCCATTAACCGATCTTCACCAAAAACAACAGACATTGCGAACTCTACAATTCAGGGGTGTATGCAGAACATTATTTGATTCTGTTTGAATTTTAGGAAGTTATCTTTCGCAAAAGAAAATTACACTTCTTAAAACATAAAATGTTGCTGGTAAACTACCCCTTTCCCTTAACCGATCTTCAACAAATCAACAGACCTTGAGTTCTCTTTAATTCAAAAAGGTATTAAAAAACGTAGCCGATTCTGTTTGAATTTGCGGCAGTTATCGTCGGCATATTCAAAATTATCCTGGTTAAATCATAAAATGTTGCTGGTAAACTACCCTTTTTCCTGAACCGATCTTCAAAAACACCTACAGGACTTGAGAACTCTACAATTCAGGGCTGTACGCAAAACATTATTTGATTCTGTTTGAATTTGCGGCTGTTATCGTTTGTCAGAGAAAATACACTTGTTAAAACATTAAACGTTGCTGGTAAACTAGCCCTTCCCCTTAGCCGATCTTCACCAAAATCAACAGTTCTTGAGAACTCTATAACTCAGGACTGTATGCAAAAGAGTAGTTGATTCTGTTTGAACTTGCTGCTGTTATCGTTTGCCATAGAAAAAAATTACACTTGTTTAAAAAAAACCCGTTGCTTGTAAACTACCCATTTCCCTTTTCCGATCTTCACCAAAATAAAAGGTCTGGAGTACTCGAGAAATCAGGCCTGCATGCAAATATTTATTTGATTCTGTTTAAATTTGCGACTCTTATCGTTTGCCATAGGAAATACCCTTTTAAAACATAAGACGTTACAGGTAAACTACCCCTTTCCCTTAACCGATCTTCACCTAAAACAAAAGGTCTTGAGTACTCTGCAGGTCAGGGCTGCATGCAAAACATTATTTGATTCTGTTTGAATTTGCGGCTGTTATCGTTTGCCATAGAAAAAAATCTACAGACAGACACAGAGGCAGACACAGAGACACACAGACAGACAGACAGACAGACGCACAGACGCTTTTCGAAAAATGACTTTTTTTCATGTTTTGAGAGACAATCAGAATCTGCAATAATCTCGAACACGATTTTTTTTGCTATCACCGTACTTTCATTTCCTTAAGGAACATGGAAGTAAAAATATAAACCATTATGATCACAATGTTTATGTACGTTTGGCAGAATATTGTTACATCAGTTTACTAGTTTTGACACCAGTGATGGGTCGTGACGTACATTATCGCCATTTCTCCACTACAAAAAGAGCTGCTTCCCATACGTCATTTTCATAACGGTATAAAATGCTTCATTGATAACAAAACAACCTGTATTCCAACTTTGTGCACGTCTGTAACGTGCTCTAAAAAGTACATTGTGTTACTCTAAAACGTACGTTGAGTTACTCTAAAACGTAATTTGTGTTACACTAAAAGTACTTTGTGTTACTCTAAAAAGTACTTTGTGTACTCTTTAAATGTACTTTGTGTACTCTAATAATTACTTAGTGTACTCTAAATAGCACTTCGTGTACTCTAAATGTAATTTGTGTACTCCAAAAAGTACTTGGTGTACTCTAAAAGTGCTTTGTGTACTGTAAAATATACTTTGTGTACTCTAAAAGTAGTTTGTGTACTCTAAAACGTACTTTGTGTACTCTTTAAATGTACTTTGTGTACTCTAGTAATTACTCTGTGTACTCTGAAACGTACTTTGTGTATTCTATAACGTCCTATGTGTACTCTAAAAAGTACTTTTTGTGCTCTAAAACGTACTGTGTTCTCTAAAAAGTACTTATTGTACTCTAAAACGTACTGTGTGTACTCTAAAAAGTACATTGTGTACTCTAATACGGCCTCAATCCCCAGGAGTGGTCACGTTTGGTGTTCCTGGAGAGACCGCGAAGTTTCGAGGATCTCAGCAGAACTTGTGTCTTCGCCCGCACCATCCAGATGAATGATGAGACTCGCTCCGGCACTTCGGAATTCCCTGTCTCCTGTTCCACATCCGGTCAACAGCGGCCACCTCCCCTGGAACAACGAGGTAACAATACGGAAAGGAAAAATTATGGTTGTTATAATTGTGGTAAGATGGGGCACTTGGCCCGGAATAGCCAATTCAAACGGTCTGAGGTCTCGGGTGAACACAAGGATTCTCGGCCTTACCCGGCTTTTTGCGTACCGTGGAACCTGTACAAATACAAGAGAGTCCCCACGGGACTGGCTGTTGGTGCTCAGACGCTAACCCGTCTACTAGACAGTGTGTTCCACGATGTAAAATTCCAGTTTGTATTCAACTATTTAGATGACCTACTGATTTACAGTACCACCTTGGAGGAACACATTGATCACCTCCGTGAGGTGTTGTGTCCCCTGAGGCGCGCGGGTCTTACAGTAAACCCCGACAAGGTGAAATTTGCCAAGGAGGAAATTTATTTCCTCTGTCACCTTGTGTCTCATAAAGGGGTCACGGTAGACCCAGAGAGGACTCAGGCTATTCGGGATTTCCCTCCTGCAAGGGACGCAAAAAGGGTGAGACGGCGTAAAAAATCAGAATGACCAACGGACTATGAGCCTGCGGTCAATAAACCTAACAATTTGTCGATTATCTGGTAATAAATGCGATATTTTTGAGCCTAAAACGGCTACGCGTAGACTTAGAACGTCAAATAAGGTACCGTTCGCTCCGTCTCATCGTCCTCTACAAGATTCGATAGTCAAAAATTAGAATGACCAACGGACTATGAGCCTGCGGTCAATAAACCTAACAATTTGTCGATTATCTGGTAATGAATGCGATATTTTTGATCCTAGAACGGCAACGGCTAGATTTAGAACGTCAAATAAGGTACCGTTCGCTACGTCTCATCGTCCTCCGCAAGATTCGATGATCAAAAATCAGAATGGTCCACAGACTATGACCCTGCGGTCAATAAACCTAAAAATTTGTTGATTATCTGGCAATAAATGCGCTATTTTTGAGCCTAGAACGGCTACGGGTAGATTTAGAACGTCAAATAAGGTACCGTTCGCTCCGTCTGATCGTCGTTTACAAGATTCGATGGTCAAAAATCAGAATGACCCACGGACTATGAGCCTGCGGTCAATAAACCTAAACATTTGTCGATTATCTGGTTATAAATGCGTTTTTTTTAGCCTAGAACGGCTACGGATAGACTTAGAACGTCAAATAAGGTACCGTTCGCTACGCCTCATCGTCCTCTACAAGATTCGATGGTCAAAAATCAGAATGACGCAAGGACTATGAGCCTGCGGTCAAAAAACCTAAAAATTTGTCGATTATCTGGTAATAAATGCGATATTTTGGAGCCTAGAACGGCTACGGGTAGACTTAGAACGTCAAATAAGGCACCGTTCGCTCCGTCTCATCGTCCTCTACAAGATTCGATGGTCAGAAATTAGAATGACCCACGGACTATGAGCCTGCGGTCAATAAACCTAAAAATTTGTCGATTATCCGGCTCATAGTCCGTGGGTCATTTTGATTTTTGACCATCGAATCTTGTAGAGGACGATGAGACGGAGCGAACGGTACATTATTTGAATTTCTAAATTTACCCGTAGACGTTCTAGAATTAAAATAGCGCACTAATTACCAGATAATCGACAAATATTTAGGTTTATTGACCGCAGGATCATAGTCCGTGTGTCATTCTGATTTTTGATAATTGAATCTTTTAGAGGACGATGAGACGGAGCGAACGGTACCTTATTTGACGTTCTAAATCTACCCGTAGTCGTTCTAGGCTCACAAGTAGCGCATTAATTACCAGATAATCGACAAATTTTTAGGTTTGTTGACCGCAGGCTCATAGTCCGTGGGTCATTCTGATTTTTGACCATCGAATCTTGTAGAGGAACATGAGGCGGAGCGAACGGTAACTTATTTGCCGTTCTAAGTCTACCCGTAGCCGTTCTAGGCTCAAAAATAACGCATTTATTACCAGATAATCGACACATTTTTAGGTTTTTTGACCGCAGGCTCATAGTCCGTGGTCATTCTGATTTTTGACCATCGAATCCTGTAAAGGACGATGAGACGGAGCGAACGGTACCATATTTGACGTTTCTAAATCTACCCGTAGTCGTTCTAGGCTCACAAATAGCGCATTAATTACCAGATAATCAACAAATTTTTATGTTAATTGACCGCAGGCTCATAGTCCGTGGGTCATTTTGATTTTTGACCATCGAATCTTGTTGAGGACGATGAGGCCGAGCGAACGGTACCTTATTTGACGTTCTAAGTGTACCCGTAGCCGTTCTAGGCACAAACATATCGTATTTATTACCAGACGATCGACAAAATTTTAGGTTTATTGACCGCAGGCTTATAGTCCGTGGGTCATTCTGATTTTTGACCATCGATTCTTGTAGAGGACGATGAGACGGTGCGAACGGTACCTGATTTGACGTTCTAAATCTACCCGTAGCCGTTCTAGGCTCACACATAGCGCATTTATTACCAGATAATCGACAAATTTTTAGGTTTTTTGACCGCAGGCTCATAGTCCGTGAGTCATTCTGATTTTTGACCATCGAATCTTGTAGAGGACGATGAGACGTAGCGAATGGTACCTTATTTGACGTTCTAAGTCTACCCGTAGCCGTTATAGGCTAAAAAATAACGCATTTGTTACCAGATAATCGACAAATTTTTAGGTTTATTGACCGCAGGCTCATAGTCCATGGGTCATTCTGATTTTTGACCATCGAATCTTGTAGAGTGACGTCACTTCCGCGGTAGAACTCTCATTCTTACCCTACTATTATATGCAAAATGCAATTATATATGAAAATATAATATAAAAACGAATTGTTTTAAGCTACAGCTGGTGAATTGCCATTCACTTACACTATACTTAAGTAAATGAAATATAGAAATTAAGTATTACCATAGAAACTACTTCTTTCTACTTATTGCTGCAGCCTTCACCACGGTACTGTGGTCACTAACGTATACCACCTGATGGTTTCGCACTCGATTTTCACTGATGATGGCAGTCGATGGACTGCCGAAAAGTCTGGTTTTGCAGAAAACATTGGACTACGGCTAAACAGCCCGGTAAGGAATTTTAAGAAAGAACTATCTTTGTTACCGATTACGTAGTATACATAAAAATTCTCCCCTTCCCCTTCAAATATAATTTTCATTTATAGAAAATTACCCCCACCCCGTTCACTTAACCTCTTCATTTATCGATATTTAATCTACGTTTCTACAGTGGATTATTATGAGCTTCTTATCAAGATACTTTATTTATGAAAATTAAGTACTTTACTCTTGTTAAAACATAAAAGGTTGCAGGAAAACTACTCCTTTCTCTAAACCGATCTTCACCAAAATCAATGGACTTTCAGTCCTCTACAATTCAGGGATGCATGCAAAAAAATATTTGATTCTGTTTGAATGTGCGAGAGTTATTGTTCGTCATATAAACGTAAAACATGTTAAAACATAAACGTTGCTGGTAAACTACCCCTCTCCATTAACCGATCTTCACCAAAAACAACAGACATTGCGAACTCTACAATTCAGGGGTGTATGCAGAACATTATTTGATTCTGTTTGAATTTTAGGAAGTTATCTTTCGCAAAAGAAAATTACACTTCTTAAAACATAAAATGTTGCTGGTAAACTACCCCTTTCCCTTAACCGATCTTCAACAAATCAACAGACCTTGAGTTCTCTTTAATTCAAAAAGGTATTAAAAAACGTAGCCGATTCTGTTTGAATTTGCGGCAGTTATCGTCGGCATATTCAAAATTATCCTGGTTAAATCATAAAATGTTGCTGGTAAACTACCCTTTTCCTGAACCGATCTTCAAAAACACCTACAGGACTTGAGAACTCTACAATTCAGGGCTGTACGCAAAACATTATTTGATTCTGTTTGAATTTGCGGCTGTTATCGTTTGTCAGAGAAAATACACTTGTTAAAACATTAAACGTTGCTGGTAAACTAGCCCTTCCCCTTAGCCGATCTTCACCAAAATCAACAGTTCTTGAGAACTCTATAACTCAGGACTGTATGCAAAAGAGTAGTTGATTCTGTTTGAACTTGCTGCTGTTATCGTTTGCCATAGAAAAAAATTACACTTGTTTAAAAAAAACCCGTTGCTTGTAAACTACCCATTTCCCTTTTCCGATCTTCACCAAAATAAAAGGTCTGGAGTACTCGAGAAATCAGGCCTGCATGCAAATATTTATTTGATTCTGTTTAAATTTGCGACTCTTATCGTTTGCCATAGGAAATACCCTTTTAAAACATAAGACGTTACAGGTAAACTACCCCTTTCCCTTAACCGATCTTCACCTAAAACAAAAGGTCTTGAGTACTCTGCAGGTCAGGGCTGCATGCAAAACATTATTTGATTCTGTTTGAATTTGCGGCTGTTATCGTTTGCCATAGAAAAAAATCTACAGACAGACACAGAGGCAGACACAGAGACACACAGACAGACAGACAGACAGACGCACAGACGCTTTTCGAAAAATGACTTTTTTTCATGTTTTGAGAGACAATCAGAATCTGCAATAATCTCGAACACGATTTTTTTTGCTATCACCGTACTTTCATTTCCTTAAGGAACATGGAAGTAAAAATATAAACCATTATGATCACAATGTTTATGTACGTTTGGCAGAATATTGTTACATCAGTTTACTAGTTTTGACACCAGTGATGGGTCGTGACGTACATTATCGCCATTTCTCCACTACAAAAAGAGCTGCTTCCCATACGTCATTTTCATAACGGTATAAAATGCTTCATTGATAACAAAACAACCTGTATTCCAACTTTGTGCACGTCTGTAACGTGCTCTAAAAAGTACATTGTGTTACTCTAAAACGTACGTTGAGTTACTCTAAAACGTAATTTGTGTTACACTAAAAGTACTTTGTGTTACTCTAAAAAGTACTTTGTGTACTCTTTAAATGTACTTTGTGTACTCTAATAATTACTTAGTGTACTCTAAATAGCACTTCGTGTACTCTAAATGTAATTTGTGTACTCCAAAAAGTACTTGGTGTACTCTAAAAGTGCTTTGTGTACTGTAAAATATACTTTGTGTACTCTAAAAGTAGTTTGTGTACTCTAAAACGTACTTTGTGTACTCTTTAAATGTACTTTGTGTACTCTAGTAATTACTCTGTGTACTCTGAAACGTACTTTGTGTATTCTATAACGTCCTATGTGTACTCTAAAAAGTACTTTTTGTGCTCTAAAACGTACTGTGTTCTCTAAAAAGTACTTATTGTACTCTAAAACGTACTGTGTGTACTCTAAAAAGTACATTGTGTACTCTAATACGGCCTCAATCCCCAGGAGTGGTCACGTTTGGTGTTCCTGGAGAGACCGCGAAGTTTCGAGGATCTCAGCAGAACTTGTGTCTTCGCCCGCACCATCCAGATGAATGATGAGACTCGCTCCGGCACTTCGGAATTCCCTGTCTCCTGTTCCACATCCGGTCAACAGCGGCCACCTCCCCTGGAACAACGAGGTAACAATACGGAAAGGAAAAATTATGGTTGTTATAATTGTGGTAAGATGGGGCACTTGGCCCGGAATAGCCAATTCAAACGGTCTGAGGTCTCGGGTGAACACAAGGATTCTCGGCCTTACCCGGCTTTTTGCGTACCGTGGAACCTGTACAAATACAAGAGAGTCCCCACGGGACTGGCTGTTGGTGCTCAGACGCTAACCCGTCTACTAGACAGTGTGTTCCACGATGTAAAATTCCAGTTTGTATTCAACTATTTAGATGACCTACTGATTTACAGTACCACCTTGGAGGAACACATTGATCACCTCCGTGAGGTGTTGTGTCCCCTGAGGCGCGCGGGTCTTACAGTAAACCCCGACAAGGTGAAATTTGCCAAGGAGGAAATTTATTTCCTCTGTCACCTTGTGTCTCATAAAGGGGTCACGGTAGACCCAGAGAGGACTCAGGCTATTCGGGATTTCCCTCCTGCAAGGGACGCAAAAAGGGTGAGACGGCGTAAAAAATCAGAATGACCAACGGACTATGAGCCTGCGGTCAATAAACCTAACAATTTGTCGATTATCTGGTAATAAATGCGATATTTTTGAGCCTAAAACGGCTACGCGTAGACTTAGAACGTCAAATAAGGTACCGTTCGCTCCGTCTCATCGTCCTCTACAAGATTCGATAGTCAAAAATTAGAATGACCAACGGACTATGAGCCTGCGGTCAATAAACCTAACAATTTGTCGATTATCTGGTAATGAATGCGATATTTTTGATCCTAGAACGGCAACGGCTAGATTTAGAACGTCAAATAAGGTACCGTTCGCTACGTCTCATCGTCCTCCGCAAGATTCGATGATCAAAAATCAGAATGGTCCACAGACTATGACCCTGCGGTCAATAAACCTAAAAATTTGTTGATTATCT